>CM056581.1:80184795-80652295 GCA_029721435.1 Gymnothorax reevesii | reverse complement strand
GGAAAAAAAAACCAGCCGTGGAGCTCTGAAGAGTTGGGTGGCCATGTTCGCCCATGATGAGCCTTGAACATCAGTTTGTTTAATTCTACAATCATTGCACAGTTCTCAGTGTTTAAACGACAGGAATGCGGTCCTTAAATTCTGGACTGTCTTCTAGTTTAGCACACATTCATTTGGAGCGGGCTTGCTGGAGATAAACACTAACAGGGCCCTTCTTACACGTCTGCCTATTGCACAAGTTACATTGCAAACAATGGTGATCAAATATGAGGAACCCTGGAGCTTCTGCAGACCATGACATCAGGAAAATCACAGCAAAAACTATGTTGGCCTCTATTGGTTCAAAAACAGTTTCGAATAGTTTATGTTTGCTCAGGGTTGTCCTGATTTATCAGCTCGTTGGGAAGGCGCAGAGGGTAATAGCATGACAAATGCTAACGGTGTTTTTGAGTGAATACACGCTATTACAAAATAAAACACAAATGCCATCCATGCTAAATAGATTACGGTTTTGTGGTCCCCCCATTTAAGGATATCAGGAAGCAGCTGTTGCTGAATGTCATGGCTGTGGATACTGAGCTTTTTAATAGCGTTTGTGCTTCTCTGGCTCCTTCATCTTTAGAGAAAGATCCAGTTAGTCTGAGTTTGGAGACTCGATGCTGGGGGCTCATGTTATCAGCTCTTCCTAATGGACTTTTAATGGCAAACATCTGAGCTCCTTCTGGTTAACAGTTTGTTGCTCATTTTGGAGAAACAGGCTGTATTTATCCCTGCAGAACAGAAGGCACAACTGAATTGAATAATTTGGAAAAAAAGTTGCCCTCTTTAAAGAAATGTATTGACTCACTTGTTTTGTCGCCGCCTTCTTCCTCTTCCTCTTCTTCCTCTTCTTCTTCCTCTTCTGCTTCCTCTTCCTCTTCTTCCTCTTCTGCTTCCTCTTCTTCTTCTTCTTCCTCTTCTTCCTCTTCTGCTTCCTCTTCCTCTTCTTCTTCCTTTTCTTCCTCTTCTGCTTCCTCTTCCTCTTCCTCTTCTTCTTCTTCTTCTTCTTCTTCCTCTTCTGCTTCCTCTTCTTCCTCTTCTTCTTCCTCTTCTTCCTCTTCTTCTTCCTCTTCCTTTTCTTCCTCTTCTGATTCCTCTTCTTCTTCTTCTTCCTCTTCTTCCTCTTCCTTTTCTTCCTATTCTGATTCCTCTTCTTCTTCTTCTTCCTCTTCTGCTTCCTCTTCTTCCTCTTCTGCTTCCTCTTCTTCCTCTTCTTCTTCCTCTTCCTTTTCTTCCTCTTCTGATTCCTCTTCCTCTTCTTCTTCTTCCTCTTCTGCTTCCTCTTCTTCCTCTTCTTCTTCCTCTTCCTTTTCTTCCTCTTCTGCTTCCTCTTCTTCCTCTTCTGCTTCCTCTTCTTCCTCTTCTGATTCCTCTTCCTCTTCTTCTTCTTCTTCCTCTTCTTTGGCTGCATTAAAATTCTCTTTAATCAATGGCCTTTTTCCTCTCCTCTGCACCTGTCGTTGACCTTGCTCGAGAATGTTGTTGCCTTTAATACGACATGAGCTTGATGGCCTTCACAATTTATCAGAAAACTTTGGGACCAAATGGTGTTTCCAGTCCCTACAGCTGCAAAGGATTGTGGTCCGTGTTTGATCTTACCTTTCCTCCTAGGTGGTCCTGTGTTTCCTTGTTGGAAGGTAGCAACCAAGGAGCTTACGGTCTTCTTTCTTTGTGAAATGAACAATCTGGCGTTCCTTGTCATGGCTACCAGTCAAACTGTTTCCTGTTCATGTCCGATCTGTGAGGCAGGTTCCATGTTCCATCCTCTCCTTCGTGTTCTTCTTCATTGCTTTCTTCATCGTCAACTTCCTCTTTCGCTTCTTTTTCTACATCTTTCTTTCATTCTTCTTCTGCTTTTTCGTATTCTTTATCTTTCTTCTTCTTCTACTACGTCTTTCACTTATTATCCCCTGCCAACACGAAGTGGGAGGGGGATATAGGTTTGACCTCCGTCCGTCTGTCCATGCGTGTGTGCGTGCATCCGTCCGTCCGTCCGTCCGAGAGAAAGGGGACAACTTTTCCCAGAAACTATTACAGATAGGACAACCAAATTTGGTGTGTAGCTTCAGACCACAAAGGCCTTGATGGGGTTCGAAGATAAGAAGCACACGATTGGCGGGGGATGTTGTAGACCATGTCGACTTGTTCTTCTTCTGCCTCTTCGTATTCTTTCTCTTTCTTCCTCTTCGGCTTCTTGCAGCTCGGCTCTCAGATGTTTTAAACAGATACCACATGCATCCAGGCAGATGAGGTCACCTCATTAGGATATAAAGCTGCTGCAGCTTTATCAAAACCACTGGCACACTGGATTAATGCAGCCCTTCTGCCGCTGTGGCAGTCTCCCCTCCCGCCTTCGTGTCAGCTTCTGCCCCTTACTGCACATGTGCACCAGCGCACTGGCTGCACCTCTGAGAGGCTCGGAGCGCCCTGCTACTGTCTGAGCCCAGCACAGTGACTCTCCCTCTTCCCTAACCCCCCCCCCCCAGGCTCCGCTCTTATTAATCCCTGGGAATTTTCCACAGATAAAGATCACTATCATTGCCTGGGCTTTTTTCTTTCTTCTCCTCACGAGCAGTCTTACCAACAACATAATTACAAGAGCTCTCCAGCTCCTCCCAAACGATCTGTTTGCATTGGACCGTTTTTTGCTTTCTCCACACATGGCTTGGCTTAGATGGCACTCTCACTCTGACCCTTTAAAGTGTCCTCACACCCCCAAGTCAGCGTCCAAACCCCGCCCCTCTCCCCCAGCAGCAGCCTCTCACTTGTGGATATTACCCGCTTTTATTTCTTTGTTTTTTTGGGAGAGTTGGCTCAGGAGCACATTTTCACCTGCAGGGAAACTGAAGTGAGGCCCGCTCTGCTTAGTCTGCCTCTGATTGGCTCGGCACACGGCATCGCCCGGCTTTGCTTGCCGACGATAGCGGATGAAGGCCGAATCCCTCTACCGCGGCCCCTCTGCTCCACTGTTTGTTTATGGGCGAGCAGGCTGAACGTCGGGCAGAAGTGGAGGCAGGTCTTTTATCCCGTTCTGTGTACAGTTGGGGCGCTTCACAGCGCGCTGAGCTGCCCATAGAGCTCAGGTGCTTCCTGTCTCTGGGCTGAGCGAGTCCATGATGAGTTTACTGAACTGTACCTCTAATGTCACCTCTGCTTTCTATCCCCGCGAGACCCCCTGCCAGAGATTTCAATCTCTCTCTCTCTCTCTCTCTCTCTCTCTCTCTCTCTCTCTCTCTCTCTATCCTCATTTTATGCTCTTATTTCCCTGCTGGTCATTTAGTGTGCATTGACCTACACGTTTGTCCCAAACGTCTGGATGGTGACTGCATTCAAAGCTTGAGGAGGGAGCTTTGAGTGCTTGCGCTTTTTTATTTTTATTTTTAATATTTGCGACACGTGCTGTGCTATGCTGGTAAGAGAATTGGACCGTATTTGTGGATGTGAGGTAATATGATCTGCACTGTCATTCGTGCTGTTGCATGCTCTACAATCGGCGATCTTGCTTTATAATCGCAATACGGGTGCATGACCAGGCTGGAGCAAAATGGAAGTTTTAACGGCCTTGAGAGAGGAGAGTGTATATTTTCACGAATATTTTTGCTAGGAATGAGAGTTTTTGTGGCTTCATGCCAGCCCTGGTGATAGCATAAAATGTTTATGAAAAAAACTGGCTAACTTGAAGCTGTCGTATATTTAACCTCGTTTTGCTGCGTAGTTTTAATGCGAGCGGTTTTGTAGCGGTAATCACTTTATCCAAAGGAGAATCTCAGCACTATTTAGGCGGCGTTTGAGTTCAGTCTGGCAAGAATTCAGACGATAAAAAATGTCTAATGAGGATTATAGAGACACCCAGTGGACGAATCTATGTTTGCAGTATTCTTTTACACCCCATGCAGAACTCCCCATACAGTACTTTACCTCTAAATCTGTTAAATATTTATCAGTCTTTAGATTCCAGTCATATGTGATGATATAATGAGCTGTTTTTTCCTCCCATTTGGTTTTAATAGCAGTCTTCTACTTATGCATCCAATATTTTACTAATGCATACAGTTTTTTTATTGATTGTTTCATGGTTCACTGAGCACATATTCTAAATATTTACAGACTGTTAAATCATATAAAACATTTAATGAGTCGACTGTAAACTGCTTGGCTGTGCATTAGTGCCACCACTATAAAAAAAAAAAAAAAAAAAAAAAACCTGGGGCCATGGGAGGTTTGCGCGCCTGTGCTACTTATATTTATTGTGTTGTTCATTTTAAAATGCAGTCCAATTAAAAGAAGAATCAGTCATTGGGAGGAGGTGTGCTTGCATCCTGTGTCCACCAATAGCCTAAAATATGAACAATGACAAGATAATTTCTGTAATGAGATCCCTGGTCCCTGTCTTACAATCAGGAAAATTTGCTGCTATTAAATCTCTGCTGTGATCAGTGATGATGATAAATGATTTAATTTTGAAGGTGCCCTGGGTAATTCTGCCACATTAGTTAAAATCATCTGAAAAAGAAACAAGCAGCAGGGGGCGATGTTTATGAAAAACAAGCACGTAAATAATCAAGAACGCGTTCAGTGCAATTAACTGTTTAATGGCATGTATTGCTGGCCTTAATGGATTCCCTAGCAACTTCATCTTCTGAGGAATACATAGGGGGTTAGATATCGGAGTGCTTCTTTGTGGTCAGTACAGAAAAAAACTATAGTTCCAGGACAGGAGTGAATATCAGCTGAGGAAAACTGTGTGCAGTATAAGGCCAGTGACATCATAAATTTGTCCTCATTGTGCCTGTCTCTCAGTTATGTCTTAGGAATAGGATTGGTAAATCCTGTTGGCATTCAGTGAATTTACAGTAAGAATTTTACGAGAAGTGTCTAAACTGTGGAGGTCTGTGAGACTGTTAAGCTGCTTTCACACTGGACGCGAAACAAATTTTTTCGCGTTACAGATTACATTCAAAGTCAATGCAAAGACGAGAAAACACGCGTTTTGCGTGTATTTGCATTAACTTTGAATGTAATCTGTCGTGCGAAAAATTAATTTTGCGTCCGGTGTGAAAGCAGCTTTAGTCTTGCTTCTGTTAATTTTCCAAACCCTTTGAACTGTTGAGCCTCTGGTTTGGTTATATGGTCGTGGAAACCAGAGGAGTCAGTGCGCAAGTCCCAATAAAAAAGGGATGTTGCCTTGGGCTTGCGGTCAGCTTCTGCTGCGACTTGGTTGGTCCTTATGGGTATCATGATAATGATTTGGGCTGCTAACCCGGTGAATACCCTGGTATACTATTGTGCAGGGAGACTTGTATGACAGATTGCTGTACTTTCTCCAAATAGACTTCACGCAGTGCCTGAGTGACACAACAGTGTAATTACCCAACATGTACCGCAGCTCCCTCCTCAATCTGCCATTCATCAGGAGTACAGAAAGTCACCTAAAAATCCCTTGTGAAGGTTATACTAGGCCCTGGTTTATTTAAACAATGAAGTGACACCCAGCAATTAACTGTACTTACATGCCCTCTCTTTTCCGAGATTATATTTTATTCAGCATAAAAATCATAGGAGCGTTCCTCAACTCCCTGTAGTCTAAGTCTAGCCTGGAAGAGAAAAGCCTCAAAAAAATCAACTGATTGCTGTTAATGTTCAAAAGTTTGATTTTAAATGTTTATGCAATCCTTAATTTCCAAAGAGGTTTGAAGCCTTCAGCACTTAACCAGTGTTTGTTAATACAAAGTTGGAAAAGAAAATGTCTGAACATGATTCAGTATGACTTCTAATCTAAGAATTTTTTCTCCTGAACCCCAAGATAAAATTTTTCAGCTTGCTGCAGTAGATCAGACGACGCTTTGGGATAGACTTGCATTGGGATCTCTCCGCATAGTCAGAGGTTCAGACTGACTGGCTGAGGACCAGCTGTTGAAACAGCAGATCGAAATGCAGTGGGACTGCGTGAAGGAGGCGCAGTGATTGGATGTTTTTGTTTCCTCTGGTTTTCGGTGGCTGTTTGAACAGGTGGCCAGGCCTGTCCCCGGGGCAGTAAAGATGTCAATCGCAGGGACACTGTCCAGTTTGCTCTCCGCAGTGCCACATTCCCGAACGCCACTTAGACCCACGCGTCTCACCTTCTATCCAAGCTACTGCAGCCAGAGGAAACAAAAACATCCAATCTCTGCGCCTCCTTCACGCAGTCCCACTGCATTTCGATCTGCTGTTTCAACAGCTGGTCCTCAGCCAGTCAGTCTGAACCTCTGACTATGCGGAGAGATCCCAATGCAAGTCTCTCCTCCGAACTGGGGCATTTCAGGGAAAATCCCAAACCGACATCCCTGGTAACACAATTCACTGTCGTTTTCAGCGCTGAGAGAGCTTCAGGTCACGGAAACGGATGTGAAGGGAATGTTTTCTTGTGAATGATTTTATCTTGTTCGCCTGGTTAATTACCAAGGGGGTGACTCTTTTCCTGGGAGCACGGAGGCACTATCTGTTAGTCGCACGGATGGAGCCGGCTTGCCCCTCCCCCACACCTCCCCAGACCTCCCCCTCAGATCCAGCTGTTCCCACAACGGAGGGAAAGGGGGGGGGAGCGGAGGGGAGGAGAGGAACGTGGCTGATGAAAAAAGGAAGATGACAAAATGGGAGGACAGTTACGACTAGAGAGACAGAGAAAAGAGAAAGATTGTGAGATTTATGTGTGCGTGTGCTTCCAAAAACCAGGTTATGCGTGTCACACTGATAATGTGAGTAGATAAATCTTGGGTTCGGAGAGAAAGAGCAACCCGTGGAACATTTTTTTGTGGTTAAAAAGTCTGTGAAACGCCGTGAGAAAGCCTGGCTACATCTGCTGAGACATTAGTTTTCTATCCGACCAATGCAATGCAATGACTCGGCCACAGCGAGGATATATCCAGGTGAAACCAGAGATATTTTGGGATAACCCATTTTGAAAGCCTCTCAGCCCAGATACTCCTGGTTAGAAGTGTGTATTCTGGACTTTGCTCCTGAAAGAAAAGGCGAAGAACATGGATAGAAGCAAGTAGAGGAGTTGGCCAACCAGCTGTGGAATCCAGCAGTTAGAAGATAAGACAGCAGTGGAGCTCACCGGCTGGCTGTCTTATAAGTATTCCCAAACATTTACATCTTGGTTTGCTACTCAGAGGTTTGGCATCCTCCTACACTGGTGTCCTTTTTATCTTTGCGTTGCTCTGCACCCACCCCGTGATGAATCACTGTGGATTTAAATTTGCAGTTGAATCAGGTCTTATGTGCTGTGCACGTCTTAAAAAAGCAGCATCACAAATTTATAACATGGAAATTTGGCATCTCAGATAAAGGCCTGGCTCCATGAAAATAATGTAAGCTATGTTGACATGTTTGACAGTGTTTATCGACAAACAATTTCGCCGACTCCCAAGTCCGTTCATGGATTACTTGACCCTCGCCTTCATATCTTGCCACTTCGTCAGTGTAATAATAAAGATCACCAGCAGGGGAAAGCAGAACATTATAAAGCAAGGTAGCCAAACTCAAATCCTGGAGGGCCACTGTGACTGTCTGTATTTGCAGTGGTATTGTTGTTCTAGTTATTAATTCAAGTCACTGATTGGCTAATGAGTCCACATACCTTGTTCTCTGAAGCGCTGATTAGCAGCTAATTGGATAGACACCTCAAAAAGCCTGTCGACACGGTGGCCCTCTAGGACTGGAGCTCGACACCACTGTTACAAAACATAAATTGCTGAGCTGCTCAGAGTTTAAATCTGGATTTCAAATTTGGAGGTGTTCCATTGCCACCAGTCTAAAAATTCATTAGGCGTACACCAAACGCTCCGTAGGGAGCCCAAACCAGAGACTTCCTGCAGCTCCCAAGCAGTACAGTTAGAACACAGTGTGTATAATCACGTAGTGTGCTCTTCAATTAACACTGCAATTCTCTATCTCACTAAATACCGAAAGTGATCAACATCCTAAGGCAAGCAGTGATTTTCCCCACATCCAAAGCACGAGACAGAGATGAATGAAGTGTCTTGGAGCCAGAGTCCACTACATGTCCTCTTGTGCAAGCAAGAACTAATCTCTTTTGTGGGGCAGAATCATTGGCCAGATCCTCTACTTCTAGCCCAATCTCGTCATTCTTCCCCCAGCCATTACAGCGACCCCCATTCACCCCGATAATCTCATTACCCGCTCATGCTCTGCGAACAAAAAGCTCCAGTTCACCTGAGCTGCTCACTCGAGTTATTAGTGCTGAGCAGTTTGTGTTTCTCTCGTGCCCTGCACTGTTTAATTTAGCACTGCGGCCCCGTGAGTTTGTCCAGGAGCTGTGTAAAAAGCTCCCACAGTTGAGATGGTTATTTAAAAGTGTGGCTTTAATGTCATCCTAATTTATTTTTATTAATACCAGTTTCTGCAGAGTGGAACATTAAGGGAAAGTCCTGTAAAGAAAGACCTTAAACACAGAATTTATCTCTCTGGTTTATTCACAGGGGTCAAAACAGGCACACAATACTGAATTCGACAATGTTTCCAAAGTGCTTTGTTGCCCATTGCAATAAATTCAGCATTACATCCCCTTTTATGATGTCGTTATATATTTCTGATAAAATGGCTGGCTCATGAGGCTGTTGTACTCCGCATTCAACTTGTTGTGAATTAAAAAATATATATCAAGCGGTACTTTGTGCCATCGCTCGGGTTTTTGCTGAGAATATGTGAATTGAGCATGAAAGAGTTTGTTTTGTGGCATGCCCTGAAGAAGAGTCTTAAAATCACCTGCCTCTCCGTTATCAAGAACAGCAGGCACTTACCGCAGACGAGACGCCACGGCAACAGACAATAACGGCGCCCGTTTCCTTGACGACTGCCTTCAGTCCCGTTACATGGACTGTCTGTCATATTGCGCGGTCCTTGGGCCGAGGCGCGTGCACTTAGAGGTGAATGTTAACCCTTAGAGTGCCAAATAAGTTGTAATTACTCAGTGATGTCGAAAACCCGTTGTGGCAAGTTGTTTAAAAGAGCTCCCCTGTGGGAGCTCTTTTAACCCCTTTACGCAGAATACAAATAATGCAATTTCTTCCTGTTATGCATGAGCCTATTTAGGCTTTATAACTCAGTATTTATGTCACAGAGACTCTGGTAAATTATTCCAGTGAAGCAAGACATTTGGAAATTCAATTACAGAATTATTTAGGAATTAAATTTTGTACTTTACGGTTGCCAACATCTATATCTGGGCAAAGGGGTTTTAAATGAGTTGCCCCACGATAGTGTATCAACGGCATCTGATTTTGTTGTTTTACATCATTGGGCAACTGTAGTTACTTGCAGCGATCAGAGGGTGAATGCATGCTCCACAGTGGCATGGACACGATTCTGTGGAGCACTAACTTCGTAGAAGTCTCACCTGAAACCGCAGGTGCACAGTCTATGGTGTAAAAGCTGCTTGTTTCTCTGTGCTCTTCCATGCTATTCTTCTCAGTGTGTCGTCTGCCACTGCGGCATGTTTTCCAAATGGACTTAAATGAGAGCTCACCTGTTCCCCTCGTTAGAGCTCAGGGTTCTGCGAAGCGTGAAAACTGCATCAAAGCAGTCGGGGCTGGCGGTAATGAGGCGCCATCAGCCCTTGGAACACAATCCCGCCTGAGCTTTAATGACTCCCCACAGTGGAGAGAGACCTCTGCGTATCTCTGGGGCGAATCCAACACGCTGGGCTACTCTAATGCAGCGGACCTGCTCTGCTCTGGACCTGACCCATAGATAACCTAGTACACTGTACGTGGCCCAGGATTAACTCATTTGACCTGCTTCATAAATAACCCAAAGCACTGGACCTGCTCCTTTTAAACAAAAAAAAAGAAAAAACCTAACACACTCAACCAGTTCCTCAAAACCCAACACATTCGACCTGTTCCTTAAATAGCCCAACCTGTTTGACCTGTTCCTTAAATAACACCACATGCTGGTTTTGCTGTGCATATAACGGCACACGTGACCCGCTCCATAAATAACCCAATGCATTAGCCCCCATTCTGGACCTGATTCATGAATTGCCAAATATGCTTGACCCGTTTGACGAAGAATCAAAAATACTGAACTTGCTCCATTAATGACCCAACACCAACACAACACTCTCTGGATCTGCTTCATAAAAACACCCAACACATTCAAACGTCTTCATAAATAACACTCTTGACCTGTCACATAAATAATCCAACTCTCCTGACTTGTTGCATAAATGACCTCCTACACTGGACCTGCTGGATAACAGGCAGTATTCCATAAATAACCCAACACAATACACCTCTTCCACAGATTACCCAACACTGTGCACCTGTTTATAAGGAACTCAACGCACTTAAACTTCTTGATAATTAACCCTACACCCTGGACCTGCTTCCCAAAATGCATTTCACCTTACCTGCTGGGTAAATGACCAAAAACACTGTGTGTGTGACCCTGCATGCCGAATTTTCCCCATGAAGTCCTCAACACACTGTTTAGCTGGTGCAGCATCGTGGACAAGCTCCTGATCAAACACAGCACTCTATATCTGCTGTTGTAGATACTGCTGCAGATATTCGCTGGAGGCGAATTGTAACTCACTCAGTAAACTGCTTGTAGCAAACAGTGTAATTACTTTTTATTACTTCAAGGAACAGGTACCTTTACCCGTCCAGGAATATGTTTGGTGAGCATCTTATGACTGCTTTGTGGTCAAGCACATTTAACGTAACGTGCATCAAAGGACGGGCTACAGCCTGGTTTAAATCCTTGGTATTCATGTGAGATATACTCTGACTGAACAAAGATCTTTTAGAACTGTATCATCAGGATATTCTGCTGCAGAAAATCTCCACTTTCCTGGTGGCGATCCCAGCTCACCAACTGCCACAGACTGAACTAGGAACCTGGACTTTGATGGTAATCCTATTTGCCAAGGCCTCCAAATCCATTTCCCCCCTGTTTTTGTTCATGTCTTGCAAGTGCGGTTCTACTGAGGTAATATGTGGTTATAAAATGCTTCAGTCAGACTGGCTCTCTGGCCTTTACCCTTCCCTGAAAAACTGCTCATTAATTTGAAAGCATGGGGATCTTTGGGTAGCACATAATGGCCTTCCGTATTTGCCATTAATCAGTTGAAATTGATTGTTATGTTCTCTTTTGATGACTGAGAATACATATCGACTTTTTGACATAAATTAGGCTATACTATAATTAGCCTGATGGAGGTGAATTTAAAGATGATCCGAGACGCGTGGCAGCCAGACTGGGTGATGGGAGCGGAGCAGCGGGGAGAGGGAGATGCTTGGTTGCCCTGAATGTCAGTCGAAAACTGTGCTCTCTGTGATAAGGACACATGCATATATATATATATGGTAGTGGGCCCGGATCCACCTGGCACCCAGAACTGATAGATGTGTCTTTTCTTTCATTTTCTTTGCGCAAGTATATCTGGATCGCTGTTTATGAGTGCACACTGTCTACCTGCCTGCGTGTCACTGAGAGAGGGGGAAAAAAGGCACAATTTAAGGCACGTAAAATTTGCTCCCTTCATTAACCTCTTAAACTCTAACTTTCACTTATGTTTTTCCTTAAGTGGGTTCAAAGTCTGACAAACCATTTTTTAATATTGTCGGACAATGTCAGATAATGCCCTGCATCCTCTGGCTGCACGGCTCCACTGAAGCTAAATCACTCTTATATTTAGTGAAATATTCAAACACAGGACATCATGTATTTATAGCTTCAGTACTCCATCATGTCAGAAAAACTATTTTTTCATATGGCAGGACAATGTCACATTGCATATCCTATATCTGTTAGTTGCATAGCTTCTCTGAAGCTACATCACACTTATATTGAGAGAAATATTCAAACCCAGGACATTATTATGATTTTATAGCCTCAGTATTCCATCAAATGGAAAACATCTAGATCTTGTAAATCATTTTATACACATTTCCCTGTACCTCACCAGGACATATTAGGGATCTTTGGAAACCTCTGGATCTCCACCAGAATTTAACATCGGCCTGAAGTTGGAAACGCAGCAGATGCCTTTTACGGACCCGTACGTGCATTATAGTTGTAATTATGGATCAGAATACCAGTTCTGGCTCACTGCAGCCCTGGTCTGATGGGATGGAAAGTAATTGTTCAGTTTTGTTCAGCCTTGAATGAGACGTTCGGAGAGAGGCCTGCGGCCCATGTCACACTGGTGATTTTGGGACCTCCCCACCTCCCCAGCGCTGGGAGAGACCCCTGAAAACACAGAGGGTCCCCGTGTCAGCGTTTGAGTGACAGGTACAAAGTAACGATTCACTGCTCCAGGTCCCCCGGAGAGGGGGGCAGAGCCGGCCCTGTCAGTCAGCCGTCCCGGGACAATGAGCCCGGCCCAACATACGGTCCCCCTCGCTCTTTTGTGTCCATATTGAATCGCAGCACAGGTTGCCTTTGTGCGCTGACGCGGTAATTGAAAACATGTGACAATGAAGACACAGAATGGGTGGCAAGTGGCGGTTTCGCGCGAGTAAATATGAGCTGACCGATAACAGCGACCGGAGACCTCGGCGAAGGTTTTCTCAGACCTGTGTATAAACACTTCACCGGGGGGTGGGCTTGGTGCGGCTCTTAAATAAAACATAAACCCTTCATTTGAGTCATGTGGGGTGAACGTCTGTGCCCTCAGCCATGATGACCACGGTCTGTGAGGGCTCCATCTCACAAACTCTGATCTAGAAATGGGCACAGTGACATTCAGAGTAATGGTGAGAGGGTCTCAGTGCTGTCTGACGCTTTTCCAGTGAGAATTGCTCTTTGTTTCATTTCTTCCCCATTCCTGCACCATTTTGAATGGAAAATTATATAGGGGAGACTGGGGTCCGATTAGCCATAACACCATTTTGCGATCAATCAATGACAGAGCTGCATAAAATAGGCAAAATATTTGTTGACCATTGACTGATGAGTCATGGGGACAAATGAGCCATATCATTATTTTGCCTATTTTAAACACCTTTGGGATTGAATGAACGCAAAATAGGAAAATCGCTCATCGGACCCCAGTCTCCCCTACTGCCATTTGGAAATGTAGAGTAGAGTTAAGATAGCATAGGCATCTGGCATCCTGTATACCCAGAGATGTTACTGATCTGTGTTCATGCATCTATTATGTATTTAATTTAAATATGTTGTTAAATCTGAGTCAGATTTCCTTTCGTACAGAGTCACCTCCTCCGACGCTGAATCACATGTTGGGTGTTTGGATGCAAATACTGGTATGAGGGCTAACCTGAATTTAAATTTGAACTGACATAATAATAATAATAATAATAATAATTAATAATAATAATAATAATAATAATAGTCGGGCATTTAGTGTTGTCAACTGAGTCAAGCCACAACTTGAAAGCTTTCGAGCTGTGAAATTCACTTCATGTGCTGGCTGAGTTTGATTTCTATTTCGACATTCAGACAAGATCATGTTATCTTTGCTTGAGGGGGCCATTAATTCATCGGAAGAAGGAAAAAAAAGTTTCGTATTTCCTGAAGGAACCGTGATCTGGGCAAATGAAATGACTGGGTAGCTTAGAAACCTAAAACTCAAGGAGGAAGCTTCAGGGAAACATTGAAACTTGTTTCAAACGTGGTTTCAAAAGGGTATTGTTCGCTCTTGAGCGGTGGCATTCACTGTTGAGTGCCTCAAAGAGTAAGTCCAGTTTTGTTTGCCCTGCAGTTTGTTAATTGGTGCTAATTTTATTAACAGGCTTCGAAATGTGCAGTTGCGGAAAAGAAAGAGTAGAGTGAGTGCTCTGTCTCACTTATGTGTGAGAAGAATGCGGCCTGATGGTCTCCGGTTTTGCTGCCTCTGACACAAACAACAAAAAAAGCTTCTTTTCTTTCGCTGAGGAGTCCTTTGAGTTGAATGCTCTGCTTGGAAAAGAGGAAAAACAGGCCGGCGTATCGATTTGCAGGCATGTAGATTTATGTATCTTGTAAACCCACTTTCCGCCGCCCCATCTTCGTTTTATGTGGGCAGTTTCGGTGAGTCAGTGTGGCCATTCTCATCCATGACACCCCCTCAAGTGCTGCTGGCCCAACAGCTTCAACAGAGATGAGCTTTAGATATCTCGCTCACACCCACCCAAACACTAATGTGCCTTAGCACACAGTAAATAAGTGCCACAGCTCTCCAAATTCCACATTTTTCATAGATCTTGGAAAACCTCAAAGGCAGCCAAGTGCTATTGTGAGATAGCATATCGGGCTAATTAATTCTGACTTTACTTGGAACCATGTTTAACCTCAGGGGGTAAATGGGATTTTTTCTATGATGTAATGAAGCGCATCACATGATGCAATAGAACTCATTTCATGAAAGTGGTCTTACCAGGCAGTCCACCGCTACTCCTGTCTCTCCAACCTCCCTGCAGTTTTACACAACAGACTTCTACCAAATTGTTAAATCTACAGAAACATCCCTTATTTCCTCATTGCTTACCATTTTTGGTGTAGTTGCGTCAAGTTTATTTCATGGCCCTTATTCGGTTTTACTTTGTGATGTATTTTAAATATTAAATTTGAAATTTGTTTATAATTTGTCATTCAGATCACTTTAACCTGAACTTGTCCATCAGCTCATACAAAGCCCACTTTTGCCAGGGAATAAAATCTTCCCTTGCCATTCATAATTGTTTGCCAAGCAATAACTGTTTTGCCTATTTTGTAATTTTGAAGCATTAATGGGTATGCATTCATTTGCAAGCATGTTGAGGTTTAATTGCTCTTGTACCTGCTCTATTTAAACATTTTCTGTAATGTTAGTAGCATTCAGTTTGCTCTTTTGAGTTATTTAAGGTGAAGCTGAACTGCCGCTGAAATGGGAAATCTGCCATTTTGTTTCATGGTGGCACACTGTGGCCGTCTGATTTTCTCATTTTGAATGACTGGAGTAATATAGTATGACTGTGTAAGGAGAGGAAAACTCATTGCAAATTAAGAGTGCAGTATAAGACTGGTGAGGGGAGTTTCTGACTTGAGGGGACGTGTAAAAGAAAGGGCATCACTGAGATGCACTTTAATGTCTGTCTGCTGCTTTGATTAAGCAGAAGTAGAATTAGCTGGGAACTGTTACTGAGCTCATTCCTGTGGGACCAGACTGTACTTTCTGCTATAGCTGTACGGTAATACCGGCTGGTAAATTATGCTGTCACACACGTGTGCGCGCACACCTTTGGGAAGCTTTACCTGTTAACACTTAGTTTTGATATTTATTCTGAACAGTCTTTCTCAATTTGTAACCAGATTATGCCTAACCCTAATACTAACCTCAATCTAACCCTAACTGTGACCATAACCCTAACTTCAACCAATTAGCCAGTCCTGTGTAGTTCTCCACCAAAAAATGTCCGTATGACATTGGTTTCTCAAGAGTTGGTTCCCACAAGTATTGCTACACAGCCCCCCCCCCCGGAAACACACACATTCACACATTTACAGAGTTAGCCAGTAGGAGTGCGTGTACGACAGAAAGCTACTATAGTGCACATCACCTCAGATTAGGCTCTTTGGAGACTCATTTTCTCCATTCATGCAATGTGAAGCTCAGGTGTTGTGAAATGGCAAGTTGTTTAAAATGTCTTACATAGCCCCTCATACTGCCTGTGTGACAAACTGTTTACCTCTAAGAAGCCTTATTTAAGGAAAGATATAAACAAACAAAGCACCCCAGACTTTTTAGCAGTACACCTGTTTTATGCTGTAGTGCGGTTCATTAAGTTGCAATTTCACGGGGAATAATTAACTGCACTGTTTTATAGCTTTTGACACAAATGAGCAATGCAAGCAACGATCGCAGACTTCAGCAGGTCTGTATGCGGCGTGCAATTAGAATTCAGCTCATGATTACTGGAGAATGTTTAACAAATAGACATGATGGGATGAGTCTATATGGCGTTGTCTGTTTCGACTGGTTTACCATTAGGCTGCTCTGTATAAGGAATTTGTTTTAGTTCTATTTGATTTTATTTTTCTCATGTGGTTCACTCTTCTCATTTCGCCTAAGGAATGCAAGATTTTCCTCAGTGGATTGGAAGCAACTATGAAGGTTACAGTCTTAATCAGGAAGTTAGCAGATGAATATAGAGCTAAAATTCACATTGAAGGTTAATAAATGTCTGTTGGTGAGTGTTGAACGGGGAGCTGCACTCAATAATTATGGGGCCAGTGCCTCGACCATAACCTTGGTGGGGGCTGGTGATTTAAGCTAGTTTTATTTCACTTCTTCGATGTTTCATGAGAAGCTGCCTTGCGACCATGCATTTTTATCTTTTATATTTCTTTACTTTCATATCCTAGCTTTTGATAGCCTGCTCACCTCCCGCCCAGCCGCCACAGCGCAGATGCGCCTCGGGGTCCTGAGTGTCAGAGACCAGCGGTGTCCTGTCGGTGTCCTGCTACACGTCTCCGTTACACCTGAGGACTTCTCTCTGCTCTGTGACAGGATGTGTAATTTATCTCTGTCTCTCGCGCTCACACACTCTCCCTGTGTGAGACCCCTCGCTGATCTTTCCTTTGTTTAACGCTTTCCACTGCCCCCTCCCATCGCGGTGCAGGGGCTTTGTGCTCCGTAATGAAGGCCTTTTCAGCGCGGCTCGCCTCAAATGAAGTTTGGATTGGATCAAAATTACATATCAAGGCTTGTTTGTACCAGACACCCCCTCCACTCACTTGGTACATTTAGACTGTGGAGTGGTTTGGTCAGGTCTGTGGGGAGGTTGGAGGAGGGGGTTGGTGTATGTGAAGCAAAATTTGCGATGTTCCCCATTAAAGTCTGGGAACCCCTGGGATAGGTTTGTCAAATGCAGTTGCTTTATTTAAACGTGCGAAACTTCAGGCCTGTTGTAAATTCTAGTGGAGATCCTAAGGTTTCCAAAGATTCCAAATATGCATGTTGAAGAGCAGGGAAGTGTGTATATATTGATGCACACTATCTAGATATTTTCTGATTTACATAATGCTGCAGCCATAAAAACATGGTGTCCTGGGGTTGAATATTTCTCACACTAAAAGTGTGATGTAACTTCAGTGAAGAGTTGCAACCAGCAGGTACAGGATGTGTATGAGAAATTGTCCTAAAATCTGAAAAAAACAGCTTTTTCTAACTTTGAATCTGCTCATGGGTAAAGTAAATGTGCTGGGCACATCGCTGAAAAATTGCATTACCGCTGGTGCCAGTGTGCGCTGTGGACTGTGGAGTTTAATAAGAAAAGCTGTGCTTTGTGTGCATTTGCCTGTTGTGAGAGACGGTTGGCTGCGCACAGGCTGTCATTTACATCATGGAACAATTCATGTCGGCCCAGTTATGTTTATATAATGGGAAAACGAGTTTTTCTCCATCCTGTCCTACCAGATAAATAAGATGAAAACATGCCACTTTCATTTTATTGACTGATATTGATGCGATTTCGATGGCAGTCTAAATGAGACATCACTTCTATTTAGATGAATTGAACAGAGCAGGAGATAAATATTGTCGCCCAGCCAAGAGTCTTCTGTTTCCATTTGTTTTCCCTATTCGCACCGTCGCTGTTTGCACTGGCTTTTCATGGAGCAATACATTGGCAAAGTGCATTATGAGTGGTTAAAAATGGAGATTGAAAGTTCAATAACGCCAACTGTTACAAATGTATTTTTCATCACTGCTAAATGGATTAGCCCCTCTTAGCCTAAAAGCAAACACTGTTTGAGTATCAGCGTCCAGGAGGCTAACAGGAAGAGGGGCCCTGATAAATTGGACTTTGATGTGCTGGTAGTGGCTTATTGAATTTGCTTATCGGCCAAATGAGGTTTGCATTGTATCATTCAGACGTGTTCTAGGCGTTAGATGAGGCTAGGGCTAGAGGCGCGAGGGTTATGTAGACGGGCTGGCGTGCTCATCCAGGAGTGCTTGTGTTTATTCTGGGTCCCTGAGGTCCATTTTGAGATGCTGAAGTGTCTGCATCGACCAGGACCCCCAGGGCATCTGTCCAGTGACAAACGACTGACCAGAAGTTTGCTATTAATTTAGCTGCATGTTTGAGTACACTGAGTCAGAGCAAATGACTCCGTCAGTACTTTTATTCCCTGATGATTTGAAATCAAACGCACTTCAGTGAATATTCTTGATATATGTTGCTCAATGTTTAATGTTTTTTTTTTATTTTTTGGATAATGTTATAGGAATTTAGCATCTTGACTAGCACAGGAGCACCTTAATTGTTTTAATTGTTTTAACGGTTTGTCTTACGTTTGTGTGTTGTCTGTGGTGTATGCCACTATGTGATTTGGATGCCTTACCCATTTTTAACTGCAAAACAGTTTCACCTACGAGTATAAATAAAGTTAACCTGAACCTGTACCCGATATCAGTCGATCTCCTGGCTGAAAACAAGCCAGGTTAGTGTGACGATGTAGTGCATCTCCCTAGGTTGGGCTGGGCTACTCCTCGTGGGTTCTTGTATTGCACGAGGTTTTTCACCGACGACGCTCCGTAACGTATCTTGCCCGGGGCTGCGGTTAAACTGTTGGAAGTGTTGATTGTTCCGTATGAATATTGCTGGATTGAGCACAAGAGAACTTGACATTTTAAAAATAACAAAATGAAAGTGTCAGCTTTTGCTGGAGGACTGTTCTCCGTTTGTCATCCGGTTGATTTGAAATCAGTTTAGCAGTCAAACGCGAGCACCTGCTGATATTCTATGGCTCGCCTGAGGTACTGGGCTGGGCTGCATCACTGCAGTTTTCATGATTTAGTTTCTGCAAGGATTTGGCCAAGAATAAATGGCTGCGGAAACATTTCATTCCCCTGCCTCCATGAGTACATTCTGAAATATTACATATTTTCTTGTATCGTATTTATTTATTTATTTATTCATTCATTCACTTGTTTACTTATTTACTTATGCATTTAATTTGGTCTTCCAAGAAGAATGAAACAAAAGGATTAAAGACTTCAAATCAAATTTGATTTGAAGCCAAAACAAATCAAATTAAAAATAAATGTGATGAGCACAAAGATCATAATAATTTTTAGTAAATGTAACAAATATTTGATATTCTGACTAACAACTAAAGCTCTTATTTTCAATGTCTGAATATTTTTGTAATGTGCAGTTTTTATGAAGAGTGAATTATACTGAAGTCATATATATATGTTTTTTTTGAATGTGTATGTAAAGGCTTGCGAACACAAAGTTGGAATGCAAACTTCATTTAAAGCGAAACTATGTTTCAAAATTTGATTCCATTGAGAATATGAATAGTAGGATGCAATGGGCAGCGATGTTCCGTACTGTGTGCGCAGTCAGCTGGAGGATGAGCTGTAGATACAAGCCTCGTTAAAACAGCAGAGAGGTGGGGAAATCCCCAGGGCGATGCTTTCTTTGAACTTTGACCTGGGGTCACAGAACTGATGATTCTTTGTGGCTCCAGTGGGCAATGGGGTTATGAGTGGGGTTATACACGCTGGACCGAAACATTCTGTAGTAGGGGTGAGCAGCAGTCGCTCTATTGTAAAGCCGAGTGTGTATGTGCACGTGTGTGTGGGTGGGTGTGTATGAGGGCACATTCCCATGTGATCAAGCTCCTGCGTCTGCGTGGGTGTGTGTTTCAACAAAATTCATCTCCCTATGAATCCTGTAAGACTTGTGTTTCCACTGTACGCATCGTGTTAGAGGCCATCATATGTATTTTTTAAAGAAGTGAAACTCCATCACCCATGCTGCCCACATTTTCTTGCTACTAGTTTTTCCATTTTTGCCCTGCATTCAATTTCATTTGGTAGCTCCAGGGATATTTGGCATAATAGAAAGGCCTTATTTTCCCCCAGTAAATTGCTCCCCTGACTGCTTAAACATTCAGGAACTAGATACATTTGCATACTACCAAAATGTAGCAAAGCTTTCTCTTGGCTCGAATAGTCTTTGGAGGGAGTTGTGGAATTGAACTTCTAATCTCGATGGCTTGGCACAGGATCTTGGCTCCGCTCTGCTCTCTGATGGTTGTGGAGATACAGTAACTCTCATCAGTTATGGAATTGCTACAGCCTCTGAGAAGCAGGAAAGTATAGATCCACATTATTCACCGGCTAATTTAGCTTTTCTCTTGCCCCCGTCAGGGTCTTATCATCGAGAGATTATCTCCAGTGTAAACCAAACTTAGCGCCAGTTAATTGGCAGGTGTTACCGGAATGGAATATTCTGGTGCTGCAGTGATGACACGGTGACATTCTGTCTTGGAACATTTGTGTGCATTTTTTTTTTTTTTGCGTTTTAATTTTGTAAGTGACGGGATGACTGTGTATTAGAGGTATTAAAACAACTCTGAACAGCTGGACTAAGGTAATGAAAATCCTGAAAATGAAATGAAAGTATTTCCCACGGTATTTACTGTTGCGGCTGGTTATCACTCATCGCGACTCCATTTTGCAAATTGGAGCCCTGGTTGAGGTTCTTTTATGACAGCCTTGCTGTGCTGCGATTTCACCCGCCGCTGACATCACCACTAATGTCCTGTAGTCAGTGCTTTCATTCCTCAGAGCAGGGTAATGTAATGAGATGCGGCCGCGGATGAGTGTCAGGTGCTATAACTGGGCCAATAACTCAGCCTCGAGAAAAGGAGAGGACAGGTAGGCCTACACGATTACGCCAACTCACTCAGCACAATGCTGCAGTCAGCATCTGAGCACTCCCGATTCAGGTTCTCGCTCGACCTTACAGTAGGTCTGTATACTGAGAGGTGCGGAACAAGCCAAAATGATATGATGGGAAAAACGTGGTAGTCATGACAGACTTTCTGTCGATGGAGTAGACATACCAGGCCCCAGGACTACCAATATCTGCATGCCTGCGACTCCAACACATGTAGGCCTGAGGATGAAATATGAACTCCCAAATATCCCGCTCAATAACTGTGTTGACAAGCAGCGTGGCTCACCTGCGGAAGGAATGACGTGGTATTTGGAGTAATCGTAAATAGTTTTTTTTTTCTTCTTTTTTTTAATGTCTCGTTATGGACGTTTACTTTGCGGTTTTTACGGCGGCAAAGGTTAGGCCACGGTTTTAGTAGCCTTATTATCCGCGCTAATTCGGCTCAGAGGCTAGCGCCTGTCATTTATGGATTGGAGGTCTGCCAAAGCTGGAGAGATATTATATCTGTCATCCTGGATGGGGGATCCATTTACTGCTCCCATACACTGGCTGTCAGCACCCACCCCGCTGCATTCATATTTAAATCCGTCTTTATCCCTGGTGAAACTCTCCATTCTCCAGCATCAGTTCGGAGCTGTAGTGAGAATGAAAGCCTTTGTCAGCTCACAGTCTCTCCTCTCTCCACTGGCCTCAAGCCTCTGGTGTTTATGTACAACACAGCTGTACAGATGTCTTTGCCACTGGCAAAACCCTCTGGTACTTGTTTATTTAATATTTAATAGATTTGTGTTAGCATGTTTGTACTCTAATTTGTGAATGAATACCCCTGTAGTTTAAACATGACCAAAGCGATCTGTATTCCACGATCCGTTCTGATGCATAAATTTTTGGGGACGGTGACGTTCCCTTCATGAAAATAACAATCAAATTAATATTTTTCATCTCCCCGGAGAACTCCCTTTGAGAATTTAACCCGTGACAAAACGTCGCAGTTTGCATTTTCACTTCAGAAAAGAGATGGATGCACGCGTGTCACTTTGATACGGGTTTAGAAAAATCTTTGATGACAGGCATGCCTGCAGAGTGTCTGATACAGTGTGTGCAGCCCGAGGTGTGTGGAGTGTGTGAAATCTCAGTGGTGGTCCAAATTTGTCCTTTACCTTTTCTGATATGTGTAGCTTTGCGTTTTGTCGACAGTCGTCGATGAGCTCCCACTGCCTCAGGTCTTAACCCGCTGCTCCTCTGCCCACAGACGGGCTCATTAATGGACTTAAATGACAGATATGATGTTATCATTACATCCCCCCCATTAAAATGATGCACTGTCTTCAGTTCCCTTGACAGTCTCTTTTGTTAGCCAGGATCTGTTCACCGCAATATATGGAAGCTTGACAGCTGTCTGATGACTTATGTCCATTATAGCTACAGTCGTAGCAAGAGAGGCTAGTGTGATTCGGGGGAATGAGAGGGGGTCAGAACATTCTAGTTCTGCCACCTCCCCCCCTACCCCATCCGCCTTAACATTTGAGAGGCAGCGTCTCTGACCTGGTCTCCACGATATAAAAACAGCGAAGTCCTGTTACAGGATCTCTACATTCAAACTCTCATATCCTTTGCGGATTAGGGGTTAAGCATCAAACACCTCTGCCCACAGCCAGTGCCGACGGGGAGGAAGACGGCACTAATCTTCATCATTCGCTGGTCTCTGAGGACCAGGGGATTACTTCTTCCTCTCCAGGAGAGAAAGGTCCACGAAGCTTAGAGAAGGCAGACATGCAGGAAGCCAATGAGAAAGGCGGGCATACCTCAGCCAAACCTGATCTCACGAGTCAGAATGAGCAGGTTTCCAGGGGTGCTGACAGTGCGTGCTGTCTTAAAACCGCTTCATGGAGTTGGAAAGCAGAATGAAACCTTCGCTTTGGGTTTTTTTCCATGCCTTTGCCGGCTTATTATTACTGTTCTTTATTGTCACCTCCTCAAAACTGGTGAATAAATTAGCAGCTCTCTGAAATGTAATGAACCTGTTCTTTAGTTTGTACCATGGAATCCAGATGAAAATCTGGAGAAGTTTCTTCAGCCAGACCGTCTAATCATTTCACTAACCTTGGTGCGGTCTTGGAAACAGCAGGAGTTGATAAAGGCTAAACTCCTGCTACTGGCAGGAAAGGGCTTGACCCCAGCATCGGACACTCAGGTAGAGATCCTTCATTTGAGGATTATAAAACTTTCACCAAAAGTCTTAATGGCTCGTGTTCAGGGCCCAGTAGAAATTGTAATTATGTGATGTAATTCAAAGCTTATTTTCTCTACAAGATCTAACCTTTGGTATGAAGATGGTCGTAGGTTTGAATCGGGATGGTCTCGTGTCCGCTCTTAATCCAGAGACATGCATGCTAAGCGCATTGCAAACCCTGAATGGGTGAGAATAAACGGTGTGAGAGTGATGGACTGACAAACTTTCCAGGGCGTGTTCCCGCCCCTCTCCCACTGTATGCTGGGATATTCTCCAGTACCCCTGACCAAGAATATGGGGGTTAGGTGCTCTATGGATTCAGGGATTGATTTGATTCACTCTTGGAAAACATTCAGAGATTATATCCAGATCAGTGTCATTCCTCCGTTTTAAACGGGGAAGAGAGAGTGGACTCGAAGGCACTCGGAAAGTGCATTACCTCCACCATTTTTAAATGTGTTGGTAAAAGAATCATCATTGGATGTGAGTGTTGAACGAGTCTCAACAGTACACGCACATAGAAATTCTCCTTGATCAAGAACATAAGTCAAATCTTCACCGAAATGTAATCATTTCCCTTTTTACACAGTATCTATCAACACACAAAGTGCATTGACATCCATCCAGAACTTTCTGAGATATCCCATTTACTGATGAACGAACAAACAAATGAGTGAACGAATGAGCGAATAAACAAAGAAACTGACAAACAAACAAATTCCAGTGGAAGCACATTACCTCCTGGTGGATTTTTAAAGGGACAGAAAAATCGAGGATATCAGAGAGAGAGAGAGAGAGAGAACTGAAGCATCATCCTCCAGTGCACCATTTTAACAAACAGCAAAAAGGGAGGACCATATGACTGGATAAACGAGGACCCCAATGGGTGCGGAATAGCGGATTATGAATATGAATGACTCAGCGGAGCGTGCTGTCGGTTTGACAGTCTAAAGGATCAGTTAGTTGATTAGGGAAGGAACACAACCATACCAGTCCCCAGGCGCCCTCCATCCCCTGTGCCCCTCTTCTGTGAGCCCCCAGTGCCAGCCGGGGTTACATCATTAACTTCAGACTCACTTGTTTCTCACATCAGAGTCCTGGAACATTCTCGCTGCTAATTAGCTGTTGCTGATATTTGCTAATTTATCCAATCTCTCACATCGGACTGCTGTTTGATGGGTGTTTATCAGAAGAACAGGTTATGGCCTCATATCCTGGAATACGAACGGGGAGATGCCGCATTGGCACAACAACGAGAAATTAATTTGATGATGCCGTGCGCATGTCCTGAAGAGCGATTTTAATGCCCCGGTTTGTCACTCGATTGTCATCTCCACGGAGGAGGACGAGTGGGTGGTGATTGGCTTCTGTTTCCATCTGCTAATTTATTTGTACGTTCGTTAATTTCCTTCTGTCTGTCTCTCTCCGATCTGCTTTTTTTCCAGCTCGTTGATGTGCGACGAAGCCCGTGCTGTGACCTTAGCGCAGCTTTGCTCCTCAATAGCTGGTTTGGAAGGGTGCAGAAAAGGTAGCTGTGGGTTTTGGAGCTTAATCTTCGATAAAACCTGAACAGGCTTGGAAAGCTCTCTGTAAATCTCCCTTCTGCATCATGACTGCAGGCTACCAAGGCTTGCCAGATGCAGGCTGCTTTTCATCGAGGTGCCCAGTGAGCAGCCATGAAGGTGATTGTTTTGATAAAGAAACAAACATCCTGTGGGGTAATGCAGAAGATAGAGGCCTAAAGTATAATTGCAATTATTGTACTTTGACCTCTTCTGGGACGCCCCTGGCGTTCGCCTTCCCTGTTCTCATTACAGAGCTGGATTTGCCGATGTTTTCCATGACCTTGGCTGTGTGAGAACTAGCCTGAGAATTTCGAAGCCAAGACTGTGGGAAAATCAATCATAATCCTTTGCTGGTTTCATTGTGTTTTCTTAAGAAAATGATTAACTGATTTGAATCATTTTAACTGACACTTAATACTGTGGGTGTGAATGCGTGTAAAGGTGGACTGTGGCACTGGGCAGCTGCTGGAATCGTTTAATGGATAAGAATCTGAGGATACACCTGGCTTAGAGGAGCTCCTATCAAACCTCCTCACGAACCGAGTGTACTGCCCTGGACTGAATTAGATCATGTAATGTATTCAAGTATGTACTCTAAGCCTCCATCTTTCATGGCCAACCTGCAAGTTTGTCTCTCATTCTTGTGACACATTCTGTATGAATTAGGCTAGAAACGAGACAGGTGGAGCATGGCTGAGGCTTCATTTCTGTAACAACATTTATTTTAGGTGAATGGTAGATAAGGCAGGAAGGACGGATTCTGTCTGGATTGATTTCCTCAACACCCAAAAACCAAAAAAAAAACTCAGTTAGGGAGTCTGTCTCACAGAGACATTTCCGCATAAACACAATAAGTACATTCGAAAGACTAGCCGCTGAGGAGTCAGGAAGAGGTCTAGCCATTAGAGATTTTATAGAGTTCAGACGGGCTAATTTTAGGGATGATGTGAATGATATAATGTGTACTTGTTAATTTGTTTTTTATGTAAAGACGAATGTTATCTGTCTAAATACTGATCACGTGTGCTAGAGTGTATATATGTACAGTTATCTGTTTATGTGTTTATGTGAATATGCTATGTATGTATTGACCATTCATGTGCCACTGTGGCCCTGCTAAGTCAGTCCAGTCCTGTGGAGACGTGACGCTGTGGGCACTGTGGTTCGTTTCCCAGCTCCTCTTGTCCCTGGGGCTGTAAATGAAATGTAAGGTGACATCAGGCTTATGTGAGTGACTCTGATTGTGTGAGAGCAAACCCGGAGTGTATGCTTAGACAAAACTGCTGTGTTATCGGGAGGCGATGCCTTCAGTGTGGAGCGAGTAAGAGGGCGACCTGGTGCCCACCCCAGGTCCTGTCATTGCCTTTTGTGTCTGTTGGCTGCATTGCACTTGGCAAGATGCCAAGCTAGCTGTCAGATCCGCGCCGGCAAAGCCCACATCCGCCGCCAGAGCCGGGCGCATCTGTTCCCTCGGACTGTGGCCGACAACTGCGGCGCAGTCGCTATGAAAGCGCGTCACTCTTTATCAGCTGGACAGTCTCCATCTGTATTTCCAAAGCAAGAGCTCTCGTATTGTCAGCTTGTTCAGACCGCCGTAAGGACCAGCACTAGAAGAGATGAGATTCTCTTTAATTCACCTTTTTCTGCAGAATATATATGTCAAAGGTCACAGCTACAAACACAAAAGGAAATCTTGCACTGGGAACTGGAAACATGTTCCCTATTGGAGGGTGAATGCTCCCTTCACCCTCTTTTGTGTCCGTACCGACTACCGAGTCTTCATTCCACTGATGTCCTTCAATAGAGCCGTGTTTCTAATTTTACACTGAAAAGGAAGAAATGAGTTTCACATCAGTGGTTGTTGTGCTCCTCTTATAGACTACTGAGTGAATCTAATGAAAGCTGCTCTCAGTTCTGATCAGATATGCTGCTCTGACACAGGGAGAGGGTTTGTTTGCTGGGGTAATGAAACATCTCTGCTCCACTCCATTGTGCTTCAGCACAATAGAAGTAATGATTGTCAATTGATGAAACTTCATTCGTAGTCCGCTGTCAGGCTGACATGCGGCCATCCATAAGGCACCACCTCATGAATACGCAGTGAATCGCCGCTTAATATGCATGAGGGGGGTGTGTGTATATAGGCAGTGGTGAGACATGAGCGGGATGTAGAGGAGGGTCTGAATTTCAGAGGGAATAGCGGAGCGAGTGAGTGAGTGAGTTTGCGAGATACATGCGTTCGCTCTAGTGGCCGCCGGAGTCTGAAGCATCCATGTAAATCCATTTAGACAAACCCATATCCTCTGATAGAGAGAGGGGGGAAGAATAGGAGGGAGGGAGGGAGACTGAGAGAGAGAGAGAGAGGGAAAGGGAGTGGGAGAGCAGCCACATGTGAGCCCACTGTGGGAGAGCCAGCTGAGGTCTCTCTCGTCCTGCTCGGCCGGAGGAAGGGAATAGCGAGGGACATTCTGCACCATGGGATGCCGTCTCTGTTCTCTACAGAAGCCAGAGGAGCAGTACAAACTGCTGTACGAAGTCTGTCAGGTAATGGAGCCATCGCTTCTTCAAACGCATGCAGAACTTTGGTTACTTATCTTCAGCATATGCTTGTTAGCCTTAGCCTGATGATGCTGTTTGACTGTTCTGCTTTAGGACGCAAGCGACTTTCATAAGAAGTTGGTGTCGGAGATTCGCTGCAGATGCTTTGTTTTTGTTTGCTGGCGCTATTCCGAAACTGTTGACCATAATTTTTAGTTTGTCTTCGCTAGGCTGTAAGTAAGTGGTGTCTATTTTAGGGTGAAGTTAGTTTGCAGTTAGTGGCAGTGTGTAGGACTGAAATGTATGCGGTGGGGGGTGGGAGGGCTCGGTGGCCGTGGTCTGTGAACGCGGGGTCGAGGCTTGGTCGCGCACTTTAGAGACAAGGAGAGCGGCCAGATCGCTGACAGCCGCCTGAATGTTTCCGTCCGCACGTGCAGTTTCCCTCCCGCCCCCTCCCTCTGTGGTACCAAGTGCTGACTGTGGGGTTTCTGGTCTTTAACCCCAGTTTGACTTCTCCTAGGGTTTATGTTTAATGAGCAGCCCCTTATGCTGCGTGTTTTAGTTTTGTTCTGCGGAATGGAGCCTCCTCATTTTTTCTTGGCCCACCTTTCATAATTTGTATTCTGAATTGGCAGAAAGAGGACCCGTTTCGCTGGCATAGATGAAGCCTAACCCTGGACAAAATTCAATTTCTTGCAAAGATGATTCAGAAAAAAGGGCAGGACTAAGCTGGGTGTGTGTGAAACCAGCCGTGAGTGATATCTAATCTTTTTGTGAGTGAGTGAATTGGGATTTGGTTGGGTCCCTCAACTGCAAGTGCGAAAAAAAAAAGCAGATGAAATGCAGTGTAAAAGAAGATCCCCTCCTTCGAGGCAGTCCACACTTGCCTTCAGGAACTGCTGCAACTGAACACTCATTCGTACACCTACACCGCTAATTTAATCTCTAATTGGATGCTAATTGTTTAAATTGTGTAGCACATTTTTATGTCTCTTCTGTGTCCTCAGGTGAACTGAATATCAGCATCTGTCCAGGTCTTTTTGTCCTTTGGACTCGTTTTGCCTGAAGTATAAGTATGTATTTAGTTCCTCTGGTGTTAGGTGGTTGAGCTCTTTGGGCGAGTAACCTGTCTGCGCCATTGTAGATTAATTTGAAAAAATGTCAGAGATCCCTAACAGATGGTACTGAGTAACTCAGATGATCATGCCTCGAGAATTTGATTAGTTTCCCTACTTAAGTTATTTCTTTAATGTTTATGGTGTTTGCCATTCCTTGAGGGGGTGAGATCTGGGGTACCAATCGTGAACACCAGTGGTTAAAATTAGATCCCATGCTGCCTCTGACATGTCATATTTTGCCTCTGTATCAGTAGCGTGGCAGCCCAGCAGTATCTTCATCTGATGGGACATATGGTCTAGTCTTTCTGTGTTTCACTGGAAAAGTACTGTAATGCTGGCTTATGGATTTAACAGAAGCCTTTAAATGGCTTTGCCATTCAGAGCAATGCTGGCATCAGGCTAACTTATCAGCATGAAAGGAATGCATCTTCACACGTTACCCATCTCTGTGCGAGCTGCAAATGGCTCGAGATGCGTTACCTTTACAACTATTATTTCCAGACCCATTAGCGAAAAAAATACTGGGCCTGTATTATTTATTATTTTCATTTCTGTGAATTTAATGAGCTAGCCGGCTGTTTTCTTTTTCTTTTCTCTTTTTTTTTCATTTTTGTCTCTGAACTGTAAAAAGAAAAAGGCGTTCTTTCGCCTGACTCGGAGGTTCAACGGTGTCATCCGCTATTTCAGTTTTCTGTCTTCAAAGCACAGGGCTTTGATCATGCTTTTCTCTTTTTGGAAGGCTAAAAGGTTTGCCTGAGACTGCCAGGCTGTGTTTTGTCATGCTAAATGGCTTGTTTGCCAAATACAGCCCACAGACGATGCGAGATGAGCAGGCGTAGACCGACTCCGTTGCCCTTGTCTATTTCCTTTCCTCATGATGATAAATGGCGCGATGAAGCCCAGGGAGGTGGCCCAAAACCCTTTGTGTCCTGGCACTCGATCAGTGGCTAGTGTGTCATGCTAACTGTCAATTACCATTGATTGGCAGACTGTTAGCTGACGGATCCATGCTGGCCATCTTATGGCGCTCCCTCCTCTGCCAATTACTCCAACGGGGAGCACCGCCCGACCGGGCCGCCAGCACGAGCCAGACAAAGCCAGCCCGCTGGGTTCCGACTCGCACCCCATTCATCACTAAGCCTCGCCCTGACACCCCATTTCGGGTGCCCGTGATTGCAGAGATAGTGCACAAGTGTACTTCACAAAATGTCCCATTTTTATGGCAGCACTCAAACTGTCTCAGCAGACAGGCTGTAAAGATATCGAGTCCCGAAGGCAAGTTGTCCCCCCTGCTGATGAATTAAGAATAAGGCCCAAAATTTCAGGAATGACTTCCTCAAAAATGGGCTCCTGCATTTTGGAGATAAGGAGAGATGTACTACAGCGTACAGCTGTGAGCACGATGTAGTTATGTATTTTAGGAGACCATTTAGCTGTGAGATTTTTGATATTAAGTTTGGACAAAGTATATGCTATCATTATACCAACAGATTTTTATCCCGACTTGTCATATAGTGATGCTACTTGAGGGCGTCAACAGCCTCGATTTTTGTCGTATATCGACGCTCGGTCAGGTAGCGTCACTATATGATGAGTCGGGAAGAGACTTGCCTCATTATACAGGTTGTGTCCTTTATTTGGTTAATTAAGTCTTGGTTCAGTTGTTGCTCTTTTTCATTGACGTCAAAGCCAGCTGTAGCCTGTTGCTCAAATGACCCATGTGGACACAAGATCATTTTAAAGTGCCCTGTGAACGTTTTTCTCAAAGCCCTTTCATCTCCTGCTGCAGGGTCCCGATCACTGCTTCACCGAGTGTGCGTTATGCCTTGTATATTCTATATACTGTATTTCGCTGTATTCTGAACGGTATCTCTTCTCATGCGAATGGTGTTGAAGTGGACAAATGTCTCCGTCACCAAAATGGCGTCCAGTGGTTGTGGAGGTGGAGGTGGTGGGAATTCTCCAAGAATAGGCAGGGGACAAAAAAATGTAACCATCCCCACCAGTTAGTTTGTGGTTCTGCATCATATGATGATACCACACAGACGCAGATATCCTATTCATGAGGTCATGTGACATGCAGCCAGCCCTTCTGTCTCCCGTCTCTGTGACTTTAATGATGCAGAACACCGTTTCACTCTCATGTAGCTCAAACACGTTATTGCTCCGAAAGCAAGGGAAAAAGTAATAGCCACTTGGTTATTGTCACTGATAACCGGGGAAAACCGTGTTCTCTTGCAGTCTGGAATCTCATTTTAAAGAATTGCCTTTCCCTCCGTGCTAATTTGTGCTCTTTTGATACTGTTGTAGTCACTGGTGCGTTGTCATTATCATTAGCTTCTTCAATTTGCCAGAGGGAGCTAGCTTTTGACATGAAAATGCGGCTCTTCAGAGCTCTCTGATCACAAACACGGCTCGATAAGCCGGCACATCTTCCGTAAATCTGGCAATAACGAATGGCTAATTCCTTATTGTTTGCATATGCTGTGTAGCTTAGTTATTTATTTTTTTATTCAAATTCATTCCCGAGCAATTATAACGGCGCCGATATCAACGGCAATGATTACTGTCACGGCACGTTAAGCAAATCCAAAGGCCGTGCTTATGGGAAGTACTAGTGAGAGAGATTTGGAGTCTGCTGAAGACAGTTTTCTCTGTCAGTTAAGATAATTGAAGCCCAAGGAAAGCATTAATCTAAGACTGCGCCACTTTCTCTCTGTAAACTTGACCTCATCAACTGCTGTGAACCCAGGACTCCGTCTTCAAAGCAGAAAGGTATGTGTCACGCAGAGATGCAAGCTTCGGCGACTCCGTCTGAACGGCGGAGGTAAAACGCTCCGAAACAGTATGTGACAGTTCAGAGGCTCCTAATCTCCTGAAAGTGGCCTGTAATGGCCGTGGCGCCTGTCTGTGCCTCACAAGACCCCCGTTTAATTAGACGCTTAAAAACCACAACCAATGTTTTCCGACCAGACTATGTGAGAGAACCACTCCAGCTTTTATCTATTCACTCCACTTATTGTCTGTTTAATTGCTCACTGTTTTATTAATATTTTGGCTCTATTATTCCTCCTGTCTTTTTAAGATTTTGCTTTGTGCTTGGTCGATCCTGAAGGGTCCTGCGAGCAGTTTCCGAGCAGACGTTAAATGGATAAAGCAACACAGGCCACAGTAGATACCGCATGTTTATTCACAGCAATGTAATTACGGAGCGTCCTTCTTTTCGTTGTTTGGTTCTTCTAATATGTGTTTACAGAAGTGAGCCTCAGACCATTTTCCAAATTTGTCCCCTGTTGCTCATTACCAAAAACAGCTTTTTCTCTGTTAACCACAGCATGAATTATTCTCAGGGATGTCAGTGGGATACCAGTAAATCCGTGGAGACATTAAATACAGTATGTTGGTTAGCGTTGCTTTTGTTGATTGGAATTGCGTCAGACACGTTTAAATGCACTGCAGAAATGACTGCAAATACTTGAAAATCTGCTATACTTGGTTCATGGGATTTGGACGCAGTGGAGGACTGAACTACGAGTGTGTCAAGAGACAGATGTAAAGGAAAACATTGCAAAAAAAAAGGGTTTCCTTATCGCTAGGGCTAAAGGAAGCAAGAGAAGTTTGTCTTTAGTACAGCCATGATGACACGAGACAGTGCACTCCCTAATGAGGCCTGACTGAGGTTGGCTGCAATAACAAAGCCGTGAGCTGTGCGGGGGGTGCAGAGCAGCTCAGTCTCTTTAATAAGAGGCAGATTCACCCTGTGCTCTCACATATGTTTAACTGCGGAGCAGGTGGCGGGCAGCCACAGGGGAGAATTCGGCGGAGAGCCCTACTCTGTCTGCCTCGTCACCGATCACGCCGTCCCAGCGCAGCGCGTGCTTACCAAGCGTCCGCAAGGAGACGTCGTTTTTGAGTCACGTTTCTGGGCTTGATGGAGAAACATTCCTCACTGTAACCACTGGGGTTGGCTCCTGTGTAGGTCAACGATACCCCATTTTCCATTCAGAACAATGGTGTCTTTAATGTAAAACTGCAAATTTGGTATTTTTTGCCTCAAATGGACATCAACACAATATTAGTTTTTTCTTCATCTAGTTGTTTCTTTGTGTACCAACTTGTTAAGCTACTGTATTATTCTGACAGTAGTCAAATATTTTGTGGACCAGTAGCCAACTTGTTAAGCTACTGCATTATTTGGACAGTCGTCAAATATTTTGTGGACCAGTAAGGAGTAAGTTGCATCGCTGCACTGAGCGCACCTAGTGGAGGACTCCAGCTTAAAAGTGTACAACGTGCGGCTTTCGAAATCTGAACTTTAATGCATGGAAATATTTTCTTCTCCATGCTCATGGTCTAATGTCACAGTAACTCTGTCCGCTGTTTTTGCTCAGTGTATGGTGCAGACAGTGCACAGCTGGTACAGATTTACCGCCGAACAAAACTGAGCTCAGGAAGATGGCACAGTGTGGCATGTCACAGTCATGTGATATTTATTGAATGCTAATCCACATCGGTGAACCCAGCACAGAGTTACAAACATGTTATCGCAATAAAGCCGTGCGCTGCTTCAACGCGCTTCTTTAAACACGACGCATTGGGTTACATCGACATTGTGTCAACACAACAACACTAACCACAAGATACACACAATGATTTGTGGTTACGTGCAAATCAACAGAGGAATTCAAGTTTTGAGAAAGGCACTTAAGATGTCGCTTGAGTGAAGTGCTTGCTGAAATGTGCACAAATGATTATTGACTGTGGGATTTTCGAGTGGGTTTACATGAGTTTCTATATAAATGCATGATATTACAAGCACAAAAAAAGATTTAATTCCTTGATGCCAAGTTATATTTTTTCCTTTATCAGTAAAGGAGGGATCGCAGCATGCAGTGGAATTAGCGGTGTGGAACGGGTGGATATGGTGTATAGCTTAATATCTTCTTTTTAAATCTCTTTTTAAAGAGCTGACTCATTGAGCTCGACTAAAACAGGTGTTGCTGTTGGTCGTATTTGCAGTGATTGAATGCAGTCTGTAGTTTCATTATTTTTGCAGGTTAGTCAAAGCGTCTATTTATGTGTATTAGACTGAGGTAACATGATGTTCCTGGACGGTTCATGGATAACACTTGTCTTTACATTTTAAAACGCCTTCTGTTTTAGTGCCTGCCGTACGGTTATATCCCGTCGGTGAAAAACGCGTATTGTTAATGTGTTCATAGTGGCAGCCAGGAATGTATTTGACAGTAGACTGGCTTGATTAAGGGAATGAATCATCTTTGTACACATGTACCCACTGAATACGACAATGTGCCGCACATTGTGCTGCGGACATGAATTAAACATCAGGATGGAGGGATTTAAGCGCTTATTAAAGCGAACCAAGTCACAGCTCCTTTTTTAAGGCCAGTGATGGAGTGCCATTATTGCTCATTACCAGTCTGCCGCCTGAGCAGACCCCATGTGGCCAATGGGAAGGAGCGACTCTCTGCTTTGAGGCTCCCTTATTAAGAGTTAATTCAGTGCTGAGGGTGTATTTATAATGGAACGAGTGCATTATCTGTGCTGGGACCATTTTGTGTTCATTTTGTAAATCCTGGGTATTTGTAGTATTTGTAGGGTGAGATTTGGATTTTTGGGAGACTAAACTCTGTGTGTGGGTCTTTGTGTGTACTTGACTGGGTGTTTGTGTGTCTGCTTGTTGTATGTGCGTGTGGGTATGTGAATGTATGTGTGTCTGTGAATGTGAGTTTATTTGCGTGTGTTTCTGCATGCATATGTGTGTGTGTGTGTGTGTGTGTGTGTGTGCGCGCACTTTCATGTGTCTGCGTGTGCTTGCATGTGTGTGTACGTGTGTGTGCACATGCATGCGTATGCGCGTATGTGCATGTCTGTGTGTGTGTGTGTGTGTGTGTGTGTGTGTGTGTTTGCACATCCCAGACTTGGGTGTACTGTATGTGTGTATCGGTGAATGGGGGGGTGGGGTCAGCGCTCTGATTTGAGCTGGGCACCATGGGCTTCCTGTTTGCCCTCACACAGAAGACAGGGAGAAGTGCACAGTCACCCGTGTGGACGAGATCAGGAGGTCAGGTGACTCAGAACAGTGCACTCAGATCCCCACTCTAATAATTGCTGACAGGGCTTCTCTCTCCAGTCTCTGCCTGTGATTTCAGCCTCACCAGCTCAACCTCTGTCCTTCTCTGTACCCCCTGCTACTGCTCTCTCTACAGGTCCCAGACACACTCTCTGTTTTCTGTTAGAGAGCTCCTCCCCTCTACGCGCTCTACAAAAAATTTCCCAAAAAACCTTATATTCAATAAAGGAACTCTATTTACTCCAGTGGCTGTTTGCGCGGCATAACGGTCAAACCTATGATGAGCATTTCCATAAAGAACAAGGAAAGGTTTCGATGAAAGCAAAATAACTTTTTTTTCTGAAAGAATAGAATAACACTCAACTTCTAATATTGTTTGGAAAGCTGCAAAATTGTACACGCACTGCTTATACATGACTCTGGTTTAAGTCAGATACAGCTCCGCGGTGGGCTTGAGCTGTTTGTGTGTGGGACAATCAGAATTTTTTTTCGATAAACATTAGAGGGATTTCTCATCATGAAAGAAAGACAAACATTCTGAAGGAAGTGATATTGATTTTTTTTTTTTGATGATAACTCAAATGTCCTTTGCTTAAATGAGATTAGGAGGGAGTATAAATGATGGCATATATAATTTATGTATAAATATATAAATAATTATTTAAGCTGGCCATGGCAATTAATTACTCATGTTTTTCGCTATTTGTTTTGCGTTCCCCAGCTACTCTGCATAATGGCCGCTCTGTTTCGCGAGGAGTTCTGCTTGTTCGGAGGAATATTTTTCTCTTCAGTCTATAACATGAATGAAACACGTATGCTGTAAAAGACCATAACCAGGCGTAGCAGGCTCTCTCTGCTTTCTTGTCAAAGCTGTTAAATGCGAGAGAAAAGAAGGATTAGCTGCTGTTTCCAGCAGAATCGAGCCGAGCTTAGAGCTCTTCCTCCACCTCTCAACCGCCCAGCGTGTCAAAGTAACCATTCAATCCTCCGTGTTTTCTATCAAATAAGTCATTGTGGGGCTCCCTCTGGTAAAATACCGACTGAAGAATTTGTTTAAGAAGTGTATTGGACCATAAAGTGAGCGATAAAGGAAGAGCTTGTGACATTAGTGGCCCACTGAACAGGGATTTATAGACTACATATCCCAGGGCTCACGCAGTTCTCCTCAAGTGTAGGTCTGTCTTGCTTCAGTGTACCAGCCCTTCTGTTCCCTTCCCTCTCACATGTAAGACTGATCCTGCTGCCATCTTACAAACCCTCACTTAGTGATGCGCAGAACACGGCAAAGTGAATTGAATAACTGTTCAGCTTGCCAGTATAAACCCAGCTTAATACGTTTAATTCATCCAGTTAAAAGGTACGTCAACATCAAAAGTTGTTTGGATACTCATTGCCATAGGTAAATCAGTCACTTTTGACGAGGTACGTTCATGGCCTGCCTGAACTGTGACCGAACTAAATGTGATCCTCCACTCACCTGCAGATTCTAGATTCTTCTTCTTTCCCACTTCCAGCTTTTTTATCAGGAAACATGATGTTATTCCCGAAATGCTTGTTTTTGCTGAGAGAATGGCACAGATTTTAACTAGCTATGAGGACACAAGGCTGATGGTGGTAACCTTTATCCCTGTAGCTAAGGCGTTTGGCTCAGGTGTTGGAGTTTGATGGTTTAATCCCCCATTGAATTACATAAACATCACTCAAGGTTTTGGCCCGTGGTTAGTAGCTAACCGTAAGTCATTTTCGGGTAAGGCGTGAGCGGAATAACTTTGATGCGGAAGTATAGCGGGAGCAGCTGTGGAGCAGAAGCCATCGAGCGAGGCCTTTCACAGCTGAGAGGGGAGAAATCCCCAGTACGTCTGTTTAGGGATTGGTGCCGGCCTGATATCTTCATTAAAGGAGGCACTGCCTCTCTACCATGGCCTCTAAATAATAGACATGCTGTTGAATAAATTTTGCTCGTACCCCAACACCCATGAGCGCGCAGACCTGTGGTTTCAGACCTCATTGCTATTCGTCACTTTGAATATCGCACACGGCCTTCATAAATAAAGATTTACAAGCTCTTTGCCCCTGAACTGACTGCTTTAGCATAATGTTGAACTGGAAAAGGGTGATGTTGTTGGATTGTTGTCACAGGAGTAGGGTTAGCCTATACAATCTGAATCACAATTTTTGCCTTATTAATGAGCAAGGATTTGTACCATGATTCTGAACAAATTTAATTTATGTAAACCAATGAGGTAGGGCAACAATTTATTTATTTATTTATTTATATTTATTTATTTATTTATTTCTTAAAAGGTCAAGTATTCTGCGGAGTCATGCTTACTTTGTGATGATGAGCGAAATCAAAGTCTTTGTATGCAAGTCACGCTACTGAGTGGCCATCTTGGTAATGCCTGTGGGCAGTTATTTATGGCAAACAAGTCAAGGGTCCGATCAAAATGAATGGGGAGGGAGCTAGTATTTCATATTTAAAGGTCGTTGGGACATGGAAACTGCATGCATAGGTTCAACAACTGTTAAATCTGATAAAATTCACTTAAAAAGTCTGGTGACTTTGCCTGAAAATAGCGCCCAGTGTGTCAAAGCAACCATTCAACCCTCTGTGTTTTCTATCAAATAAGTCATTGTGGGGCTCCCTCTGGTAAAATACCGACTGAAGAATTTGCTTCAGAAGTGAATTGGACCGTAAAGTGAGCAATAAAGGAAGAGCTTGTGACATTAGTGGCCCACTGAATGGGTTTATAGACTACATTTCCCCAAGCTTACACAATTCTCTTCAAGTGATGGTTTTTCTTTTTTCATTTTGCCAGGCCCTCTGTTCCCTTACACTTCCATGTGAAACTGATTCTGTTGCTATCTTACAAACCTTCATTTAGTGATGTTGTTTGGATGCTCAACAGCGCAAACAATTTGTTGTTTGGATGCTCATTGCCATAGGCAAATTGGTCGCTTTTGATGAGGCAAGTTCAAAGCATGACAAACTAGGACTCGACTAAATGTGAAAATAACATTTAAAACTCATTTCCCCCCCACTGGCTACACTTCTAGTTGGCACGCACATGGTTTCATGGCACCTACTTCTCTGACAGCATGATGTGATGTGATGCTACCAGCTCATTTCACTGAACTGAATGAAATACACTCACTGGGCTCATCTGATCTGAGTACTTGGACGAAAAAACCACCAAATTGGTTGAAATCATGATGGTTGAAACTGTTGTGAATATGAACTGTGTGCTTGCATCAATGCAACCAGGCAGTTGGCTAAAAATGTTTCCTGGCTCAGCTTTATAAAGCTGGCGATTGGCTCTTGCGGGGAAGGGGCGGGAAATTCCACACAACCCCCATCTCTAGCGTTGCAGACTTTTCTATTGAAAACTCCTTGAGTGGTTTGTCTCCTCTCTATACCGTCTCTGTGAAAATGCACACTTTGAGCCATCTATGAGGATTTTCATTCGGTGGTAACAGTCCCCAGCATAACAGAGACTCTATACATTGTAATGTGCTGTGAGTTAGAAGTGCCGGTAGAGATGGACTCACATCGTGTTGGGCTCTGAGTAGGGGAGTGCGGTACTCGTCATTGGTGTTTGAGCTTCTCCCTGTGAGGCTGTGGATATACGTGTGGTGAGATGAGATTGTGCTCAGCCCTCCCTTCATCAGGTGGGAATGCCCCCATCACATGCTCTCAGCTGTAATACTGCATAATACTGTGAGGTGGGACTTTTCCCAGGGCTTGATACCCTTAGCGAATAACAGGATATCAAGGTAACAAGGCATCCAGGGTCCTGGGAGTTAGTGTGTATGCTGGCATGGAGATTCTTGTAGACCTCCCATGTGATTCATGCTGTCATAACTACTGCACCAGAGAGGGAGAGAGAGAGAGAGAGAGAGAGAGAGAGAGAGAGGTGGGCAATGACGAAGGCGGAACATTATGCAATGATAAGCTAAATAAAGACTCTCGGTATATCAAAGAATGCTGTCCAGTATTGAATTTATGTAATTTTTTTTTTTCTGGAGCTTTAAATCATATCTTTGTGAAGGATCAGAATTGTTCCAATATACTCAACAAATGGAACAATGTCTATATCCTCCGCACTATGTACCTGCCATTGTATTTTACCCATCAGCATTCATATCCAGTTATAGCAGTGTTTGACAATTGCCTTGAATTCAGTTTTATGACTTATTTGGAAAGTTTTCTGAAGTAAAACCCATTGGGATGATCCAATTATCCTGCTGGCCCAGATTAGCATTAATCCTTTATAGTTATTAGTGAGCACATAACCTCTTCAAAGTTAGAGAGTGAAATTTTCATCCGTCGCTCTGCTTTCATTTCCGTTAATGTTCATATCAGCCTGGCGAAATCATATTGGACAGTGTGCAACAAAGCACCCAAATTCTCATGGTAATCTCAGTACGTCTAGCCACACATAAAAGTCATGAATATAAATGAATGCAAACAATGCCGAAGTCTCTGAGTGTGCCACTGTCCATAAACACAGAAGTGATTGACATTTAAGTCGAGAGGCCCTGCTCTGGATGGCAGAATTTTCGGCTATGGATGTTATAACCCTTGAAATTGCAGTAGCTAGTCAGTAGCTGTCTATTGGCATTCCACAGACTCCTATTTAAAACAAGGTTTTCCGCTGTTGCATCACTACATTTCATGTGAATTTTCAAGGGTTTCGTCATATCTGGGGGGCTTTCGTTACGGTTTGCAGCATTAGCCCAAGTGTGCATCCGAAATGAGACGGAGCCTCAGGTGCGGATTACTTGCGAGCTCTCCCGCATCCAGGAATCATAAATGAGCAAATTCCAAATGCCGTTCGGAATGACGAGTGCATCTGGGGAGGCTGTGTGAGCGCTGATAAGAGGCCTGGACGTATGGGCCAGCGAGAAATTCGCAGGTGGGCCATCTCCGCTGCAGTGGCCAGCATCTCAATGAGTTTATGTGATCCATTGCTTTAGCCTGCAAACGTCTTCTATTCCACTGTGGAATTCCCATGGATGTGTACCATTAACTGTTCAGTTTGATGAAGTAGTTTGGCTTACTCATGCCACTTTCTATTTGCCTTTATATTAATCATAATAAAAGGACTGAAATATCAGGGCACTTATACTTCATTCATTCTTGATTCCTCATATCCATAATGCTCTCTTGCTTTTTTATTCAACTCCAGTTCTGTGTAATTAATTTATCCAACTGGACACCTGTACAATACCTGTGTTTCTACATCCATTCATTATCCAACCCACTCATTCCTGGTCGTGGGAGGGCTATATCCCAGCATACAATGGGCTACCGGCAGGCACCCACTCTGTACAGTCTACTAGCTGCCAGGATTACACACCATTAACCCACACGCACACACACACACACACACACACACACACACACACACACTCACATACGCACTCATGCCTATGGGCAATTTACAGTTTCTTTTTTAGCCTGTCATGCATCTCTATGGACAATGGGAGGAAATCAGAGTGCCTGGAGGAAAACCAACCAGACACGGGGAGAACATCAAACTCCACACAGAAAGGCCCCTGACTAGATTCAAACCTGTGACCATGTCTCTTGTTGCCGTGAGGTAACAGCATTACACCACTGTGCCACCCAGGGCTTCCAAGCAGAATGTTGCCCAGAGTGTCACACTCCCTCCAACAGCTTTCCTTCTTCCCACAATGCATCCTGGTAGCATCACTTCCCCAGGTGAAAGGCACTCATGCACCTCACGAATGCAAATGTTTTAAAAGAAAATGAGGTTCACCAGACCAAGCTACCGTCTTCAGTTGCTCCATGGTTCATTTCCGATGCTTTAGGCACTTTGGACAGTGGACAGGAGTTAATATGACCACACTGATTGGTCTGCAGCTGTGCTGCCCTGTACGCAGCAGGGTGCGATAAACTATGTTGTGACACATCCTGCCTGTAAACATCATCGACTGCCATTAAATTTTATTTCTGCCGTAGTTGCTGTCCTGTCCGTTCAAACCAGACAGGAAATCCTTTATCGCCCTCGTGCATCAATGAGCCTTTTGCACAAAATCCCATGCGCCCGATTCTGGTTTGTCCCTCAGTGCACCTCTGTTGGTAGATACTCATCTACTGCCGACCCACAAGCCTTGAGGTTTAGGAGGTTGTTCGACCCAGCCGAAGGGACATAACTTGGTCCTTCTAAGTGTCGTTCAGATCCTCTGCTCATTTTCCCCGCATCCAACACTTCGACTATGAGAACTGGCTGTTCCCCTACCATTTAATACATACCTCCCCGTTTTTACAAGATGATCAACTTTATTCTCTTGAACTGTGAGTGGTCATTGGTCTGTGCAGACTTTGCAGGCCATTAAAGCATTCAAACTTTCTTTATACGCGTCTAAGTGCTTTCTTTGATAAATGTCAGTCATTATTTAGGTAGTGCTAATGTTGTGTTTTTGAATGGGGCTGAGGGGTTTAGGACTTCCAATGCTTTGTAGATCTCAGTAATGCTTTGTGCCGAGTCAAAATCTTATTTAACAGCTGCACTTGCTGCACTTGCTGCATTTCTCACTCTGCCACATAAATGTTTTGCACAGTGTTCACTTCAGCAGAGATAAAGGAGTGGAATTTAGCATGGAAGGCTAATGCTTGATGCAGTTTTTGTGAGTTTTATGGAGCTATACTATATAGTCAAAGTTGGGTGGATACTTTACTGAAACCTCTTGAAATGAACATTTTTAAATTCTAAATATCTGACATTTTAATTGAATTTGGAATGAGTTGGTAAGTATGAGACAGATTTTCTGCTTTCATGTGAGAATATTTTCATACAGTTCTGCGCCACAATTCTGTGCATCTTTGGCCTCCCGTCACAATTCCAATTAGTGTCAATGGAGCCTTCAGCAGGGGTGGGGGTGAAGGGGCGCTCAAATTTTTACAAAATCCTAGTGGTCCAACCATTCTGAATCCCAGTGCCCTCAAATGGGAGCTGAATGTCTTTCCTATGAGGTCATACTGACTAATTAATTCCAAATTTAATAAAAAATGTAATGTATTTAGAATTTTAAAAAGTTTGTTTTTTATGTTTGTAAATGAGGTTTCAGTGATGCATCGATGCATTTTGGCTTTTATAGTGTATGTATAAATAATTTGATTCTCTGATAACTGAAGTCAATAACTGTGTTATTATATGACCCTGCTTGAAAATATAAAATAAGAGAAGGGCAACAACTCGTAACGTAAACCGCCGCACAGGGACGAAGCGACACGGAATATGGACACGTTCATGAGCTCCCGCGGGGAAGCCTGATCTCTTTTCAGTTTGAGGTCATTGGATTGTTATATTCAGCTCTCGCGCTCCTTTGCGCAGTGAAAATCTCTGTTTACAGAGACCGCCGGAGCTCGCGTCAACCAATCAGGAGAGAGCGAATCCTTACATCATATAATAATTAAAATTATTCTCTTTATATGTGAGTGGTCATTGGTGTAAGCTAAGTTTGTCTGTATCAGAGCTGAGGCCAGGAGGCTTTTTCTCCATAACAGCTGCAGTCTCTCCAATTAATCACTCCTGCAGTCAGGCTCAGGGTCGAGCTGCTCCTCTGCTCTTAATTACCTCCTTCTTAGTGACATGTCATCGTCTTTCCCACAAATGAGTCTTAGCAGGTTAACATACTGCTCATAGATAATCCTTCTCTACAGAGGGCACATTTTTCACTGGCCAGAAATTACTTAGCTAAATTGAGGGCACCTCTCTTCAGTTTGTCTTAACGACCTTTATTAATGAAGGCTGGACTGACTCTAATTAACGTCCCATTCTGCTTAGTCGTGCTTTGACCTGATAAACCAATAAAGGGGCATTAACGAGTTATCATGCTCATTATCACTGCTCAACTTTGATATTCAAAAGAAATGATAATGGGAGTCTGCCTATAAAATTCATATTTTGCATTAAAGAAGCTGTGTCACAATTGCTGCACCTGCTCACAGCTTTGAACGAAGTAAATCTGCTCAACTGCAAGTCAGAATCTGGAAAGTATTTTTCCTGATTATATAATTATATATTACAATGTGGAAGGTATTTTATGATTATTGGTGATGGCACCAGCTTAGGTTTTTTGTGTCCCTTGGCTAAATCTTAAATAAGCGCTATGAGTCATCAAATTTCCATAGAAAACTCCTTAATATGAAAAGCATAATATTGGATTAACTGCAATACACTACCGCTCAAAAGTTTGGGATCACATACAAATTTCTTTGTTTTCCAAAAAATAAATTTTCATGCATTTCTCAAACATTTTTTTCCATTTCACAAAATTTTTATCCATTTCACAAACGATTAAAATTAATCAGATGATTTTCAAAGAATGATCTACATTTTTGCATAGAGGTCTATTATCAGCAACTGTCAGTCCTCTGCATCAATCTCCTGGTATGGCTGCTAATGGAAAACAAGAAAATTTCCAAGTGATTACAAACTTTAGAGCAATAGTGTATATAAATAGAATGTTAAACGAAGATGGATCGGCAAGGATGGAATCAGTTTGTGACTTGGAGTCAAGCAGATTCACTATCTTCGGATGTCTGTTGTGAGCATGCGTTGTAATCCTGACACAGCTCCCTTAACACATTTTATTTCTCTTTATTTCATTGATTTTTTTTTTTTTTTTGGTTTTCCATTAGTTTGCTTGCTGTAGTCAGTCAGCAGTGTACATTTCCATTTCCTCAACCTCTCCTTAAAAGCAGGCCGAACTGAAGTTAATTGGCTGGGATTTGAGATTAGCTGATTTGGGGAATGTTCTAGTGTCAGGCAATGGGATATTGTTATTGCTGCTCATAGAATAGGCGAGCTTCGCATTTACTCTGCTGATGATGGGCTGTTTCAACACCACTGGTCTCTCCAAAACATCATTGTTCCCTGACTCATGAATCTGTGTGCCTGCTTGTTTGTGAGAGGGTGGGAAAGAGAGAGGGTGAAAAAAGAGATGAGTGTCACCTTACTGTTCTTTGTATTCCTGATATTATGAGCCTCACGAGTACACAGATCACCGAATCACATCATATCCCCTGTGTGTCTTTCTGTCCTAGCATGGTAACACAGTACTTTTCCTTATTAGTGAGAGGCTGGTACTGTCCGGCCCTTCACATCTTCCACAGCAATGGCTGCTCTCCGCCTGAGTTAATTTAGCACAGAACATTTCATTTTCTAGAGGCTTAATACTGAGTCTCTCAGTACCAACTTAGCCTCTCATTAATGCACTTACTGTTATGAGTTCAGTCCCATAGTGGGTTCTTTTTAGTGCTGGAGGAAGACTGTCCACAGCAGTTTAGAGTGATTGTGGAGGTATAGCAGTGGCTGCTGGGAACCGCACGTTTGGAATTCCTGAGAAGCCGTTTCGGGTTAAGCGCAGTAATCTGTAAAGCCGTGCAACACATCCAGGGTGGAGAAGGCAAATACTCACTCAGCTCCCTGGTAACCGTGACCTCACTGACCTGCAGTCAGGCTTTCAGGACCTGATTTAGGGTCAGCTCATGTGATGCTAGCATTGACTCTGACTGTGCCAGACTATAGCTGTGCTGTTCCTGTTGTTTTGTTTTTAGGAGATTTATTGAGCTCGCTTATCACTGGCCACTGAAATATAATGACGATACATATTGTACAATGTGATTTTTTTTTACTTGCCATTTCAGACAAAAGGGAAAAAAAAAAAAACAAAATAAAATCGCTGATAACATATACAGACCAACGAAGAAAATGGCCAAGCTGCTACAAAAGTTTGTCAGATGTCTAGACTTTTCAAATAACCAGCGACACAAAATTGAAAACATGCCACATTCCCGCTAAACTTTGCGGCACAGCGCTTTGAAGTCAATACATTTTCACCGGAACCAAACTCAAAAAAATCGCACAGCCTGTAACAAACCCGGAGATGAACCAAATGAGTTTTCAATTGTGTGTTGCTCGCTCTTTGTAAAAGGTGGACATCTGACAAACTTACTTACTGTTACAGCTTGGCCGTTTTCTTTGGTAGGCCTGATATAGCCATTCACTTGGCAACAAAACGACCGTGTGAAGTCACCAAACAGTTCTGCTGTCGGTTTTGAAGCAAAAAAGTTAAACCGAATTTTTCGCTCATTTTGATCTTACATATTTAATGTTTTAAAACTTTGTTTTGGGTGAAACAGTGTGTGTGTGCTTGTTACCGGAGTTTGCTAAGAGCACGTGTGTCCTGTCGTCACAGGTGAATGGGAAGGACTTGTCCAAGGCCACCCATGACCAAGCGGTGGAGGCGTTCCGCATGGCGAAGGAGCCCATCGTGGTTCAGGTGCTGCGACGGGCACCGCGTCCCAAAGCAGTGGGCCCCTCGCCTGACGCCCTGGTGGTGGACATCAGCACGCAGACTGACATCACCTTCCAGCACATCATGGCGCTCGCCAAACTGCCTGCAGCCGCCGCACCTGTGGATATGCTGGAGCAGTACCTGCTGCCGGAGGAGTGAGTGACAGCTGTCCGTCATGAGGCTTTGCTCATTCACAGGGCCATGTTACCGTCCTGAGGGAAAGCTGAGAATCTATACTTTTGCCCATGCAAATATTTTTATCATAAATCAAAAAATTTGAAGTACAGAGCCAGCTCTTGGGGAAAACATGCTGATGAGCCAAAACATTAAAACCAGACAAGGATGTAGTGAATAATGTTTATTATGTAGTAACAATGGTGCGTGTCAAGATTTGCAGAGAGAACTTAGAGGGTAAGCGAATGGTCTATTCTGGTAATCGACATGTTTGATGTGAGAGAAATGAGTCCTCAGTAACGTTTAGGTAGGCCAAAATGTTGTGACCAGAATAGTGGGTCAGAGCATCTCCAAAGCAGCGAGGCCTCTAGGGTGCTATCAGTCAGCGATGGTGAGTGCCTCCCAACAGTTCTCCGAGGAAGGACAACAGGGTGTTGGGCATCAGAGGCTCATCCGTGCACTAGGGCAATGAAGGCCATCCCATCTGGTTCAAACCGACAGAAGGGCTTTTGTGACACAAGTCACCAAGAATTGTAATGATGCTTACGAGAGAAATGTATCAGAATACGCAGTGTATCACATCCTGCTCCACACAGTGCTTTGAAGCCATGGAGTGGTCAGAGTGCCCATTGTAACCGTAGTCCACTGCCGAAAGGCCCTGTAAACGGCAGGCGAGTGCAGGAACTGAACCTCGGAGCAGTTGAAGAAGGTCGCCCGGTCCACAGAGTCCCAATTCCTTTCATGTCATGTGCATTAGCTGGGCCTGAGTGCACCATTTACCTGGGGAAGAGATGGCACCAGGTTGCACTGTGAGAAGACGACAAACTAGTGGAGAGAGTGTGATGCTCTTGGACATGTTCTGCAGGGAAACTCTGGGTCCAGGAATAAAGTGGACACCATCTCAGCCGAGATGTTTTTGTGGCTCTTGGGGGACCTACGCAATTTTGAGTTGGTGATTTTAATGTGACGTCTGATCAGTGTTTGTCTTCATCCTAAACCTTATAGAGCTCTGACTCCATGGAGATGCTATATGGAGGAGATGCAGAATTATAGAATTATAGTTTTTCCCAAAATCTTGAATTTTAATATTCAATTCATTTAGTGCACCAAATCGAGGTTCATTGCATTGAATAATGCATGTTGAAGTAATGCTAAATTTCAACGGATTAGATGAGTACTGTCGCTCAGCGTACCACGCACATCAGGAATACGAATGTGATGGACAGGGATAGACAGGATCTGTATAAATATATGAAAAAAACCAAATGGGGTCTTATCAGGGAAGTACAGATGTGACTCATTCCGTATAGATATCTGTCATATCTCAGAGCCTGTCCTGTGTGTCACTACTGTGCTTTTTTTTTTTTGCTTTGTGGTATCAGCATAGCCTCCATTACTTGTCTAGTTGACATAACTGTAAACCAGATTTTCTTTTTTTTTTTTTTAGTTTTTCAAGATATTACATCAGTTTTCAGGCCAAAATAATCCATTAGAAATCTCCAGGCAATCTGTTGGGGGACCAAAGCAATTTGGAGTATTTGGAGAGCCCTTACAACACTCCCTAGGCCATATTGATCTTCAAATAAACTCTGCTTGTTAGGGATTATTAAAAACTCCCTTCCTCCCTCAAGCTGGCTTTCGATCCATTGTGCTGCATCCTCACCTGCAAAGATGTCATACCTAACGGGGCTTAGGCCTTGGGCTGGTGGCCTGTTTACAACTGCTTCTAATTTGTGAGTGCTTGACGGATGAGACATGACTTCATCATTCACATCACTCTTAAAACTTTGTGTGGCCGGCAGACGATGGACGGGCTCAATTTATTGCTACTCCGGGCCAGAAAGGTCACACAGCCCTCTAGTTTTCCCTTGCTACAATTCTGAGCGCTTTATTTACCAATGAAAGTAATTTATTACCGAGGTTGCTCACCTTCTTGGGTGAGTTTTTTGCTGATTTTTCTGTAGTAAAGATAGCAGACCCTTGGCCCATCCAGGTCAGAGCTGACAACCCGTGCCCTACACACTGCGTAAATAGCCAGAGGGATAGTGATGCATCTTGTCCTTTAATTTTCCCGCAATATGTATCAAAATCATTCAAAAAATATATCATTTATCCAGTCAGCATAAAATGTCCTCATAAAACTAAGGGTTCGTGGGTTATCTTTTACATTGGTTTTGCAGAGGCTGCCACTGCAAATTAAGCATTTGTTATAACTCATTGATTTATTATAAAACATTTATTATAAAAATGTCCTCAGTTTTACACTGTGGGTGTTTTATTTCCTATTGCATTTTCTGTGAGATGCTTTTGTTTGTACAGACACTCCCCAGGCCATGAGTACTTCGATGCCGCTGACTTCCTGGAGGGCATGCAGCAGGACTTGGAGAGAGAGGAACTGGAATACGAGGTCAGTCATTTCTATGCAACTGTCAACACAGGCATGTGAGACACACACACACACACACACACACATGCGCGCGCGTGCATGCACACATACCTGCCCACTCACATCCTGGTACTTCTGCCCTTGTGAGGACATTGCATTGACTTCCATTCCTTTTTGGGTGCATATCTACAGCCTTTCCCAAATCTTTACAATAAGCAACGCCTGGCAAATCCAAACCCTTACCGTAACCTTATCCTATCCTCCCTAATTCTAATCTTAACTCCAACCTAAACAAATAAGTCGCAATTTTCCTTTGTATTTGTAAGGACAGAAAAAAATGTCCCTACTCCCCACTAATGTCCCCACTCTGTAGGAAAAGAAAATGTTTTCTAGTCCTCAATGTGCAGCAAGTAAATTAACACACACACATACACACACACACTCAATGGTTAAAAAAAAGTTTTTAAAAAAGTGCAAAACTTCTCACTAGTCCTTCCAGTCAGGTGTGATATCCTTCGGGTTTACAAACCTCAAATTACCTTTGTTTCCAGCATTTGGATTCATGTGTCGCCAGAATGCTGAGGCTGATGGGATAAATGTGTTATTGATGAACTCAGACTAATTCATCCTTGAATGGAGATTAAATCACGGGCCAGACATCTATCGAGCGGCTTGTGTATTCTGTGCCCTGAGCAGATGCCAGACGGTAGCATCATTATTTATTTGTGACAACAAATAATGTGTCTTTGAACAGAACCTACCCAGAGGCTCTGTACGAATCGGGCAAATAGGGTAATTGGATGACAGGAACAATGGGAGAGTGATGACTTGCGTGATGTATATTAACCTTGGCCAGAATAAAGCAGTGATGTGAATATATACATGAAAAATGATCATTTTTAAGGTCACCAGGCCCTCATAGTTACCAATGACGTCTATGACATGTGCCTTAAGCTCAGGAAGGTAACATCTGTGACTTCTGGGCAGATGAACTCAAGGCCTAAAAACTGTTAAGAAATCTTACTGAGTCCCCACAGACAAAGGTCAATCATTGTTTCAGGCCAGAGACGAAGCCCTCGCAACCCCCTGCAGATTTGAGCTTTGATAGCACTGATAAATGCTCCCTGTCACTTCATCGAAACCCATCAGGAAACTGCAGAGTACAGTAATGGTAATGATTGCGCACCAGGTTCCTGCAGCAGGACTGCTCTATTTGGTGGCAAAGAGTGACTTGGAGCTGCTAATTTGTTGAAAGCTCATTGATGTGAATGTTGTCTGCTCTGTACTGTGAGCTTGGCTGATGGTGTCGTCAGGGTGTCCAACTTTTGCGTCTGGTGAGATATTTTTCGCGTTTAGTGGAAGCTGTTTGCGCTATCTATAACATTAAGGAATGAACAGACTGTCATCGTGCAGTTGTTTCTTTGAGACCAAAGCAAAGTGGTGTCACACTCGTTCGGAAACGCTGAATACTGTACATTATTAAATGTTCATGGCTGGGCACATAAGGATTGGCTTGAAAAGGTACTAATGTACTAGGAAATAATGTTGAAGAGATTGCGAATAAATCCCTTGGAATGAATAAAATCCCATTTTTGTGTTCCATGTTATGCAAAGAGCTGAACCAGAGAGCCGGAAATCTAACATATTGATTTAAGGCTTTAGAGAATGTCTGTGCCGAAGTGGTTGTACGAGTAGGTGGAAATATCTGCTTTAGGAAGTATAAATCCTCTCCATATTTAGTTACACTCAACTAGTTTCACCTGCTAGCGAAGTTTTCCATGCTGGAGGTGGAATGAATTTCTTACCATTGAGTTCATGGGTGGAAAAAACCAATTGCAGGGCCTGTACTGTCTGCCTGTGGTTTTGCATTCTGTCCCATGGTAGACTATAGGTATGTTTACACTTTCTCTATTGTTTGACTGAATGAAAGTTGTATAAAGCTGGAATTTAGCATCACTGGAGTAGTTACTCATTTCCCTCCAGTGGGAGGAGAGACGGCATGTAACTGACAGATAAGGGATGCAGACAGGTGAAGACTGGGGAAAGCACTCAACTGTGGTCCGCCAGGTGTTCCTCTGATACGTGAATACATTAGACATGTTTCATTCTGTCACTACTTCCTATCTGAGAGACACAGCGTCATGTTCCCCTAATTACAGGTGCACTCTGTTCTCAGCAAGAGTGATTGGCGCAACCATTATGCAGCTTGTTTTTGTTCTTTAACCTTGTAGTGTTGTTTATGGTTTAGAATTAATGACTGCGCACGCTGTAGCTCATGTTATGTCCTGGACTGCCCCTGTCATGGAAGTGATGAATTGTCAGCACGAATTTAAGCATTGTAATTATTATAATTGTGCTGGTTTGTTGAAGAAAATTGCTAATGTCTGCCCTGTCTTCAGGAAGTGGATTTATATAGAGCCAATATCCAAGACAAGCTGGGACTGACGGTTTGTTACAGAACTGATGACGAAGATGAGACTGGGATTTACGTGAGCGAGGTATGTTGCAGGACAGCATTGTTGAGAGACAATAAAGCAAACACTGCATAAACATTATGTTTAATGTATAATTGGTCCACCACGAGTGCACAACTATTGGAAGAGATGCATGGTTTGTAGAGGAATGTAGCAGGGGTTTTAGAGATGGAGCACGTGTTTGTGCTTTATGATAATTGTTAATTGGATTGATCATAGTTTCTACTTTTTTCTTTTATTTTGGTCACCCAGCACAGCACAGCTTCACCGTATCTGATGGATGGCTGATTCTGTGAAAGAAAACGCGTAACAGAAATAAAAATTATACAAATTTATGTTTGTTGGACAATGTTGGAAACAAGCTAAAATCACTGCTGGGATGGGCCTAATTAATCGTGAAGAGTAATTTGCAGATGAAGCACTCTTAATCGTGAATGTCGTTCATCATTCTTGATGGTTTGGAAAGAAACAGATTCTTTTGCATTCTGTTTTGCCTCAGGAATTTAAAATGTTTTTGCACTCAAGCAAATTAAAGGCAAGTGAGCCTGCAGTGAAATGAATCTATAATCCTGTATTATGATGTAATGATGTAGTAATTTAGACATGATATAGACTTACATGAAAAAACCTCTCGAAACCATGTTTTTGCCAAGATAAATGATTGGGTGGTCATTTAAAGGATAATTGGTAGGAATACATTGTGTTTTATGTCACTTCTGTAGAAGGCAACAGGTTGCTTTGCAGTCAATCCCCTTCAACCAAAATCATTTAAATGCCTTCCCTGTTAAACTTTGAATATTTTATGTGGTAAATATGTTTTAGTCTTTTTAGGGTAAGATATGAATATATTTAAGGCAATGCTGAACTTTTGCTTTTTGTTTAGATTGATCCGAACAGCATCGCTGCAAAAGACGGCCGTATTAGAGAAGGTGACAGGATTATCCAGGTACGCTCTGCTTCCACTGCGTTATGGGTGGGGCTCTATTTCTCCAAAACTGTGGCTCACTTTTTTTTTCATCGTTTTCTCTTAAGATCAATGGGATCGAGGTGCAGAATCGGGAAGAGGCAGTAGCCCTGCTCACCAGCGAGGAGGCCAAGAATGTCTGTCTACTGGTGGCACGGCCAGAGATTCAGGTACCTCCGCACACATTCATTTTAAGGGTTGTCTAGGTACCAAAATGTACCTCTCAGTATCATTGCCAACTGAAGTATAGTACTGAAGTCAAACTGTCTGGAAAAGTTCACTAGCTCCAAACTGGAATGAAAATTAGGCAAAAGCATGACTTTGGTGGAGGACCCGTTTCAACAGATGGAAAGAAGCCAATAACATAACTGCACTTCAAAACTTAATTTTAATGAAGAAAAATGTTTGTTTCAGTCTGTTTAGCGCCGCAAATGGCGGACTAACTACATCGTATTTACTAAAAAAAAAACATAGTTGTTTTTAAAGTAATATTGTGCACTCATTCATTGTCTAGCATTAGGTTTACGTTTTATTCGTAAGACTGGGTTATTGCAACAATCTGTTCAGATTGCGATTGTGAATACAGCTGAGTAGCAACACAACTTGCCATCATAAATGAACCACAAGTTCACAATATAATTTTGGTGTCCAAGTTTGATATTTTACTTAATGGTCAAAGTAGTTTGACTTTGAGCAACATAGCTGGCGTGATCTAGTCAGGCTAACAAGCTGAGCTGGATAATTAATTACAGTTGGTGGCCATTTGAAATGATGGTCTGTGTCATAGGAGGTAGTATGCATGCTACTCTATGAATATTGTTGATGCATGAAAACTAACACGGCAACCAAAATAACTGAAATAAATTAAATTTTTGTTGTCTAGTGTTGCCTTTCTTGGCATATTTTGTAATTTTAGGTAGTGTTAGCAGTGCAGATATTTAAAAATAATGCAAATTATACTTTGGAGTAGGTTATCTCAATTATGAAATTCCCCGTCCAACGTAGCTGTGCCAGTGGATCAGGCAACCAATTCTGATCGGGAGTCACTTTCGCTTGTACCATATTTTGATCATTGGTAGCTTACGTGATTACCTTCGATTAATGAAATGATTATTTTAAAGCTGCATTTTGTGTTTACTTACACTGTCTTATAGAAGAACTAGTTGGCTGATTTGACTCATTTAAATATGACAAATGACCAAAAATGCAAGAAGAAAAAATGAGAAGGGAGCTAACACTTTTTCACATTGCTGTAGGCACTTTTAAAGTACCTGAATACCATGCAAATCTAATCCATTTACACACAATGAGAAGAGAGGAGCTTCTATATGGACATGCAAGGCCTCTGTCACTTCATTTACATCAGAGCATCTGCCTTTTTTTTTTTTTTTTTACCTCACTTGGTCTAATGCGATCAAGCGACTGCGTGTCTGCGTTACCTTTAAACTTCTTCTCCCAAACATAAAACTTGGATAACACCAAAGCGTGATATAAACCAAGTGAGCTACAGTGCCCATGGCACTATTATCATGGTAGATATTTTCAGTGGGGATTGATTCAGCTCAATTATTATTGCATCACTAAATATTATTCAGGGGGTTGTATTTTATTGTGAAACAAGACAGGTTGATTAGTCATACTGTGGCTGAGATGCGGCACTATTTGCAGTATCCAATTAACTTGGTTAAAATGACCTTTTCGTATGCCTACAAGCTCTATGCGGCAGTTGTTATTTTGTTATAATGGTGGCAAGAACATGTAATATTTCATGCTTGATTTATTTGATTATTTTCATTGTATTTTTTCTTCACTATCAACTTATCTATGTGGGTAACATAGAAGCAACATTTAGACTCCATTCCTTGTGGAGAGATCCAGTAACCAAGCCCCACTAGGGGTTTAATTGGGCTGGTCTGTGATAATAAAGCGAACTCCCTGTCCTCTGCTGCCACAGCTTTCCATCTCTCCTCTGACAGCAGTGATGTAGAATAAAGCTTAAGGCCTGAAGGGAAGCTTAAAGTGTCATCCTCTTACTTCCACATCCACAAACACCAAGAATAGATGGGGAACGGGAGTTCGACATCATAAATACAGCTTTTGGCGCAGCATTCAAATCTCACATGAGCACAAAGTAATTCTTGAAGAAAGCTGACTAATGGCATTTGCCAAAGGAATAAATCAACTCACTAATGTGTGTTTATTGATTCGTGGTCAGATTATTCATCCACGTTTTTTTGCTGTGCAGGCGAATTTTCCTTAGGGGATGTAGAGCATGTTTACAGACTCCCTCCTGGTTTGTTCAGAGTGTAGGGCAATGATTTTTGAGACAGGCGTGGCTTTGATAGGCTGAGTGATGATGTGACCCTCTGTCCATGTGGACTAGCTGGATGAGGGATGGATGGACGATGACAGGAATGATTTTCTGGACGACCTGCACATGGACATGTTGGAGCAGCAGCATCACCAGGCCATGCAGTTCACTGCCAGCATGTTGCAGCAGGTAAGCCGGTGTGTTTTGTCTGTAGTAAAAGCGTTTGCCGGATCGACGGCTTATACAGGCCTACCAAAGAAAACGGCCAAGCTATAACAAAAGTTTGTCAGATGTCTACCTTTTTCAAAGAACCAGCAACACAAAATCGAAAACTTGTTTGTCTCTGAAATTGTTGCAGGCTGTGCGATTTTATGAGTTTGGTTCTGGAGAAAAAGTATCGACTTCAATGTATTGTGGTGCAGAGTTTTGCGGGAATGTGGCATGTTTTTTATTTTATTATGCTGGTTATTTGAAAGAGTTAGACATATGACAAACTTTTTTTTTTTTTACAGCTTGGCTGTTTTCTTTGGTAGGCCTGTTACATGTAGCAAGAAATTACACCAGGCTGGCCAGCAGGGATGGGTTTCATAGCTGTACTGTGGTCCTCACCTGGACTTCTTCTCTCTTGGGTTTTTTTTTTTTTTCTTCCCACTATTATTGTTTCAAAGTTGGTTAAGCTGAAGTTGTTTCTAAGTGCTGTTGGCCTCCTCTAGCAACTTTATTTTCCAGAAAATGTGGAGCCACAAATTTATCCACCTTTTAAATTTCATATGTAGGCTACTGTTAATGTTATTGTGAATAAGTCATTTTAAGTGCTGCCATTAAAAGCGTAGTGGGTTTTGTTTCATGGAAAAGAAAACTAACTTCTTTTTAATCGAGACTCCTCTTGCTCTTTTAATGTAGTTTTGGTGAGTGGGACTGCAAAAATCACCACCATATTTTTTAACTTCTTTATTTTTAGCTCGCCGGGACAAATGTCCAGAGAGCTATTGTCGTACCCTCGGCGTCCGCGTCCGCGTCCGTCCGCGTGCAGAAAAACTTTAACCTTGCCCCGGCGAGCTTTGTTGTCTTTCTGACAACTCTTGTTATATTTTTAGTTACATTACTCTTCATTTCATGGTCTACCTCCTTACAGTTTCCAAATCTGCTTCATCATGAGTGACCAAATAAATATAAATCACAGCGTGAGTTCGGTTTTACTGGTGATTGTGACCAGTCATCGCCTTGGTTGTCATTTTTTGATGAATGTGCTGCGTTTTTGTGTAGTTGCACCAGTGGATCACAGTGTAAAATATTACCCAGCGTACTGTGGGACAAATGTCTCAACCAGCCCAGATAACAACACCCCAGATACTGCAGTAAATCTTGGCAAACCTCCCATGTATCATGGCAAAAGTAGATTATGGGATAATATCATTTTATCAAACAGTATCATCAGTCCTCTGTCTCTTTCGTGCTCATCATTGTGCATTCTTTCCTTATGCGGTTTTCTACAAAATAAATGAAATAAAAAGGAAAATGTGCCTACAGCTATAATTACATCAGCGTATTTTGTCCTATATTGTACATTGATTCGATTTGTTCATGCATTGCTGCAATCAAACATTTGCCCCCTAGAAGTTCCTTGATTAAATGAGTCACCCACGATCCAAGTGACTCATGGTTCTGAGCTGCGCAGAATGACTGAATGATTACAGCTGCAACATCATTCTTGTTGATTCCATGTAAATTCCTCCTCAGCCCAGCATGATTGTTTTTGGTTCGTGGATGTAAACCATGTGTGCTTGTGTGTAGCCGTAATTGTTCAACGAAAAAAGTTGTCCATCATTTTTCCTTTTGTCTTGGTTGAATTATTCAATGTTTACATGTTCATTCCCGTGAATTCATTAAACCCTGTGATTGTGGCTTTCCACGTGGAATCGCTTATTGCAATGTTCAAAACATAACTCATTGACATTAAAGTCTGAATGTATGCCAAAAGAATAGATGTCTGCTTACTTGGTGCACAAATTCTTGCTTGCCATCATGTCATGATCCTTATACAAACTGAAACAGCACTTTTAGTCATAAAACGCTTTCTGTTTTGCATCTAAATTAACCCTTTGAGCGGCGAATACATTTTCAAGGAATTAAAAATGTTGTTATCCTGAGCTGTTGAAAACCTATCGTGTGGCAACTTGTTTAAAAGAGCTCCCCTGCGGGAGCTCTTTTAAACAAGTTGCCACATGATAGATTTTGAACCACATCTGATTTTGAGACCTTACATCATTACATGGCGCTGAAAGGGTTAAAGCTAACGCTTATACGCTAATTTAAAGATTCTTCACTCATTGCCCTGAAGGTCTGTTGGTTCATTACACCTGCAGAATGTGTTAAATATTTAATTTACCATTCCATTCATTTGTCTCAGAAAAAGCATGAAGAAGACGGTGGGACCACAGACACAGCCACCCTCCTGTCCAATCACCTGGAGAAGGACAGCGGGGTTGGCCGCACTGACGAGAGCACACGTAACGACGAGAGCTCAGAGCAGGAGAACATGGCAGATGACCAGACCACCTCCTGCAACACGCTGGGCAGCCGCCGGAAGCTGGCGTACAGCCAGGACACGCTGGGCAGCGGAGACCTGCCCTTCAGCAGCGAGTCATTCATCTCCGCCGACTGCGCTGACGCCGACTTCCTGGGCATCCCGGCAGACGAGTGCGAGCGTTTCCGCGAGCTGCTGGAGCTGAAATGTCAGGTTAGGAGCGCGGGGACGCAGGGCCTGTACTGCGCGGGCGCAGCGGGCGACCAGGAGGGCGTGGACAAAGAGCTGGAACAGCTGAACGAGGAGCTGCGCAGCATCGAGCTGGAGTGCCTGAACATCGTGCGCGCGCACCGCATGCAACAGCTGCGCGAGCAATACCGCGAGTCCTGGATGCTGCACAACAGCGGCTTCCGCAACTACAACACCAGCATCGACGCCCGGCGCCACGAGCTCTCTGACATCACCGAGTTACCTGAGAAGTCGGACAAGGACAGCTCCAGCGCCTACAACACGGGCGAGAGCTGTCGCAGCACCCCTCTCACTCTGGAGCTCTCCCCCGACAACTCCCTGCGCCGCGCCAATGAGGGCGGGGCCGAGGGCGGGGCCGTCGGCCCCAGGGTTCCCAAGTCCCTCCTTTCTCCCGTGCAGGAGGCCAGTCCGACCCGCCCACGCCCCGCCCCCGGCTCCAAGGAGGCAGAGCCCTGCCCGCCCCCAGATGGCAAGGAGAGCAAACCAGGGAAGGGCTCCGTGCTGGCCCAGCCTCGCTCGCCCTACAAGCACGCCCACATCCCAGCCCACGCCCAGCACTACCAGAGCTACATGCAGCTGATCCAGCAGAAGTCGGCCGTGGAGTATGCCCAGAGCCAGATGAGTTTAGTGAGCATGTGCAGGGACCCCGCAAGCCCCGGGGACCTGGAGCCCAAGATGGAGTGGAAGGTGAAGATCCGCAGCGACGGGACGCGCTACATCACCAAGCGTCCGGTGCGCGACAAGCTACTGAAGGAGCGCGCGCTGCGAATCCGCGAGGAGCGCAGCGGCATGACCACGGACGACGACGCCATCAGCGAGATGAAGATGGGCCGCTACTGGAGCAAGGAAGAGCGCAAGCAGCACGTGGTGCGGGCCAAGGAGCAGCGGCAGCGGCGGGAGTTCATGAAGCAGAGCCGCATCGACTGCCTGAAGGAGCAGGCTGGCGCGGACGACAAGAGGGAGGTCAACATCATCGAACTCAGCCACAAAAAGATGATGAAGAAGAGGAACAAGAAGATCTTCGACAACTGGATGACCATCCAGGAACTGCTGACACACGGTGCCAAGTCTCCGGACGGAACGCGAGTGTACAACTCCCTGCTGTCGGTCACCACCGTTTAGACACTCCCTCCCCTTTATGTAACGCACTGTATATAAGGACACTACCGGTTGAGGTAGAGATACCTGCCTCGTTCAATGCGGCAACTTTTTTTTGTAAATATGAAGCCAGGAGAACGTTTTTTTCTGAAGGAACTTTGAGGATGTGTCGGTGAAAGGGCGAGTTCAGAAAGTGACTTGCAAATGGACTGTGAAACTTTGAAGGTGTTATGAAAATGTTTTCACATGCTTTTCAATAGCCTTTCTACCTTTGTACTCAACATTTTAAACGATATGTTAAAAAAAAAAAAAAAAAACTGAAAAAATTGAATTCCTATGCCTTTTTTTTGTGCAGGTTTTTCAGCTGCGGGGAAAAAAACTGCTTGCCAAGAGTATTCCGTTGACATTTATTCTTTTTTTGGAAGCAATTATCTGTTATCAGTATTTTACTGTTTATGCATTTTTTTTTTTTTTTTTGCTTTTTACATTACAGAAAATATGATTTAAAAATAGCATGACGGTCTACACAGAATCATTTTTCAGAGGTACTTTTGTAAATTTAACAGAATTTATCGCTTTTTGAGGAAACAGCTTTATTGTTTGCAGGATAACTGAAGGTACAATACATCATGCTACAAATGATCTGATATTTTTACTGATGATGAATGACCATGTTCAAGTGAAAGTAGTATGCATGTACAGAAAGAGGAAAGGCCTTTGGCATACATTTGTTAATATCCAATTACTTCTGTGTTATTAAAATCCATTGTAGTCGCCATGCCTTAGAGTCCATGTATTAAGCAAAATACCGCAGCTTAACAAATTCTTAGTTAGCAACACAATTTGATGTCTTGTAAAATGATGAGAGAAATAATAAATTATTGTTTTATATTTGATGAGCTTTCAAAAAAAGTGGTGCAAATTCTTTGTTTTTTTTTTGTTTTTTTTGACTGCTTTAATGATTGTCATTTGTCCATCAGGACTCTGGATTGATGTTTGTTAAGAAGTAGTTTTCAGATTACATATTTGTGAACTAACCAAAATCATGTCCAGTTACAGACTTTGGTCTGCCTAAACATTTGAGCCTCTTTACCAGTGATACAAGTTGAGCTCGTAAAATGACAGATTACTTCACATTCTAACAGTTCTCCTTTATTGAAATATGTGTGCTTCTGAGTGAAAACGCCAGTGTAATCTGAGATGATGACAAAAACTGAGATGAAGGCTTTTCATTGCTTCACAGGCTTCTTATGTTAAGGAGACCAAAGCGGCATGTTTGATATATTTATTCACAGTTTTACTCCGTTCATGTTCTTGCGTAGCCTTCCCAAGTGATCCTGTAGCCGACCTCTCACCACTCCCAGAAGGTTCAGAATGTTCCATGAATTTTTAACAAGAAACGCCCGCGTTTGAACACCCTCGGCCTGACTTATGAAGTGTCCCAGAACAATTACACAATAACCAAAGTAGAATTTCGCAGAACATACATTTACAAATACAAAAATGCCCAAAGTCCCACAAAAATTTTGGAAAATTCAATTTTTTTTCACTAATCTAGAGCCCTGCATATATATGATCGTTCTCCCTGGTATAAACCCCCTAGCTCAAATGCTTCATCAAAATCAGTCCACGATGAAGTTTTTTTCAAAAACGCCAAAAATTAAATTTTTTCCCCCAAAAATGGTCCGATCTGAAAAATTCTTTCCTGGCTTGGATACCCTACATTACCGCAAATGTTTTGGCATGGGTAACTAGTTTATTGATGCTGACTTTAGAGGTGCACACACGGACAGACAGACAGACAGACAACGAACTGATGACAATACCCTTCGACCTGAAGTTGGGCCGAGGGTAAAAACCAGAAATTTTTTTCAATCAATCCTTGTTTTAAAGGAAAGTGAATATTGATGAATAAATGCCTCTGCCACTGAACAGTGGGTTCAAGTCCTTGCATATTTTGCAAATGAGAAAACATCTATATATTTTTTGTGAAAGCTGTTGAGTTATTCCGTATTTAAACTCGTATATTCTTACGGCATGAGATAATTATGTGTGGTTTTATGCTTGCCATTGTGATCAGCAGCTTAAATCAGGATTTTTCTAGCACTTCTGCAGCTGTTTTCAGCTGCTAAACCTTTTCGACTTTGCAATACCAAAAGTGACTTCATCAAGTGCAGCTGCTTTATTCAAACCTGTGAAATTTAAGGCCAATTTTAAATTCTAGTGTAGATTCCAAGCATTCCAAATATGCCCTGTTGAACTGCAGGGAAATGTGTATAAAATGATTTACAAAATCGAAATATTTTCCTTTTGACGTAATGATGCGGCCATAAAAACCTGACATCCGGGGTTTGACTATTTCACTCAGTATAGTAAGAGTGATATCACTTCAGAGGACCACTGCAACCAGCAGATAAAAAAAATTTGTGTAAAATCGCGACATTCTCCCAAAATATGGAAAAAAAAAAGCTTTTTCTATCTTTGAACTTACTTCAGGGAATATTAAAATGAAAATCAGAGTTTCAGCAGCTGAGAAGCTACATTTGTCTTCATCTTTATATTGTGTGCATCTCATCCTCTTACTTTCATACTGACTAACCTTAGAGATGTATTAGCAGTTATTTGGCGAAGAAGAAGTAGTTTCATGTGTTCTTAAGAGCAAAGTACTCCTATTGGGGACATCCTGAATTAAGGGGTGTATACAGTACAGGCCAAAAGTTTGGATACACCTTCTCATTCAATGCGTTTCCTTTATTTTCATGACTATTTACATTGTAGATCCTCACTGAAGGCATCAAAACTATGAATGAGTACGTGGAATTATGTATGTATCTAACAGTTGTCCAGCAGGGCTGTCGGCTGTATCAAGCTGACTTCAGCACAACACAACTGATGGTCCCAACCCCAATGATAAGGCAAGAAATTCCACGAATTAACCCTGACAAGGCACACCTGTGAAGTGAAAACCATTTCAGGTGACGACCTCTTGAAGCTCATCAAGAGAATGCCAAGAGTGTGTAAAGCAGTAATCGGAGCAAAGGGTGGCTACTTTGAAGAAACTAGAATATAAGACATGTTTTCAGTCTCAGGTGTTTCAAACTTTTTTGTTAAGTACATAATTCCTCGTGTTCATTCATAGTTTTGATACCTTCAGTGAGAATCTACGCTGTAAATAGTCATGAAAATAAAGGAAACGCATTGAAGAGAAGGTGTGTCCAAACTTTTGGCCTGTACTGTATGTATTACTGCGAAAATGTATAATAAATATGTTAGTTGTTGGTCGGTGGCCAAATGTAAAGCACTAGTATTGCTGATGGTCACGAGCATGTGCACTGAGCTCTTACAGCGTGCACTTAATTTGGGTTTGAGCTGAAATTATGAAAAAAAAAGAGGTCAGGTGAGTAATGTCTCAAAGATTTGAGTCGAAAAGATTGAAAATTTGAATTAGAACCTTTCTTCCACGGGGTCCCTTTGTAATAAAGAGTCTCAGAAAAAGAAATATTTAAAGTCTGAAGAATATCAAATATCTCAGCAGAGGTACTCAGTACATGTCCTCAAGAAGGTGAACATTTTTACGTTTGAACTGAGGGTCTGAGATTATGTTGAAGTACAAATCCTGATTCCACAAGGATTGGGACAGTACGCATGATGTGAATTAAATTTAGTGATTGGTATATTCTTTGCCTGCATCACATTTCAAAAGAACTGGGATAGGTGTGCGTGACCACTTAGTCAAACAGTTTAAGAGCATTTCTCAAAATGTGAGTGTGGAGAATTTAAGGATCTAACCATCAACAGATCAAAAGTGAGAAAACTCAGATGCTGTGGAAAGCCCAGAAATAAAAAAAGAATGAGGCCTAATGCCAATATTGGATGTCCATGACCCTCAAGCTCTCAAAACGGCATTGCGTGAAAAACTGAGATGCTTCTGTATTGGCCATATATCAAAGCCAAAGAGCAGCACCTTCCAGAAGCATCACTGATGTCTTCTCTGGACTCAACCTTGTCTGAATTGGTCTGACGGAGAATCTGAATTAAGTCCTGTGATCTGACAAGTCCATCTTTATAATTGTATTCAGAAATACTGGAAGGCGTGTTACTGGGGCCAGAGAGGAGGACAGTGACATGTTCAAAAGCCGGTGCCTGCCACTGTCCAGGGCCGCATCGGTGCACTTGGCATGGGATATTTGCGTATCTGTGCGGGAAAAATTGACCCAGAAAGGTATAATAGCATTTTTAAGCATCATATGTGCCCTCCAGATGTCATATTTTTGGGCACTCACCTGCTAGTGCAAGTCAGATGATGCCAAGCCTCGCTGCACATATTACTACAGCATATTTTGTCGTCACAGATTGCGGGCACTGCCTGCGGCCCAGACCTGCTTTAAAAATGTATGGCAGATTATGAAGCGCAAAATACAATGGAGACCTCAGACTGTTGACCAACTGAAATCCCATATCCAGCAAGATGGATTAATTAATTTCTTCAATTCCAAAATGACTTCTGAGAGTTATTTACATGATAAGTGTTGTTACACAGTGGTGCACATGCACCTATCCTAAATTCCCTGGAACATGTTAAAGACACTTCATTTGGAAATATCAATTATTATCAAAAAAACAATGAAGCTGATGCGTTATGACATTACTAATTTTTGTCTTCTCACTTTTTTCATTGAATACAGGTTCAAAGGGATTTGCAGATTACTGCTTGCTGTTTCATGAACATTTCACACATTGTCCATATGCTTTTGGAATTTAAGTTTCACTTCGGTGCTAAAAAAGTTGAGATTAAGGATAAGAATAAACAGTGGAACTAAGAGAAGTGTGCTAGCTTAGCTGGCAGACTAATAATGTCTGTGGCACCATTTTCAGTTAACCACAGCCAGTGAGATAGTTATTTAAACCTGCCTAATTGGTATTTTGCCTCCTAATATGTGACTTGTACCACATTTATTGGTGGTACCTTCTGAAAAGGTCAAGTTTTATTTTCATTTTTTATTGCTATATATAGTACTGCCTTATAGTTGCTGCTCATAGCTGACAGGCTAAATGCCGACATGTTTTTGAAAGACATGTCTTCTTTCTTAGATGCACCGTCAGGGACTTTAGCGAACCTAAAATATGTAAGATTAGAAAGTTATGCTTCCAGTGGTTGAAGAAATGTGACCATTCAAACAATCTGTGTTTTTATACTGCCACCTACGGAAAGGCACCAAACTGCATGACCTTAGGCCAGGTTCAGACTACGAGATTTTCGGGCCAATTTATCCCCGATACACCCCTCCCGACAATCAGCAGAGAAATCTTGTCTGGGACCTCGGCCGGTACCGATGTTTGGTCCATATTATCTGGTAATGTGCACGTAACCCTCCCGATTTGCTTGCAGACTGATCGGCGCCACCCCGATAATTTTCAAACATGTTTGATATTTCGGAGTGAAAATCTGGATGAATACCTAATGACTTTCCACGGAGCCACAATAGCCAATGAGAGACAAGACGCAAGCTGACGGAGCTGAATGAGGGTAGTTTGAAATGGAGACAGCGAAGAGACAGCAGCAGCAACCTGTTGTACGGGTGCGTTGGATGGCTGAGATGGAGGAAAGGCTTGTGGATTTGTGGCAATAACACAAAAGCTTATATATAGCGGCTGGTGGCCGTTGTTTCAGCTGCATAAACCCGGTGACCAGCTATTTCTTACAGTCACTACATTTCCTGCCTCAGCGTTGTAACATGTTGCCGTTTTTTGTTTAATTTTCATTACACCAACAAAATTCTACATTTCAACTTTGGACAATGTCGCTTTTCAACTAGCTAGCTAAACATTAGCGTTACGACGTAACGTTGGGTCCGGGGCACTTGACCGAGCAAAGGTAAACATTTATAGCCATTGAGACTAATTTAGTATGCTACTGTTGACAAATAGAAAAAAAAAACTGATTGTTAAAAAACTCACCTCCAGTTCTCACTGAAGAACTGACAATCCATGCTGACCGCCTCTCCCCAACCATTTTCTCACCCAGACCTATTTCATTTTTTGTTTTCTCTTCTCACTGCAAGTGATTATTATCGCAAGTATGAGCTTCATGTCACTCTCCATTTTTAAATCTCCGGGGGGGGGGCAGAGACATACCTATGAAGGTTCATGGCTGTAGGCCCCATAGTTTCTGCTGTCCATTAAGTTTTGGAAATCAACATTCTGGTCGTTCTCCAGCATTGTAACGTACAGGAGGGAGGTCAGGTTAGTGTCGTCCACACATGAATGACCAGAGGAGTCAGGGGGCAGTGACCTGACCTGCTTCCTTCGTGGCAACTTCAACCTGATTAAGTCTAATTACTTCACAACCTCTTTCCTTGTTAAATTACTCGTTAACTTAATTGGACAAAGTGAATAAAACCCCAAAGGTACAACCCATAAAAAGAAGACAGCCTGCTGATTTTCATGTACCATCTTTAAAGTTAATTTTCACTTTGTTTTTTTCTATTTTATTTATCTTTTTAATGATTATACCTATTACGTTGAATACTCAGTTAATGGCTACAAATGCAAGTAACATTTACATCCCATAGTTTTCTTTTATTTATGCCTCACCCATGTATATTTATTTGTTCATATCTTTCCTGTATTTATCACTTTAACTGGTTATGTAACCGTGTTGCTTTGGGCTTTTGGAAATCTGTCGCCTTTCATTGTGGGTTTTTATCTGCATTACTTTCAGAGGAATCATTATTATAATGAATAAGAGTTCCCGGGGAAGTGGGTGAGACAGCGTGCAAGTCTGTGGGAATGTAATTGATTGCTTCTCCACAGGGTTGACTGAACCGAGACTCCGTGATTTATGTCCTGAGAGAAAGCTGTGTACATACTCTCTTATGGGAGATAACTATACAGCATATAAGGCAAACAAAACCGCTCGCAATCAATTTCTGGAACATTCTCCCTGATGCAGAGAGATTATTTCGATCGCACATTCTGCTTCCATACTTTTTTTTTTTTTTTTTTTTGAAGCTTTATCTTCAAATGAATGTGTAACAGTCCTCTTTTCTCTAAACCTACTTCAGCACTAGTCTCATTCTGGTAAATTCCTTCATACAAAGAATGACATTCGAGGGTTACTGTGGAAAAAACTGATGTCTGAACTTCAGGGTACAGCTGATTAGCTTTGAGAAAGCTTAGCCACGAGGGAAATCTGGGTGTCTGTACATGACAATGATATCAAGAAAACAATTGAAGCTCCATGCAAGAATCAATTATGTCCATTTTTGGTGATTTTGAGATTTCCCACCAGATGGACTTTCAAACTTCTCCTCTATCTTACAATGGAAGCTCATTTAAAAAAAAAAAGTAGTGACATAACTGGTTCTTGCATGGAGTGCCTCACTTCAGGTCTTCGGATACTTGGAAATGGTGCCATAAATACCAGGAACAGCAGTTGACCACTTACTGGGTGTAGTGTTTTTATTATATATATATATAGATATTTTTTTGAAGACCAGTTGAATTTGGATTTAGGCTCCATGGATTGATTAAATTCTGCGGTGATTTTTAGACTTGTTACTGTGGTTATTAGCAACGATCCTCCGACAGAGCCTGTTGAAAAACTTGAACTTGAGGCCACAGTTAGTTTTTGCGGTTGCTGTTTTTTTTTTGGAGTTCGGCATATTTTGTCATATTTTTTGAAACAGTTCCCTTACCGTCTTAAATAATTTTTCTGTTTTACCAAACCACCTGCCATCTGGGCTCTGACTGTTTTATCCCGTTGAATAGCCTGTGATATGCTTTTTGTGATTGTGGTTTAGTAAGTTCAGGTTAATGTCATTAGTCTGAGGTGCTTTGAATATTTTCTCTATTCCCTGTATGTGCTGACCAGAGCAATTTTGTACCTTCAAAAGGTAAAGTCCTTTGCAGAAATAAACCAGTTTATGCTGGCCAGAAACTGGCCGGCCAAATCTAGTTAAGGCAAAATGAAATTAGACACCAAGGATGATGCTTGCTCTTGTCATTTAGTCTTTTGTGAGCTTTAATTCGAAGTAGAACAAGGAACTATGATCAAGTTGCATTGACTCATAATTTGTGCATGTGTGTGTGTCAGTGCGAGCGAGAGAGATTTGGATGGAGTGCACTTTTAATCTGTATGATTAACCTTAAATGAATTGGTATTATATTTACATATGCTTTTGTAATATTTTGAATGGTGATAATATACAAAACAGGCGGTGCCAGGCACAGCAATCCCGCCCCTCACATACTTTGACCTACTTTTCTGAAATTCAATAGGCATCTATTCTGGGTCGGTGGCAATCCCTAAACTGAATTTGGGGTGAATCTGACCATCAGTTTTGCTGCTGTGTTAACAAACATACAAACTGACACAGAAACAAACGCACAAACACACCAACACAGAAACAAACCAAACCAAAAACAATACCCCCTTCTCTCACCCTTCAGGGTCCACAGACGTGACAATGTACAGCTTCACCCTTTCAGGATTTCCATAAACACCCTTTTCTTTTGATTTCCCTCTTTCCAGTGAATCTAAATTTCATTTCAATGAATACTAAAAAAAACAATAAAGTTTGTCAGTTTGAACACTAAAGATCTTGTCTTTGTGGTTTATCGAGTTGAATATAGGTCAAAAAGGATTTGCTAATCATTGTATTCTGTTTTATTCACGTATTAAAGAAGGCCCAACTTCATTGGAATTGGGGTTTGTACGCACTATGTACTCAAGCGTCATAATGGTTATGCAAATAGGTCTGAGCAAATACAGGCAAATAATAAAAGCAACGGGCAAATGCAGACCATCAAGAAGGACTCGTAATTTTCAATATTTTTCTGCTGAAGTGCGATCGACAGGATGAAGAGGGATTTAAGGGCACAGGCAGCAGCTCCAGCTGTCCGCCCCGTCCTGTCCTAGGTCACCGGTGTCCATGTCCAATCACTGTCCAAGGACCCATCTCTGGCAGGAATCACATTGGATCTATAAAATCGCAGCTTCGAAATCAAAAATTTGGGTAACACTTTGCAGTGCTGTACGTTAATTTGCAAGCAGGTATTAATTACTAATGAGGAGGTACTAAGATATGTACAAAACACAAAATCACAAGTAGGCACTAAAGAACTAATGAGAAGGTACTGAGGAACTGATGAGGAGGTACTAAGGAACGAATGAGGATTATAAAACTCAAAACTGCAAGTAGGTACTAAGGAATAAATGAGGAGGTACTGAGGAATGAATAAAGATGTACTAAAGAACTGAGGAGGAGGTACTAAGGGAGTAAATATCTGATTTAATTCTTCATACCTCCTAATTCGTTCCTCCGTCGCTCATCATTTGTTTATTAGTAACTCCTAATCAGTTCTTTTGTTCCTACTCTAGGTTTTATGTTCTGTTATCCCCATTCATTCATTCATTAGTACCTCCTCATTAGTTCTTTGGTACCTACTTGCAAATTTGAACGCCAAAATTTCTGATTTCCACGGTGCGATTTTATTGCTCCAATATGATACATGCCACAGATGGTTCCTTGATCAATGCTTGGACATACAGAGAATTTCCTTTTAATTGTTATCTCAAATGAGCAGCAACACCGCAAAAAATACATGCTATTTCAAAGGGCTTTAATTTTGAAACACCACATCAGACTGTCCTGATATCCTTTAAGTGACGCTATCGGGTACTGTACTATCTTGGTCTTATGAAATTGATCTGTGGCAACAGGGAATTTCCTTTTAATTCTAAACTGAAATGATCAGAAACACAGCAAAAAAAAAAAAACCTGATATTTCAAAGGGGTTTAATTTTGAAAAGTCACATCATAATGCCCTGATGCATCCAAATCTCTCTCTCTCTCTCTCTCTCTCTCTCTCTCTCTCTCTCTCTCTCACACACACACACACACACATTACATTCATTGTTTGATTATATTTAGCATAAATACTTTGACCTGGAGTTATTAATGACTCATTATTGAACACTGCTGTTCAATACCTGAGATCTGATCTAATTACATATGCTTTTAAGCAGGACAGATTAATGTGGCCTTCCATAATGCTTTTCATTTAGTCAATGTATTGCAAGAGATCAATAGTGCATTATAATAGTCCGTGCTGCGAAAATATTTAATTGCTCATTTACTTGAGGAAGAGCCAGTAAGGGCACTGCTGTTTCAGGAAAATGAGGGAGGATTGACACCAAAGAAAACAAGATTAAACAGAATGCAGTCCTTTTGGCAGATCTAAGCACACAACTTCAAAGGGCAATAATTTAGATTTAAATTTTGCCAAGTTACAGAATTGTAGGATGATTTTTTTTCTGGTGGGAATTGGCATTCAGGCATTTGATTCCACTCCACCAAGCCCTCAAGACACTTAATATAGTAAAGTCAATGTTTTAGAAATTTGGTCCACAACAACAACAACAACAACAACAACAAATCAATGAGACTTAATTTCCATTTAAATTCCCCTCTGTTAGCCTTAAAAAATAGAGAGTTTGTCGTCTTCTCACAAAATGAAACATTACTGGATGTAATTATAACCACTGAACCCTATATTATTCCAAAGTCACTGTCCATTAACAGAGTATTTAACTTTCATTGGAATCAGGTTGAATTTTACAGTGGATTTGATTAATTTTTTTTATAACTTCACACTTCCAGTTCCAAATCTTTGGAATGTACCCCATGGAAATATGATTAATTTTGAGTCATACGTCTTCTGTGAAATGGCTACGACAATATTCCATCCCAGCAAATGATATGTTTACTCGCACAATGCCTGGTATGAATGATTTTTCTTGTCATGTCTATTGACAAAAGCATAAACACAAAAATTTGTCTGCTCATGTCTTGCATGCCTGTACAGAGGCACTGTGATGGTAATGTATGAATACAAGAGGGTTGATAATGCAAGTTTTCAAGAGGTTATAAAATGTGCAATTTAATTGGATAAAGCAGGCTGGAGTGGGAAAAGCCAAACAACAAAGTTTTTTCAGGCTTTTTATTATTTTTTAGCATCCACATTCAGCTCTCAGTACGAAATGTGTCCTCCACGGTTCTTCATAAGCTGTTCCAGCCATTTTGGCATGAGCTGACCAGGTTTTTCTGGTTGCCTTGATTTCTTCATCGTGATGCCACACCTGGAAAACTGCATCGATGACTTTGGCTTTTTTGGTGCAGTCCTTTTGATGCAGCCTTGACTGATGGACCAGAGATTCTCAATGGGATTGAGGTCGGGTGAATTACCGAGCCAGTCCGACATTTGCAGTACTGTGTTGATGATGCAATCATATTAGTTGCATCATACAAGTCAAGAAAATGACTGAAACATGGCTAAAAGGTACTATGCAGTGATCCTTGAGGTGGTTATGTGTAACATTCAACACTCCACTCAGCTCATTCAGTTGACAAGCACCTTTATACAATTAATTTGCACAAGCCTGTACCTAAATGCCTATGTACTGTATGGTCTTGAGCCTATGCAATGTGGAGCAGCACCTGTAGCTGTTGCACTACAATATAAATACTGCGCCATATAAATATTACTCCTGACCTTACTCGAACACGCACACGCGCGCACACACACACAAACACACACACGCACACAAAAAATAGTGCAAGGATTCAAGTGCTGCCACAAATTCATTTCTTCTGCCCATCAATCTCTTAGCAGTCATTAATATCATACAACTATCTTTATAACAATGCCTCGGAGCAATGTTTCCCAACCCTGCTGCAGCAGTACCTTTGTGCTGCACTTTCTAGACTCGCACTGATCTGACCCTCCCAATACAGTTCATCAAGTACTCCACAAATGAGCTAATCAGCTGAGTCATGAGTTAAATCAGGGAAATATCAAAATGTGCAGGGCAGGGGTACTCTAGGACTAAAAAAGCACTGGCCAATAGCATATTGGAAAATATGCTGTAAAATCACATATGAACAAATACGTAAGCCTGACAGGGGGAACAGATTATTCAATTCACAGTTCCATAAAATTATACAAATATCTCATCAAGTACATTATTACATTTTATGTGCTGCCAACAAATAATTTTTCATCATAAACTTGAATTGCCATTATTCTGATCAATATGAATACGAGCAGTATTATCAATTTGTAAGACTAAAATGGTTTTGAAGCTGAATGAGTTGAGACAGATTACAATCTGAGCTATCACCTTTCATCATGTCATTTAGCCATCTCAGGAAAAGAGTGACAACCACACAGATTCAACATTTATCTCAGTGTACCATTTCCACAGGGAATCTTACAGTGCCTGGATTAAAAAAATAATGCAGTTTCCAGAAGAAATAAAATAAGACATTTCATAATGTTGGATGGTCGTCCAATTCAGCTATGGAGCCGGCACAACCACCAACGAGTATCCATAAATTATCTTACGTTGGTTTCCAAGTATACTTAGAAAGCTCTGTCTGAGGATGTTCATTGCAGCTTTTATGTTATTTAAAGGGACAGGATCAAGCAATAGGATCAAATCACAGATTGATGCACTGAATGTCATTGGTACAATAATCTTTGATCATATATACAATACATCTTGATTGCACATAAACAGTGTAATTCAAATATTCATCAAATATTAGGGCCTGATTATGTTTTAGTTGCCATCTGATGTCCTTCGCTTGAACACTTGTGCTGTCCCACTTTTGAAATTCTGTCTGCTTAGATTTTTTTTTTCTTTTTGCAGAGTAGTATTACAAACATTTTGTAAATATATGGTCACGTCACAAATATAATGTATGTATAATACCTGCCCTCTTATATAATCTACTGCAGAAACTGCATCACAAACAAACATCTCCACCATTTTTTTTCTTTCTCAAATGCACATTTGTCACATACTTTGTATATTATTGCGGAGCAGGGAATTCAAGCCTAAATGTTGGACTATGCTAGTGTCAGCTGTGGCCAATGCCTCGACCGACTTGTACAGTTGGCTCTTGCTTCATTGCTTCATCCAGGAATGGAAGGCTTTGAGTTGGCAGGGGTGAAAGCATGTGCCAATGAACACAGCTGATTGATCGCATTCACAGGGCATCTGTTACCCTGCACACAAATGTCCTCCCCCTGATTTCCTGTTTGCACTCATCTGGGGGGATGGGGGGGGGGGGTTCATAAAATGGAGGCTGAAAGATGCGGAAAGCTAAAACAACAATATGGGTAAGTGAGTGGTCTTTCGTAAAGGTCATGTCACTGGATAGAACTAAACTGCATTATCCCAGAATTCACTTTAACAGGAAAACACTCTCTTTTAATTCAGTACTAACAGAGTTTAGAGAGATCAAATGCACACAGAGCAAAATAAATTTAGTCAGAGTTGTTTTAAGGCTAAACGTTTTACTGTATGGATGAACCACACAATAAGAAACAATGAATGTGTCCGAAGATTTTCTTGCCCTTTTTAGAATACAGCCGATGGAAATGATCATATTAGCACAAAACAACTTCATGGCAATGAAATGGAATAAATTAGAAAAATTAGCTTTGACCTCAGTGGAAGAGCATCCTGTCCTACAGACAGAGACGACAGGGTCAATAAACAGTGATTGATAGATGCCCCTATATCACTCACCATTCCCATTACTTGCGAGACGTGCTGTAGGCTGAGGTTCTTTCTACCGGCAAACAAGCAATATCATTAAAAGCTCTCTTACCTTTGTTTTTGAAAGTAAAGGTATGTCATCTAGGAAACTGGGGTTTGGAACAAAAATATGTTCCAAACCCCAGTATAATAGAAAATTGATAAACAGAACAAAAAAATCAAACAGTATGTCCTCTCAATGAGCTTGCGGTTTTAACGGAACTTATTAAATAAGGTCTGCATTTTTCAATATACAAATATTAATTTGCTTTTCTTGGTAACTGTCCCGACATGTTAGACGTTGCTGCCAGAATCACACCTTCAAAGAGTCCCCAATAGCCAGCGTGTGATTGGCGCTCGGTAAGTGGGTGAAATCCCCCTAACCAGAGGACCAGCTGGACCACCAGGCTTCCTCCTTCCTTCCAGCTGGTGACATGAAGGGGGGGTCATTATTTTATGAATTTAATTATTTGCATTATAAAAGGTAAAAATGCTTCCATAGTTTTAATGTCATGAATTTTCTGACACATTGTCTGAGTGTTTATACATAAAGCCGTGTATAGTGATATTGTTTGTGTTATTGCTTTTATTCTTGTTGGCAATGTCTGCTTGCCTTAAAATTAATACAAATATTGTTCCCAAAAAGTCTGTGCAATAGCAGAAATCACTAAAGAAGCTTGGCACTTGGAAGTCCAAATTTGAAAACAATAAAGGGGTTATGAAAAAAAGGCATGTTTGGGCTTGATGATCATGATGCAGTTAATTGAATTTGAAAATCTATGAAGTCATATTGCCGACCAATTGCTTTACCAACATCACAAGAATTTTCTGGATATAATCTGCAAAAGACACACGGGGCACAGTAGCCAATGCTTCAAACAAATACACTGGTCTGAGCAATAGACACTCAGATAAAACCCTTTTTCAATAAAGAATTTCCAAGTGCTTTTCTTTCCTAACGTGCAAAGTTAAATTGTTAATTCCAGAAGTCAGGTCCTCAAGGTATTCTGGGTATTCATTTCATTACTGAGATTCTGTGCTGTAGAGGACAGATCAACTGAATAGACCTGTGTGTCACTAGGCTGTAGTAACAGAACCGTGCCCCTGTGCATGTATGCTATCGCGTGATACACATAACCTGGCTTCAAAACAGGATCAGTCCCCTTCACTTTATGCACAATTTACTGACAAAGCAAAAACAAGTTTTTTGAAATCTCATAAATCAAGAACTGAAAAATCTCAGTCGGTCAATGATTGTTTTTTGGTGCACCAACACCAAACTTTTGACTTTTAAAAATTGCGATAACAAACTGCTTTAATGAGAATCCAGTGAAATGTCCCTCAACATTAGTCATGCAACCTTACTGATTGTGGTGGCTCTGTAATGTTTTCTTTAGCACCACCACTTGGCAAAAAGTAACATTTGTGATTCAATCACACAAATAGTTAAAATAAGCCAAACAGCTCCATGAGAATTGGGTAGAGTTTGATTAGAAAATTCTGGGAGCACTGTTGAGTTCCCCTATTGATTTGCTTGACCCTAAAACAGGGGTCTCCAACCCTGTTTCTGGAGAGTTACCATCCTGAAGGTTTTCAGTCCAGACAAACCAAAGCACGGCTAATTGCCCAGCTCGAGATCCGGATGAGTAGCCAATTAGTTGATTCAGTTGTGCTGAATTAGGGTTGGAGTAGAAACCTACAGGATGGTAGCTCTCCAGGAACAGGGTTGGAGATCCCTGCCCTAAAACCTTTCCTTTAAGGCAGTGGTTTCCAACCCACTCAAGGATCTCCAGTCCTGCAGGTTTTTGCTCTTTCTACTCTTTCACACCTGATCCATTTAAAGGCTTCATGCTGATTGGTTAAAAAAGATCTACCTGACCAGGGTGTGCATGAAGGTGCATTGGGCCTTATATGGATCAGGTGTGCTAAGGTAACGCTGCAACAAAAACCTGCCGGACATGGGGTCCTTCAGGACTGGGTTGGGAACCACTGCTTTAGGGCAATAACTAAGCCAAAGTATGATTTTTTTTCTTTCTAAGTGGACAATGTTATAGTTTCCAGGATATTCTCTCCAATAGTCCACAGACATCTAGGGTAAGGGTATAAAACCAATTCTAAAGCTTTTAGTGTGCTAAAGAGGACAGTGGGATCAATTGTCGTAAAATGTGTGGCATCTTATAAGTACTTGGGTGTTCTGTTCAATCCCCATCATGGTATAAACACTTAGACAGTTCTGTCCTCCAGTCGAAAAAAGTCCTGTTCAGTGTTATTAGATCTCTGTCTAGGCTACAACCTTTGCGTTGCCATATATATTTCAAAATATTCTATTCGAAAGTTATGCCTATTTTGCTATATGGTGCTGAAGTTTGGGATCTAGACTGTAATGTTGGTTCTAATGTGGGGAAGGTCCACACTCTAGGTTGTAAACTTCTGCTTGGTGTTAAATCATAAACGTCTAATCAAGTTGTACGTGGGCAATGTGGCAGGAACCCCATTTATATTAATGCATATAAACGCTGTGTAAAATACTGGTACAAGTTGTTGAAAATGGCAGCATCTTGCCTCCCTAAAAAGTGCTACAACTTGATGTTGTTAGACTAATCTCATGGTAAGACTAATTGGGCTTCAAAGCTTATGTGTTTATTGTATAGTATTGGTTTCGGTTACTTGTGGGAGAGTGAGTTTATTGATAAAATAGATCTATTTCTATCTGAATTTATGACCAGGATACAGGACATGTATGTACAAGGTTGGCATGAATCCATTTCGATTAGTTCTAAAAGTTATACTTATTTATTATACAAACATGCTTTTTATTTAGAGTTATATTTAAATTGTTTAAATGTTAAGAAATTTTGTGACGCTCTTGCTCAGTTTCATTGCAGCTCTCACTAATTGAATTTTGAAACTGGTAGATATATAAATACACTAAGAAATAATAGACTATGCCATATGTGTACAGATGCCCTTATTGAAAACGAATTCCATTTTCTTTTGATATGTTCTGCTTATTACCACTTACGCTTGTTGTATCTCCCTGTGAAGTATAATACATACCCTAGTCTGCATAAATTTATGTTTTGATGTCTACAAACAACATTAATGTATCACGCAATCTCGCAATGTATGTTTTTTTATGCCAATAGGCTGTGTACTAGCCGTCTGATGGCTGTGTAAAACTTTTGTATTATGGGCCGATGGCCTACATCTATCCTGAATAAATGAAATGAAAGATCATGGACACCACCACCAACACTCTTCCTGGAGCTCATTGTATGGCCAAAGGCATTATAATCAGCCTGGAAGAGTCTTGGTCACAAAGAAATGAAGCTTCAGGAGTCTTCTATCTATGGGGAAGATACCAGCAGGAAAATCTTCCCAGAAGCCGTTAGTCAGACCTTTACAGTAGAGTGGGTTGATGGAAACCGCCCCGGCGCGGTCCGCCTGGAGTTTGACAGACAGAGCTTAGATGACTCTGACAGCATCAGCTTAAAAAAAAGAAAAAAGACCGCTCTGATGCAGCAACAACAAAAAAAATGTCCTGAATTGCAAGCGCGTCATACAGTGTGGTGAAAATCAAGTACTGCAGAACAAGAACAACTGGCTAATATCAACTCTACAGTGAAGTATGGTGACATCATTGTTGATATGGGCATGTTTCCAGTGAGGGAGACTGGCCAGAATTGATGGAACAATAAATGCAGCCAAATGCGGGGGTCCTCAAAGAAAACCTGATAACTATATCAAGCTGAGGATATAGTTCAGATGACTGCACAACAACAACAACAACAACAACAACAACTCAAAGCAAATAGCTGAGACAATACTGGAGTGACTTCTGGGCTCCCACTTTCCCTGTAAGTGCCCCAGCTCAAGTCCAGACCCCACAGAAAAGCTGTGCCCTGCTGACAATTCCAGCTACAACCAGCTGGGGTCCGACTGTCCAACAATGATCCAAGCTGTGTGTAGGATACCTCTTAGGGCAGAGGTGGGCAGTGAGGGCCTTATCTGTCCCTGGTTTTCACACCAACGTCTGGCCTTTAATTAGTTGATTGTCTCAATTAGCCAAACCATTTATGAAATCTGACGTTTCATGTGCATTTCTTTAAATTATCATGAAACTACAAAGACTAGTCTTGTCTCCCTTCATAAAACATTTTCCTTTGATCGTATCATTGCGAAAATCTATATTTGTGCATGCAATCAATTAACTCAATTAGTCAGGGTAATTGATAGGAATAAAAACCTGCATACACACTGGCCCTCCAGGACCGTGATTGCCCACCCCTGTCTTAGGGGCTAACAGCTGGTCTGCTGGTGGTCGTAGGTGCTTTACCTGATTGACTCAAGCTGGTGAACCAGCTCAGCATAATGCTGACCTGTTGGTTGACCAGTTTTAAGTGTCTACAATCATAGTGTAAACTAGTTTGACCAACTTATGCAGATTTTAGCTGGAATGTTAGGCTGGGTGGAGTGATCTGAAAATAGCTGCCCACAGATACTTTCCCATCCAATTTAATTGAGCTAGGGAATATCTGCCCAAAAGAACAGAGGAAACCAAGGGCAGGTGTGAAAAGCTTGCTGAGACTTACCCAAGAGGACCCTGAGTTATAAATATTGCCAAAGGTGCTTCCACGAAGTACTGATTGAGGCTGTAGATGCTGTTGGATCTGTTTGAACGAAGGGTCAGGGTTTGCTTTGTCATTGTGGGTTATTGTGGGTAGAATAATGGCCAAAAAAGCTACTAAAGTTCACTTCAAATGAAATCTATAACATAAGGTACGGAGTGAGGGGGTTTGTATGCTCTAAAGCCACAGGAAATATGACTTCATTGTTTTTGAGGTACAAAAGGACCAGAGGAATAGAAGGCCTACAGATTTTTGTCAAAACAATCTACGCCACGTCTCAAAGCCTCCAACTCGCCAATCTACTAGGAGCAGCAGCCCAGCTCATCAGCACTCCACATTCCATTCAATTATTCAATTACCACTCCAAGCCCGTTTCGTTCACCCAGCAGCATTATTTAAGGACTCTGTCATTTGTGTTGTCTTGTAACCTCGTGCCTGTTAGACTTGTAGTCTGTTTAGGCTTATCTCTGCGTACATTTCTATTTAATTCTACTTGTACGATTATATCTAAGGAACCTCGATTCCTCTTTGTTTTTAACCTACTGTGTTAAGTCTCATATTAGACTTGTAGGTATATTATAGGAATCTCTGTTCCCTTTCTTGTTTTACTGCAACGTTGCGTGTTGTACTGACTTGCAGTCTTTAATGAATCATCATTTATTCATCCTGCGCCTGGGTCCAGTCTTCCACTTCCTGTCCTTTGGACGAAACGTCACACAATCTTTATTTTTAGTGACGGGATCCTTCTAAAAAAGTAATTTCTGTTGGAGCATAGAAAGGAAATTGCCAAGAATTATTCTCCGGTTAAATGAAACTATTTTTATCTGTTAGAAAAAACAAAAATTATTTCAGTGTCTGTAAAATGAAATCATCATGAAGATATCCCGTTATATTAGATAGGTATTCATTTTTGCAGTGCACCATGTATACAAAGATAACCCTCTCTCTCTCTAGTTGTCTGCCCTAAGGCAGGTCCAGTCCTATAGCATCCGCTCCACTGCCCGCCTCTTAACGCGTTCGTAAGAGCCGCCATCCTTAACCATGTGAAGCATTCCTACTCCTCTTCTCCCCGGAGGCCTCTTGCCCTCCACTCTACCTTCAGTCATGACTACCAGTAAATCTCCATGACGAAGAGTGTGACCGAGCCAGTCTCTCTGCCTTCTGTGGATGACGTTTACTATCACCCTTTCTTCTCCAATCCGCTGGAGCACTTCTTCATTACTTATTTTATTCGACCACAGGATGTTCAAGACCTTCCTCCACATTTTCTTATTTCTTCTTTGCGTATAGACTATGTTTCTGCACCATAAAGTAGTGCACTCCAGACCACCGTCTTGATTATTCTTCTCTTCAAGGTCAGGCTGAAGGACTTTGTCAGAAGTTCTTTTCTCTTAGAAAATGCATCTTTTGCACGCGCGATTTACGACTTGATCTCCTTGTGACAGTAGCCATCTTGTGTTATTATGCTGCCAAGGTAACTAAACTGTGACACTTGGCTCAGCTTTTTACCACCAAGAAAGATCACAAATTCCTCACCAGGCTGCTTTGAGATCTTCATAACCTTAGTCCTCTTCATGCCGTACTCTTCTGTGGTCTCCTGCATCTTGTTCATCATGAATTGTAAGCCGTCAACAGAGCTAGCTACTGTGGTCTGGTCATCCGCATATCTTACTATCTTGATGACATGTCCTCCCACCCCAATGCCTTCATCCACCTTGCCTAAGGCTTCTCTCAGCATGGCTTCAGCATAGATATTAAACAACAAGGGAGATAAGTAACACCTCTGCTTGGTTCCAGGTCCAATCACAGAAGAATCTGTCATACTATCCTTCAACCTGACTGTCGCAGTCTGACCCATATACAGTGTTGCAATCAACCTTCGATCACGCCAGTCGCCTCCAATGTTCTTTAAGATCTCTTTTCACCCAAACCTCTCTGTCGAAAGCTTTCTCGTGGTCTACGAAGCACAAGTATATGTTGTGGTCAATACGCCTCTCACTGAGTAATCTCATAACCGCTGTAGCCTTCCTAGTGCCGACCCCTTTCTGGAATCCAAACTGGTCATTGCTGATAAACGCTCTGGCCTTTGGTTCGATTCTGCTGGTCAAGACACAAACAAGACAACCCATTTTGTGTGAAAATATGACTTGGGGAATGTTCAGAATGGTTAATATTTCAACAATAAATTAATAAATCTCAAGGGTGTTCTCTCATTTGGAAAAAGAGAGAGGTGTGCTTGATGTGTTCAGCAGTCGTATTCACGCAGTTTCTGCCTCTGATTAAATTATAACTAGTCAGTGCACTTGTCAGCGAAGGGCTTGTTGTTACACAGCTTTAGGTCTTGTAGGCTCTGCAGAGCATATTGTCATCTTTCAGCAAATCAGTGCTCCTTATTTTCTCAAACGATATGCCGTCTTTCTGTGTAAAATTAGGAACCAAAATGTGTCTGATTACATTGCGCAAAGCCCCAAGACATGCTGTTATAATAATGTTGTTGATGTGTACGACAGCCTGCAGAAATAGCTAGCAAAAGACGTTTTTGTCCCAGTAGAATGTTAAAAGAGCATAAATCTCTCTCATCACCTCTTTGACCTTTGAACTTTCTAGGGACTTGTGAAGTTCAAAGGTTGCATGTTTATTGCTTCGCATAACTATAAATTATTGTGGCCAGTCAGCACAAAACTGTTCCTCTGATTTCTGCTCCCATTCCCACAGTGAAGATTTGGAGACTTAAATCTTCCCTGGATCCAGCATCCAAGACCCTCAAGTTTATAGAATTTTGCACTTCCGTTGACTATTTTGCATCACAAATTCAGATGTTCTGGGGCACAGAATTAAACACAGACATAAATAAATGTGTGCCTATGTTTGAGTGCTTGTACGAAGGCCTGCGAGTGGGAAATTTCAATATGATATGCAAGGAAATGAGATTGCTTTATTTGGTAATCTTTATCAGGGGGAGACATTAAGAAGAAGCTGTTTAATTTTTAGGGCAAACAAAACAAGTCTACCTATTTCTCTTCGAAGACTAAATTAAAAACAGAACATCAAGAAAATGAGGAAAGTAAACTGGCTATGTTCTAAGACAAGGTAAAATGTTCGGAGAAGAATTTAAGATGATCAGATGACCAATCAACCGCGGCAAAAACAATTATATTCTGCTGTTTCTATAGAACTGATTGCCACTCATCTTCCTGATTGGATGGAGTGATAAGGAAAACTAACATTAACTGCATTCGATTGTAGCTGCGTATTGATGAAGACAAAGCTGTGCAAACAGACGAAAAATATCAAGACGGAAATGTGGAGAGTCTAGATTCAGACACAAGGTATGACTGGGACTTTACACCATCTGTTCAGGGAGGACATGTTAGCGCGCTACAATCCTCTGATCCCTCTGGAAACATGCTTGAGGTGTTCTGCTTCAGGGATTTTTTTCTGCAGCCCGCAATGGCTTGTATCAGCGAGCTTAGCGATAACTTGGTATGTTATAAGGGAAAGTAATTTTCTTTCATTCAAATATAAAAACAGCAGCTGGGGCTCGTCTATTATCGTGGTCTTTGTTTCTATTTATCTGGAAACCGCAAGCGCAGCTTTTCCAGTCTGTTGCCGCCACTCTGTTTATATGAAAATATATTCTGATGTAAATAAAGATTGGCGAACAGAGAGTCGGTCTGGGGTTGGAAAGGCTGCCACTGTAGAATGCTTGATTGTCCAATCCCCGTGACGGTTTTGATAATGACTGTAAACAGTGACAGTGCGACTATAAAAACACACCTGGTGTAATGGAGCTTCCCAGCATGGGCCAGTGAGCACGGGGGGGAGCTTAATGGAGACTAACAGGCCGTGACTACAACCTTGCGGAAAAAGAGAGGAGGGCCTCAGTGACAGGCAACAGAAACTGAGCAAATCATCCCCCATCAACAATGAACAAAACCATCAAGCCCCTAAGATCTGACACAGTGCGGCTAAGGCGACGTTTACACAAATACATTTCAATTTTAAAACCTCATTGTAAAACAAAAAAGATCTCCATCCACACTAAGATGCAATCTTGGAGTTTTCAAACTAAAGTGGTGTCACGGGTGTTTTCAAAATTCTGTTTTGGGGGTTAGTGTGGACACTAAGCGAAAACATAGCAAAAGTTATGCGTTTTAAAGTTAAAACATATTAGTGTGGACGTAACCTAAGTGTCCCTAGCAGAACAATGTGATGACGTCACGATGGCATGTTCACAATCCAGTCGGAGGCAACATCCACACTAATTTGTTTTTACTTTTGCTATGTTTTCACCACACGTCCACACTTCTCCAGCATTTTTGAACCTGTAAAATGGAAACTTCTGAAACTCTTGACATCGTTTTAGTTTGAAAACTCCAAGATTGTGTTTAAGTGTGGACAGGCAAAAACTGAGACCTATGAAAATGACAATACAGAGCAGAAAATCTGCTTCCTGTTAATACCACCACACTCATGCCCAGTGTAGGTGAATGGTCATGTGATAAGTGTTTTCAAGCTTGTTAGTGTGGATCCAGATTTTTTCTAAAACGGTGCTAGCATACTCGTGTACAAAGAATAAATGCCATTTTAAAGTGAAAACATATTAGTGTGGATGTAGCCTGAAAGATTAATGCATAGAATATGGAGTTATAGTCAATCTTTTAGTAAATAAATATGCGCATGTGTATACAATACAGGCACATACTATCCCTCTTAAATGATTGATGTTCATATATCATTATGAGAGGGCTGTCCGCGTCCTCACAATACCCCGTTCAAACTTGAAATTAATTGCAACCATTTTCACGCTAACGGTGACGTTCTGCATTACACATCGTCTTCCTTTGAGCACATCCGCAGAGAGAGAATGCAAATGCTAATCCAAGGGTTCAACCAAAGGGTGCAATTTGTCCACATGGGTGCTTCACTCAAAAGTCATTGTGTTTGAGAGAGCCAAGTACTTTGCCTTGGCCACCTGAGAAAGCAGAAATTTTTCCAATTCGTCTAGAGTCAGCTCTTTATTTTCCATGTCAACGTCTCAAAATTTTTCTCTCAGCAGTTCAGTAAAATGCAGTGAATTCACTCAATTCGACGTCAAGATGTATGGAACTAAATTTGCAGCATATCGCAAAAAAAGTGTTCGGTAAAGGAAAACTTTGCCGAAGCAGCATTGCTTTTTATCGCAAAGCCCCTTTGGAAGTGCAATCAGATGAGACTGCATGTTAAACGAGGTAAGGCGCGCTGAAATTCACAGACTTGTTTATGAGCATATCACAGCCCCGTTTAGCCCGTATGTTCAACCTCGTGTGTTAGAGGGCCCCCCTGCTGCGAAGCTGTGTGAAGCGTGCTCTGCATGTCTGCTCAGAGGTGTTTTATTGACCATTACAACCTGAAATGTCTCTTCGGGGTGATGACGTAATGCCCAGTCAGAGAAACATGCGTTCAGGCTGGTGTGAGAAGAGTGAAGTGGCTGATTGGTGATTAAGAGGTTAAAAGCAAAAATTTAATTAATAATGATGCTAATGCAACATAAATATGTACAAACAAAAATAAATGCAAGTTTAGTACTGATTATCATGATTTAAAACTGAGACACTGCAGTTCATTAGAAATGAAATGATCTCAAATTTCTCAAAAAATCATCCACTGTATGAATTGCTCATATGTAAAAATGTAATCTGTAATCTGTAGCAGTCATGCTAGATAAGAGTATTTGTTAAATATTCAAATTAAATGTAAATGTATGTCAAACAAGAGGCCATTTCCCTCCTTGCCAGTGTGATTTCGGCGCTGTTTGCCTGGAGGCTGTGAAGACAGCAGATAAATTTTGCCAAAATGAGAATAAGAAGCTTAAGTTCCCTTTGGAGTCGTCCACAGAGCAGAGCGGGCAGCCAGGGGACAGCTCCAGCCTCCATGAGCATGATGGGAAGAGTTAAGTTCATGCAGACTAGGACAGGACAAAATTCAGTTGAAACCAATTCAACACAACCTGTAAAGTTGGCAGCGCGGAAAAGCAAGCTCACAGTACATTACAAGTTCAAGTGCGGACAAGTACTGTATCAGGCATTAAAGAGAATACTTTACCGAAAAGGAGAGCCTGAAGTCCGAGCACAAACAAGCATGAAATACTCAGATCCCCTCCCTGAGATGGCTGGTATCTGGCCTAGAAACAAACCGCAGTGAAGGGACAGATAGAAGGACGGGAGAATCGTCGGAAGTATGAAAAGGCACACCTACACTATATTTTGTATTGTATATAACGTATTATACACTGCCCGGCCAAACAAAAGTCGTACACTGAAATATTTAGTTGGAACCCCAGTAGCTTTGATTACAGTGAATATTCTTCTTGTCATTGTTTTAACATCTATATGCAATGCCAGAAAATTTATTTTAGATCAGAAATGCCATAATTATTGGCCGAGATCTTCTCTTCTCGACATAATGGTTGAACCACTGTGGTCTTTCTTGAGCACATCCCAGTAACTTTTAATGTGTTTAAGGTCAGGATTTTGTGGTGGCAAATTTGTTTGTGAAAATGATTCCTCATACTTGTTTTTGTCATTCATGGTTTTCTTTGCGAAATACAGGCCAATAATTTGCCCGTTCTGAAATATTGTAACATCTTTTCCACCATCAGAGGATGTGTCTTCCAACATAATTTTTTAAGAAATGAGTAGCGACTCGCTTCATCAGTCAGGGTTAAAATGATTATTGTCAGCTGAAACATATTAATAACCACAATAATGATCCAATTATAGAATTTGTTCGTTAATTTCCAAATGGTGACTTTTTTTTTGGCCGGGCAGTGTATTTTGTTAAGAAATACTGAACAGTTCAGGAGTTCTGGTCCCAAAAAAAAAAAAAAAATGGCTGATACCTGGCCTGGAAACAAAAGGTAATGGAGGGACGGACGGACAGACAGGCGAACAGACAGAAGAAAGAACAGCCACATGACAAAATACAATGTACAGTACCCAAATATACAATTTTGTTGGGAGACATCAAACGGTTTTGGAGTTCTGGCCCAAAAAAGAAGCATGAAGGACATACAAAAGGAAAAAAAAACTAATTCCTACGTCCCCATGTACTTTTTAGTGGGGGATAATAAAGGGAAGATCAAATTGTGAAAGTCAGAGAATACGTTTTGAAATTTAGATGAAAAAAAAAAATAGCCTGAGCTTTCTGTTGTTTGATCCTCTTATTCCAGAGAGTGTCGGGGCGGCTGAGATGGTTTGATAGCGAGAGGGTAGAGGCAGTCAGGATTGGAGAGACTGTAAATTAGACAGTCCGGTGTGGCTCGTATAGAGAGAGGAGAGCGAAAGATTCAAGAGGTGGAGTGGAGGTAGTAATTTTGGAGGACAGGACAGGGAGACCTTGGAGGTTAACGCTGACACAGGAAATCGGACTTGGCACAGGGGGCTTAGGGCCAGAATGTTATCGTAGTTTGGAGGAGAGGGAGAGAGAAGGGGAGAGATAAAAAAGTGCTGGGTAGATTGATGGAAAGGCGTTACATTGAGATGGTTGGAGCTGTTGTTGACGATGACGGGGTCCAGAAGGGTACCAGCTTTGTGTGTCGGTGCTGTATGCAGCATAGAAGGGTTATATGAGTGCAGGAAGGGAAGGCTCTGTTGGAAGATTTCCTGACGGACACTGAGCTCTCCTGGCAGGATCGGAGAGTTCATCTATGTGCAGAGAGTCAAACTCATCAAAGAAACTTTCCTACAGCCCAGGTGAGTGATTCAGAATAAAGGAGTATAATCCTATGGTAAGAGAAAGGAGGCATGTAATTTTTTAATTTAAAAGGAAAAATGATTAAGGGTTTACATTTTCTAGTGGGTAGAAATATCAATAATCCAGTTCAATGTCCATAACCAGAGTGCTGAGGAGAGTCGAAGGAGTGGGAGAGATCGTAGCATTGTCAGGAGTGATCTATATCTCTCAGAGAAGGCCTGGTAGAGGAAAGGGACATGAGCCCAGATGAATCCTTCTTCTAGGAGACGGAGTGGCAATTCCACGGAGCCGCTTTAATCATGACACTGTCACAGGCAACCTGCAGAACTCAGAGCGAAGGTCTGATCATTCTCTCGCTGTAAAGATCAGACAGAAGTACCTGCAGCAGCTCACCTCTGCCGAGGCGACTTGCAAAGTCATCTTTTGTCGTTGACACTCTTGCAGTAAGAATGACCTGTCTCTGTGCGAGCCCACCTGCTCCGAGACACAGTCCATTCCCCTTATACATAGTATAGAGGCAGAGCTTTTGGCCTCAACTCGCGACTCAGTCTTAAAGTTTGTCAGTTGAAGACAGTGGCTATTGGCTATTGTGGCTATGGCTATTGTGGACATTTTTTCCAAATCTGTCACCACGTATTCAAACTGGTTGTCACTGGTAAGGGGTGCGTTTTTATACGTATGCACATCTGCTGGGCCAACTTAAAGCACTTTTCTGTTCTTAAAGGGAGTACTTTGCTTGCTCATTAAAGAGGAAATAAGTGCTAACTTCATCCGAAAAAACACGGATCCTTTCCTATCCATTTAATCATTACGTGGTCTAGCTAGCATTGTGCTCACAGCAGCTAATGCACAGGTCAATCCAGCGGCTCGTTCCACAGTCACACACCCTACCACCAGTGTCGCAGGGACAAATTGCACAAATTTCGACTCCATTACTTTGCCCATTTACAGGTTATATTGCACCATGTTAAGAGCAGCAGGCTTCACACAAAATGACTTTGAAAGCCCAGCCACCACAGTACAGCGGTCTCTTCACTTCAATTAGCTGAAGTAGCAGGAGAGGAAATAAAAGTGGCCCTCATGACAGCAGCTCCCAGCAAAGTCAATTACTGCACTTCATCTGACTGTAAAACTACACTGCAGGCCACAACCCACTAATCTTGCAAATCACTTCAATCAATACACGACTGACCTCAAATTACAGATGTGATCGTCAGTTGTAATCCAGTTTTAGTTGTCCAGGAAAGGTCCAGTTTGATGGACCTTCATTTGGCCGCACATTCATTTGTTTGTTTATCTATCAGAAGTTTCTATTGATCGTTGTACTCGTCCTGCAGGACTAAATGCTCTTTCCATAAGGATGATGCTGTTAGTGTGTCCATGTTGGGGCGCTTGATGTCATTTCTTATAAATACTCACAAATGTAGTCACCTTTGGAAATGACTAAAATCTACGGGGCTTTGTCTTTCACTGCAAAATAAAGTTGTTGTAATAATCAGTGAACCAGTGAATATGAGACATATATAACAGACGTATGTTTATTTCCAAACGCAATATATCCATTTCACTCAGTTTGAGTTAATCAGCTTTTTCTACGTTGGCGCCAATTGTATATTATAGAAAAAGAAACCTTGACCATGAAAAAATACATCTTATAGTATGAATTTCTAAAAACAGATTTTACACCATGTGTGAGAAGCACAGGTCTATCACAGCTCTATGGTATTATCTCAATTTTTGTAATTTTGGCACTTACTGCATTTTGGAAACACAATCATCATATGGTGCAAATGTGTTGGTAGTGTGCTCCCTGCAAGTTGTTGGAAAGCAATAGCTTTATTCATGATTATGTGCACCTCTTTATTGTATAAATTTCAATTTTCTTTGGAAGGGAATGACTGTAGCCATATTGGCAAAGCAATACATTGAACATACAGGAAAATGAAAAACCACATATGCAACACGCAGCATGTAGCTCCCTGTGGGAGTGATGAGTGGTCCCTAAACCGCATGTATTTCTCAAGATATGTCCCGTCAACTGCATTCTCCTCATTTCAGCATAATGCGCTCGAGGCAACAAATGTGATTACTCTTCCCCATGCCCTGAGGTGGCCAGCAGGCACTGAGCAGCGTTATCTCCTTATTCAGACGTCTCCACTGGCACAGACAGAGTTACAGGCTCAACTCTCAGGGCACAGTCAGTTCCTCAGGAGTAATTCATTTCCGCTTCGCAGGGGGAATCTTTTTCACAGCTCTGGCCGAAGACTCTGAGTAACTGGGACAGAAACCATGATAGTTTCATTCTCACACCAGTGAATGTGGATAATTTATGCAACCAGTGGTAAAAATGAACACAAATCTGATGGTAAAGGCATCTTAAAACAGTATCTTCTCTATTACTAACACTCCCCAGCTCTTATTTTTATCAAATCATTTTTATTTCCAGGACATACAACAGGAAAGCAAGCAGTGGTGAAAGATCTTTCATCCACCAGGTTAGATGATCTCATGTCCTCGCCCTTAAACTTAAAATGAGATTGAAATAATATCAAATTTTGCCTCAATGCTGAAGAAATGGTTAAGACAATGTTTTATGTGAAATGGTGGTAAAAAGGTTGACAAAATACTAACAAATCAAGGTCGTAATTTTAACAATATACATAAGTTGAATCAGCACGTCCTCCACAACATACAAAATAAATTTCATCCCTTCAAATTATTATAATGTTCATTATTATATGTATTTTATGATTATTCTGTTATATCAACATTGAGTGTTTTTCAAAATCAAAACAAAAGTCAAAATTGATTTAACATTAATCACGATTTCGATTCACCAGTGAATGAAAGTTAAAATACCAGCTGGGTTCCGGTGTGCATTTATCATAATTCAAATGTCAAACCCTAGGTCAGTCTTTCCCAACCTATTACATCTCATAGCCTCTTCTAAACAACATATGAACCATTCACATGACCACATTTAAAAAATGGGTCACATAGCAATGATACTGTCCATGGTCCCACTTGTTGATCCTCAATCAAGTAGTTGCATATTTACTTTTTCCTTATTCCAGCCACTGCACTAATTATAATACAGCAGTAAATCAAATAGAAACTTTCATGTTGAAATATTTATTGTAAATTTTAAGTTAGTGGAGAAATGACGACACAGTGGATGTTTACGTAATTTTGCACATACATAGGTCAGGAAAAATGTAGAGAGTATGACATAAAGATTGCCTGCACTTTGGGCTGATGACATGCTTGGCACTCTTCAAAGCCTCTTTCTTTGTTCCTCGTGCACGCCCTCCAGACCTGCACAGGCTAACTGTACTGCTCTGAGCAAAGAGAGGAAGGGTGAAGAAATGCTACTTTCATCCGTGAATGGGGAATGTAACAGAGCAGATAGAAAACAAGGAAGGACATGACAAGCGAGGATACAGTCACCGTTTTCTAGTAACTCAATCCTGGCCACACATTACCATTCAGTGTTATCTGCGAAAGCTAATGAGCCGTCATCGTTCATGGTTCATAAGGTTGCATTAAATCATTATATCAGAGATAGCTTTGTATGAAGCTCATTTACTCTAGTAAACGTTCTTCGCGTCCTGGAATGGGATAGTTAACTATCAACTAATGCTCAAATTTTTCAACTAATGTGTAATTTTTTGGAAATGATCTTTGACACCATCTCTGAAAAACTGGGTCAGTATTGAACATGAAAGTAAAAAAAAAAAAAAGCGATTAAAACATCACCTTTGACCTGATTTAAATTGAAAACAGTAACATAATATCATGTTTTACTCTATCAACTGTTTTTTGATGCTCATTCCGAATTTTGTGCTTGCAAAATGTTCCAAAAAAAGAAGGGACAGCAGCAATATTTGACTAAAAGTCTTAGAGTGGTCAAAAAAATGGGTGAGCGGGTTTTTATCAAATAATACTACAATGCTTGGATATAAAAGGAACATCCACAAATGGGCCTGATGATTACAAATAGCAGAAGGTCGAGGCTTGACACCGCAAAAAACTGTGTGACCGAATCATCCAAATTCAAAAATACTGCGAAAAAATTCTCAATCATTTTAATCTTGTATCTAGACTAATCGCGCTCATTTCCGTCGATCATCAATACCGCTTCTTCCTCATTAGGATCGCGGGGGAGATGAAGCCTGTCCCAGCTGACTATATGCGAAAGGTAGGGATCCACCTTGGGCAGCTCGCCAATCCATCGCACACCATTCACACACCATTCATTCACACACTCATACCTATGGGCAATTTAGTGTCTTCAATCAGCCTGACATGCATATCAATGGACTGTGAGAGGAAACCAGGGTACCCGGAGTAAACACATGGAAACACAGGCAGAATATGCAAACTGCACACAGAAAGGCCCCAGCGCAGATAAATTCTTATTTTTATTACCTTTATTCTTTGCAAAAAACTTTTGCCATCGATACAAGTCAATTTTGACTAATTTCTAGGTTTGTCCATGGGGTAAGAAAATTTCACGTGTCAACCACATGGTAACTTAACCCTATAATTCCCAGACACAGACATTATTATAGGAAAAATATGGACCAGTAATATTTTTGAAGTATTGAAGGGTAGTATTCAGATCCACTGTTACATCATTAGGTTTTGTGACAGCAAAATATACACTGCTGAACAGAACTTCTTCTAATTTCAGGAGTATCATATCTGATACAGCCAAAAATCAGCACCCCTCCAGAACTCAACACTTGAAATTTCAAATTATTTATATGCTCTCTACTATCTATTGCTATCCCTTAACATGTATAAGAATAGGTTTATGTGTGATATTTACCTTGGAATGCCGAAGTTCACAGCCAAAGTCCAAGGAAATTCATGAATTTATATTTACATGGAAGCTACTACCTTGGAGTGACTAGGGGAGAGACTCCTGTAATCTCACTTCTTCCTTCCAGGTGGCAGCACTGTGTATCAGATATGATACAGTGAGCAGTTGTGGTTGTGTTGCATCTTACCAGGTGGGCATGGTTCTCCAAATTTGATGTATCATGTATGACACAGGGGACATTGTAGGGTTAAAATAAACCAATATTTTCTTCTCAAGAGAGACAAAATTAAAAGTATAGTCTCACTAAATTACCAGTAAAGACAAACACTTCTTGTAGTGAATGACAAATATGGTATGCTGTTGTAAGGACTTACTCTAGAGAGCATAAAATGACTAAAACATTTAGAGAATCTGGAGGAATCCCTGCAGCAAGGATATGTACAAAAATCAATACTGAGGGTCCCACATCTTCAATCCCTCTGATGCTGCTGTAAATAAAACTCATATGCTACAGTGCGGTAACCACATGAGATTGGTCCCATCTTTGGATTCAGACACACGAGAAAAAATTGTGCTGTGCACCAACGAAGCCGTACATCAAAAACGTCCATAAACGCTGCTGTATTCTCCAAGGCTGAGTTCGTCTAAAACGGACTGATGCAAAGGGATAACATTGTTTTCGGACCAGTCAACCTTTCAGAATGCTAATGGTAAAAATAGGACCAATGACCCTGAAGCTCATTCAAAACCAGTGAATCTACAATGTCACAGCATACTGTCCAGCTACCTGAGGACATAGTTGAATCACTTTAAGCTATAATTTAACTTGGCATATTTTCTAAATGGGGAAATTTGAATTGTAAAAAACTGGTCCAAAATCCTAGAATGCAATTTCTTTTTTAAATTGCGAACAAGCTTTGGAGACACAGTCCCAAGGTAGCTTCATACAAAATATCAGGTGAATCTGGTTGGCTGTTTTGGAGGAAAAGACTGATAGATTTTACAAACAGCACACAACCACCACCACATTCATGAAAACAACGCCATACACTGCCTGGTCCTGATGGCTTAACTATCTTATGGACCAGAGAGTTAAAAATGGGTGCTGTGTTCTCCAGGCCAAGACTATGCAGGCTGTTCAAAAAGCCAACATCAGTCATGATATGGGAGTGTGTTAGTGTACATGGCATGGGAAACTTGCAAAAACAGATGTTCATCATTGATGCTGAAGGGCATAGATATATTTTGGAGCAACATATAGCACCTTCTTGACATATTTTCAGGGACTCCCCTACTTATTTAAACAACACAACAGCAAGCCACTAGCCTACTTGCCAGTAAAATGAGCAAAATACGACAATGAAAAGTCCTCACGTCAGAGCAGCTGAAAATGTTTATCTGAGGAGGGCATAGATAAGGAAGAGTGGTAAAAAATAAATAAAAATAAACAGACTAACAAACAAAATACTCAGTTCAGTTCCCCGAAAGACAACTCAGAGCACTGTTAAAAGTAAAGGTGATATTACACACCAGTGAACGCATGCCCTGTCCCAACCTTTCTAGAACGTGCTGCTAGCGTAAAAATTTGAATTAGTCATTAATTCTAACAATTAAGTAGGGAAGGCAAAAACATTACGCATCTCTGCCCTGTTTTCAGTTTAATACAAATCAATGATGATTTACTGTTTTGTTTTTTTTACTCGCATTTTCCGTAAAGTGTCAACTTTCTTGGGGATAGGGTGGTAGATACAAAATGAAGATTAGAATTCTAAATCGAGTGCTCATATATCTGAAATGAATGATGCCCTGGAGGACATGGCAATCAGCAAAACCCTCCTTGTTTGTCAAAATTATTTTAATACTTAGACATTTTCCACAACCTTGCATTACCAAAATATTGGCCATGAGTATAAACAGCACCATGGAGAAGATCTCCAGGGACCCCAGTGGTGTACGGGATCACTCACACGTGCAGCTGATACCCGTCTGAGCACATAAATGCTTGACCTCAGAAATGTGGAGCCGGTTTCACCTTCCGCAACACGCCCATTATTCAAGCCAAAACCAATTAAAAGGTCCCATCTTTCATCAACCTAAAAATGTGCCAATCAGAAGCCAAGGCAATGATCTGTAATATATTATGAAAAGTCTGAAAATTCGAAACAAAGGCACGGAGGACGTGGTGAAATGAGGACGAGAGGATGGAGCCGAGGACGCGGAGGGAGAGTAAAGAGAGGTGAGCCGCCTTAGCGGAGGAGGCGATAAGACCGTGTTCAATATGTTCGCTCACCTGTTTGGGTGCTGAGGCAGATGGAATAGCGCAGACTGGCTGTCATCTGCTGATCCATTCTCCGTGCCAGGCCATTCGGTTCCACGTTCCTATGATAAACAACAGACTTACGCTTGAAAAAAAAAAGCGAAATCTAAACTTGCGTTGTAAAAAAAAAAAAAAAAAAAAAAAAAATCAAGTCTATTTTTTAAACCATTTTTCTCAGCTATTCAAAAAGCCTCTTCCAGCTGTTGAAGGTAAATACTTCATAACTGAAAGAAATTCCAGTTATTTTGCAACAAAGAATTGCAGTTTGGAAGTTGTTTGCATGACGCAGATGTTAGACTAATGAAGTGCAAATGTTTGAGCTGCTCATTAAAACTACATATTGGAGAAACATTGGCTCTTCTGGGGGCCTCCAACAGCTTCTGTGACTGCGCCAGACTGACAGGTTAGTGACAATACAGTATTTAACTGAAAATTATGGCACAAAGCTCTCTAACCTGTTAAAAGATTTAGTTAAAGTTAGAGGTGACCACAGAAGCACTGCGATAATAATAAAGAGTTTCTCACAAAGACGTCGCTAAGTCATTTCAAAGTTCGGAATTGTTGCCTCCCTCACTCGATGTCTCTTTTCTCCTCTTTGCCTAGTTCCCGTTCTCTTTTCCTACAGTCTATTCCAAATAGGTTAACCAGCGTGAACTCTCGTTCATATCAGCAGCTGCAGGCAGTCAGGAGGCATCTTCATTCAGTCGGACGCTAATCCTGTTAAGTCTGGTTAGGAAACTAAACAGTACCCTCTATTGGATGATACAGAGATTGCGGAGTGGAATGTTTTTCATCCCCGGCTCCTCTGCATTCCACTTCGGTCTCCTGTCACCCTGCACTTTCAGTGAACTTAAAATCCGTTTTTACAATAGAATGAAAGGATGCACGGTTTTTCCACACAGCAAATACGATGATATATCCAATTTTATATTCATCGAGAAAGCAGGCTATCTTCAACCATTTCACCAATGCCAAGGGCGAACGCAAGGCGAACGCAAACACTGCCCCTATTTTAGGTATCAGTCAGACTTCATGCAGATGAAAGGTTTTTTTGGAGCATTCCCAAAGGAGCCCAAAGATGAAGACGCATGGTGAGGGAGGCTCAGAAAAAGTGCTGCAACTTCCTTTTTCATCAGAAAAAAAACTTCAATCAAAATGCTGGACACGAAGGTGCGCTTGAGCAGTGTTGAGTTCAACCACTGAAGTCTACTAATGCATAAACTTGCCATCCAAGCACATACTGAGACAAATTTACATCATGCTATAAATATAGCTTGTTTTATTTACGACTTCTTTGCGATATGAGATTGATGTGTTTTGTGGCAGCTTGAAATAACTAGTTTTCAGACAAAATGGTGAAGAAAGCCATTTCAAATCGAAAATGACCTGCCTAAATGATGGAATAGACAAAACTTCACTTGTGACTGCTGAGAATAAACATTGAAATTAGACCAGCGGGAAGTTGGGAGGCAGCTGAGACGATTCAGAGAAGAAAACTGAAAGAGGGCAATGTTCCATTTAACTACGCAGCGGCATCATCCCATTTCACTGCCACACTTTCCAATCCATCAAAAGAGAATTAAAAGGAGCCAATCTGGTCCTGAGACCAACCTAACAGAACCACATCTGGCGGTAAAATGAAACATTACTCATCATCTAAAAATGAATCAATCTCATCTCTCACTAAATTTGCACTGTACACAGCAATAAATGCAAAGCAACGGCTCATTTCTTCAAAGATAAGTCCTTAAAGTTTTGCTAAAACATTTTCTAATTTGCCTGCACGGGTGAAAATTCTTAGCATACATTAATTAAATTTGACCCCAAAAAAACAAACAAACGAACAAACAAACACACCCCATACCATCAAAATTGTATAGCCATGTATCTTGCCCTAAAATTTTTGATAAATTTTGGCCTAATTCTCTTAACTACTGAGGAAAAATGGTACCAACTCTATATACAGTACTCTACAAATTAAAAGCACACACCTTTGGACTACAGTGGCCCCATTCATGACCTAATTTCTTTTCAAAGCAGAAGTTCTGTTTGTTATTGGATAGTGTGCAATGAGCATGTAATGCTTCAATTCTGGAGAAAAATAATTATCTTGTCATTGAGGATCCCAAATATGTATGTCCCAGCACAAATGTACAGTGTATAGATCATTGAAAAAAAAAATCATCATACTGAGAAAAGCATATTTAGATTATGCTATAATCACCATTTTTGGTGCTTATTGTTGCGTAAAAATGTGTCCAAGAAAAAAATGGCATATTCAAATTATAGTGTTGCATAGTGCTGTTACAGATTCAATAAAAATTTGCGCAAATGGCAGCCCCCACTACTGCTGTAAAGGGAGATAACTCTCATAAGCAATTTTCCTGGGTGTGAGTTACTTCCCTTGATTAACCTGCAGCAGCTTAGTCACAGTAGCACATTCACTTGGGCAGCAGGGGTTAAAAATCCAGCAGCCATATCACTATTTGATCTGCTCTAGCTGTGTGGCTAAAGCTAAGCAGGTGTGAGCTTGGATGGGAGACCACCTGGAGAACCAAGTTGGTGCTGGTGGGCCAGTAGGTAGCGATCTTCCCTCTGGTGGAATAATCCCCAGTGCAGTGATGGGGACACTGTACTGAAGGAGATGCCGTCTTTTGGATGAGATGTTTAACCAGGCATGTCAAACTGACCCGTAAACGGGCCAAGAGGCTGCAGGTCTTCAATCCTACCAAGCAGAAGCTCACCTGAAAACACTGATTTAATCAACTGATCTAGGCCTGCACAACTGATTAGTTGTATCAGGTGCGCTTCTGCATTGTTGAAGTGAAAACCGGCAGCCTCTTGGCCCGTTTACGGGTCAGTTTGACACCCCTGTGTTAAACCAAGGTCCTGACTCACAGTGGTCATTAAAGATCCTATGACTCTCTTTAATAAGAGTAGGGGGTTCCCCGGTGTCATGGCTAAACTCCCAACCTGGCTCTTTTGACCTGCCACCTAATCATCTCCTGATCTAATTGGCTGAGCAAATTGCCCTCGCAACCCCCAGAACTCCCTTGAAAAAGATATTTTGATCTCAACGGGACTTCCCTGGTTAAATAAGGGTTGAATAAAATAAAAAATGTGCCGTGTCTCAAAAATGGGATAGTAGCCATCAATGGGTTAACCAGAGCTTCTATTTGCTCCAGTCCAATTACTTCTCAAAATTTAGGACACCCTTTTCAGCTCATTTCCCTCCCCACTTAGCCAGCTTTACCATAGTGTAATAACTGAAAGTAATACAAAAATTAGGCATGGAGCCTTTTGAAGAAATTGCAGTAATTAAATTGAAGTTGAATTACTCAGTCTGATTGGTCACGCACCAAGGCTGGGAAACTTGCAGTTCCAGTTTGACCCAAACTTCAGTTTTTGGGACAGTCGGAGAGCATGTTCATTTGCATATAGACACATTTTATCGAGCATAGATGGGGGAAATAACTATCCAGACAGAGGCTGGATGTTTGGCCCTAAATGAATGGATTGCCATGTCGAGACTTCCTGCATTTATGACATCTCATAACGTTCCCCACAAATCACCGTCACGCCACAGCGTAAATCGTAAGAGCTTTGCTGAAGGCTAGAAAAGATATGAATTCCTGTTCCATCCCATTCGGTTCTAAAGCAGAAGCATCAAAGCCCATGATGAGCCAGTATAAGCCCCGGAACAAACACTTTCATGTCCTTGAGAGCAGATAACGTATATTTGAGCCTCTTCTTATTTGTGTCCTTACAAATACTGCTGCTGATTTCACAGTCTAAACTCTTAAGACCATCTTAGGCCTCGATCCCATTTAACAGGGCATGTAGATTCTAATCTGTCTCCTGCTATACAGTGACACCAGTTCCAATCCGTAAGACTTAGAAAACACGTGGAACTGAACGAGATCGGTTAATATTAAATAAGTTAATGCAGAATATAATTGTTAGCTCCATGCCAGGTACTTTGGCACTGGTGGTGGAGTCTCGGTGCCTGTTAAGTCCCAGTTTAAATCCCAGCTTTTGTCCTCACTAAAGAGGGCCTCATATCTATTATACTATGTACATTTCTGCCTATTGCACACTTAGCAGATTAAAAAAGAAAAAAATCAGGAGGGCTTTGGTGAATTCAAATTGGTTCCTGACTGTTAAAGCTTTTTACACTGCAACATCCAGCATAAATGCAAATACTGCTTAAATCACGGAGGTGGAACAGAACAGAACCACCTCCAGATGAAGACTTGGCGACTAAAATTGCCTCCTGTGCCCATATACAGTATGAAGTGTAATTAATCTCAAATTCCCCAAGGAACATTCAGTGCAGGCCTGATAAGTATTGAAGGCCGCCATTTTTCGATCTTGGATAATTTTTCAGCGCACTTGAAGGGCTCTTTTAACCACATACATTATTATTGGGTAAAATTTGCAAGAGTGGGCCAATTGTTTTGTTTTAAGGTCTAATGCCATTCAAATATCCCAAGTTTTGTAAGCATCTTGAACCAGATGCAACATTCAACATGATATAAATCGGATTGTCATTGAAAACTGCCCAACATTGAAAATAAATTCTCTGTTTAGCCTTCTGAATGTCAACTACAGTGGAAAAGCACAATGCGCTGGCTGTGGATCTCACAGTGAATGTGCAGTGGATTTACATATGCAGAATACTGATTTAACAGGGATTTCAATGAGTCATCATGCTGAAAGGCCATTGGCTCAATCTTGATGGCATTTTTTGAGCAGCGTGTCAAATTACAGCTTGCTACCCTTGGATTTGGCCAAATGACTACATCAAAACTGCTAATAAACTAAAAGTAATCAAATGACACGAGCAAATACAATATCCCTTGCAATGGAACTTAGCCATTTTTCGCTGAGAAAAATTGAATACATTTTGCTCATGGCGGAGGGAGGTGGGGTCAAAAAATAATCCAACAAGTCAACATGGTCTACAACATCCCCCGCCTATCGTGTGCTTCTTCTTTTCGAACTCCATCAAGGCCTTTATGGTCTGAAGCTACACACCAAATTTGGTTGTCCCATCTGTAATAGTTTCTGAGAAAAGTTGTCCCCCCTCTCTCGGACGGACGCGCACACACACATGCACGCACACACGGACGGAGGTCAAACCTATATCCCCTCACACTTTGTGTTGGCGGGGGATGAAAAATTCCCACAGACTTATTCCAACCCCATGTTACTGCTCCAGAAGAGTCACAGAACACCTGTCCTATTGACACCATTACCTGCCATTTAACAAAGCAACTGGGGTGAGAATGGGAATTTGGGATGTGATTAGTATAGATATAGCATCTATGGACAGGGATTATGGGTCAGAATTTCTGCACTACTGCAGTAGAAAACTATTCCTTCAGATCAGTAAAATTAGCACAGCATGGGAAGGTCCAATTCATTCCGTTGGCAACCACACAACACAGACGTGCGATTTTAAGCACTTCAGAGGCAACAGAAGTTAATGCACACAAATAAGAGAGCACCAATAATTAGAACATTGACATTTATTGCTTCATATGAATACTGTATTGAAAGCCCAAGCATTCAGTTTACACAGAAATTATACAGTTATATACCGTTTCACAAAGGCAGTGAACACTTATTACAATCTACAAAATCTACTTTACAGAAATTTAAAAATTCTAAATATCAAAAAAGTACAGTTGCAGAAACGGGTACAAATTTGGCAGCCAGTGTTTTTGCCCCGGTATTTGTGAGTGAAAGAACTTAGTATTTAATGTCACGGAGAAAGATGAATAAAGCAATTATTGTGCTTTCAGCTGGCATTACAATGTTGGCAATAACTGGCTGCCAAAAAAGTATGTTCAAAAAAATAGGTCATTCGGTTGAAAAGTTTATATAAATTACGGTGGTTCAATGCACCCCAAAATTATATATCTTGTATTCGACTCTCGTACAAGGTTACTATGTAAGATTGCTGTGTGACGCAATCAAGCAGTGTAATTTTTGCTATGACAAATTGCAAATGAAAAATAGGAGAAGCTAATGCGAAGGGACAACTCTGAGATACCCAAAAAAATCAAACATTCGCTAACGGATGCAAGTATAAACCTAAAAAAGCATTCACTCAATGACCAAAGCGAGAGTCAAACAAATGCCTGTGAAGATTAAAATCAGTCATGTTTCAAGCATTCGGGTGGGGAAAGTGGCGTCTTGAGCCGTCCCTACAGCAAGGGATTCTGGGTGCTACCAAGCAGTGCCCGTGGAATGTGTTCTAACCCTGGGTTGGAGAACAGTGAATACACACAGGGGTCAACAGATCAGGGAACAGCGGCCTCCCACAATGCCCCAGACCCCAATCCTAACCCCACCCCCCCTGCACACCAGAACTCCAGTCCGCACACGAACCCACAGAACCAGAGAACAACGAAGTAAAATGCGCCATTCGCATAACTTTCACTCCCTTGCCGATTCGATTTTCTTTATAACAAATGAAAACGTACCGCAAACCCATGGTGCCAAATGCTGAAACAACGACCCAGAAGGAAAAAGCCTGCAAGGAACAGAGAAAAGGCCTGTATGGAAACAAATGTCATGAGCTTCAAAAAAAATAAAACTGTCAAAATAATAACCTTCCAGTTGAAAAACTTTCAAATTTCCAAGGAGAAAAAAAAAAATCTGTACACAAAACCACCAACGAGTGGCCTTCTGGAGGAGGGGTGTGGGATTCCATCGAACCCTCTGGGAGCCTATCGAAGGACAGCCCTCTCTCCATGAAAACTAAAGGTCCACCTTGATTTAGTTTATTTTCATACAGAAATCTGGTGGTTGATGTCTGATACAGTGTATATAGCGGAGGGAGAGAGCCGTTAGTCTTGCTCCATGGGTTCATCGCAGGTGTCCGCAGAATGAGCGTTCTCAGCGGTGCCCTCTGCTGCGGACTCTGGTTTACTGCCGGAGGAGCCGGGCTCGGCTGCTGCCGCGCTGTCCTCACTGCTACTGCTACTGCTGCTGCTGACGGGATCTCCAGCCGGACTCCCCTCCCGTGGCTCCGCGCTCGTCTCGCTGCTCGCTGGCTGCTGGGTCTGGTCCATTTCTCCTGCCTCCTCCTCTTCTTCCTCTGCTGCTGCCTCCGCGGAAGCCCAGGACACCTCCCTCTCTGCCTCCTCCTCCTCCCCCTCCCCCTCAGCGCAGCCCCCCGAAGATGGCTCCGTCTGCGTGCTGGAGGGCTCTGTGGGGAGAAGCGTCAAGACAGTGAGGCACTGGCACTTTCCGCATTCATCTCTAATACTGCTTAATCTGCCTTACCACGTTACAAACCCCATGACACACAAAGCAAAACCTTCATAAAAAAATCCCCGAACCTCCACGCTCTCGACCGCGAACCCTACCCTGGTCTTCGGACGTCGCGCCGCTGGCCGACTCGCTCTTCTTCTTGTCCTCCTCGCGGATGTCGGAGGTCGACTCTGCCTCCTCCGTCATTTCTGACGAGCTCTCGGCCTGGGCGGGATAGGCCGCTTCCTTGCCCCCCTCGTCCTCCTCGTCTTCGTCGTCGTCCTCCTCGTCCCTTTCAAACTTGAGCCTCTTAACCTCGTGCTGCTCGGCCTCCATGCCGTCGTCGTCCTGGTGTTTGTTCTTCAGCTGACCTCCGAGGTCGCCTTCTCCTTCCGACACCGACGAATCGCTGCGACGTACACATGCAAACACAGTCAATGCCGTTCTCCTTTCCCGTCAGTCTTGCACCCAGCCAATCAAGCTAGACACAAACAATGTAAATCCTAAGGAGTCATATTTCTACAGCCCTGTACAGAAAAACATTCTCCCGCCCTTATGAAGACAGCTCGTTGCTGTTGGAGAATTCTCTTTTTTTTCCAACCGCGAAGCACAGAGTTCAGAAGATAATTGATTGAATGCTCAAAACTGCCAGCAGTGTGAGCGCAGTTGTTTCAGTTCAGGTTTTCTGTAAGTACAGAGAGAGAGAGGCATGGCAGCACTGGGGCACAGTTTCGGTTTACAGCCGTTCCGCAGCCATCTCCAGTGAATGGCGATGGGGAGTTAGGCGTTACCTGAGGGAGCCACCTGCACTCAGCTCCGTGGCCGTTGGCTTGTTTTCTGTACTGTCTGGAAGGCCGTTGGTGGCCAGCGAGCTGGAGAGGGAGAGCTTCGGTCGGTTGAGCGGTCTGGGAGTACCAGGCCCATTTACATTCCTTCAAAAACAAAAAGAGTAACAAGAGCAATCAGAGATTTCTGACGTATGCCGAATCGTAAGCCGAATTCGGATCAACACCAAAATGTGATGGGGTCTTCTGAGTTAAAAGATGTTCATGTATGTAAGTTTTCGTGGAAATCCGTACATAATTTTTTACGTTATCCTGTTCACAGACAGACAAAAAAACCGAGGCGATTTAATTACGTCCTGTGTGGACGTAATGAAGGCCTTCAGAGATTCCCAACATGATCAACATGGCACACCAATGAAAGTCTTCACAAAGAAGTGGAGTCTCTGCACCTCAAAAAGCAGGTCTCCGCTCACCTGTCTAGATAGCCCGATGAATTCCCAGGGAACATGACCCCATTCATCCGGTTCACAGCAGAAGATCCATTTTTCCTTCAGAACAAGAAAATAAGTTTTAAAAATTTAACAAGCAAGGGTGATTTAGCATGCCTGCTGCTTAAAATCCAATTGATAAACAGCTCATGAAAGCTCACAACAGGCTCAGGAGCATTACATAGGCCAAACGGCATTAATCATTACAGGCAGTACAGGATTTGTAATACATATCCACATAGAAATAACTTTCTCCCCTTCACAAGCTGAGTAACAATGGAGGAGCACAAATCACCCAACAGCGTGGACTCGCACTTGAAAGCCAAAGGCCAGTCAAATGCAAAGCCTTGGGGACAGGAAGTGAGCTCTTATGATTTCGGCTCAGTCCCCACACACACACACACACACACACACACACAGACACAGACACCAAACGCAGCAGGATCACAAGGGAATTAGCACTGATTGCGCGCGGCCTTTGTGGAGTGCTCCAAAGGCAGGAACTTCACAAGAACGTGCTCAAAGTTTACTCACTCAGTTGTGGGGTAAACGCAGCTGACCACCATCACATTCTGCAAAACAAGCATTCAACAGCTTATTAGAGGGCAGGCAATGGTTCACAGGCCACTCTCTCACCACACCTTAAAGTTAATGCGAAAGGATCTACTTTGCCCCTCGAGCAAAAGCAGATGCTAAACACTGAGTAAAAGCACATTCCTCCAGTACATTTTACATTAATTTTCCCTCCAACTGACAATCAAATTCCCAAATATAGAGAATCTAAGTAGCTGAAAGCCTTTTCAAGGCAAATGATGGCCCTACTCTCAAAGAAGACAGTTACATTTGGTACAGCTGGAATAATACAAGTGAGTTTGTCTTCATCTCAGAAGACCAAGTGGTCAAAAAGTACATTTCCCCCCAAAGCTGGCAACCATTGGGAAGAACTACATTTCCCATGTTCATGGTGACCTCAGTTACTAAAAACGACTCTACACTAGGCAGTATGTGAATGCTGAAGCCCGTTTCTGCTCACAGGCAAAATGTGCAGTTTTAAACATCCATCTATAATAGCTGAGTGGCCGACGTGTGTGTGTGTGTGTGTGTGTGTGTGTGTGTGTGCGCGCGTGTGCGGCCACTCCGTGCTAGATTCCACCGGGTGCGTATCTGCAGCAAAGCGCGAGTGACGCCATTTTGCACCGTCTTGCAGGCAACTGCGTCCGGCCAATCGGCGCTAGACTCCGTCGTGCGCGTATCAGTGCTCGATTCCACCGGATGCGTATCTGCAGCATAGCTGAAGCGACGCCGTTTGGCTCCTTCTTGCAGGCGACTGTGTACGGCCAATCAGTGCTAGACTCCGCCGGGTGAATTTCTACAGCATAATGTGAGTGACGCCATAATAATATAGACATACAGGGGGAATCCTCCGGTATCCCCCTCTCCTGGGGATTCCCCCTTTTGAACCCAAGCCAATTCATCCACAGGAATCCCGAATCCCAAAACAACAGATGCCAGGCCGCAAGAGAAAATGGCGCGTAATCTGCAGCATAACGTGAGCGACGCCATTACGCTCCGTCTTGCAGGCGACTTCGTGTTCCACTGAGCGCACACCACGTGCACGCGCCAAGCACTTCAGCAATAATAAGTTAGATAAAATAGAACCCGTGGATCCCAACGGGCAGAGTGCTTGTCACATTTAAGCTGCTTTCACGCCGGATGAGAACCGAACTTTTCGCACGACAAATTACATTCAAATGCAAAGACATGAATACACGCGTTTTGCCTGTATTTGCATCTTTGCATTGACTTTGAATGTAATCTGCCGTACGAAAAATTCATTTCGCGTCCGGTGTGAAAGCAGCTTTAAGACTGATACCAAAAATTTGGCCTGAAGAATAAAATGTTTGCTCAATTTAACGAGTCGCACAGGTTGAGCCAAGATGGCAAAACACTTCAGGACCGACAGAACATTCCATTTCCGAGGTAAAAACATTAAGCACAGCTCCAACTGAGCGATTATTCAGATTTCAAAATAAAACATTACATGTTATGATTTCTCCAATGTGTGGTCGGGTGTCCACATATAATATTTAAAAGAAGACATCCCGTTGTCAGACACTTCCAAGCAACACTTCATGAAAACATCCACAAAATTCAATTCTCTTATTTTTCCTCCAAACAAACACTTCATGTTCATTTCCCCAAACACCAGACCAGGTTTTACAGCACTATGCTAGATTCAAAAAGGACAAACATTTTGTAGGTGCACAATAAATAGACGACTATAAGTGTTTATATAGTAAGCATCTGGTCACATCAGTGCCTTATAAAATATAATACACATTCAGTATCAGTTCAGATACTGCTTGATCCCGTTTTAATTGTGCACTGTAGCAGAAGGTGTTCAGTGACTCCCCCAACTCTCCCTGGCTGCGAACTTGGACGTCATTGGAAGTAGAGAAGACTGTTTACCTTTTCTACTCCCCGGAGAAACTTGTCTGTCCCAGTGTAGTTCCTCCGGGGCTCTGTAAGCAGCTCACACAAGCGCTGGATTGTGAAAGGGATTCTGAGGCAAAGAGAAGTTTAATAATTCAATAATTTAAAAAAAAAAAAAAAAAAAAAAAAAAAGTCAAATAGGGGGAAAAAAAAAATAATTGCCCTGCCGCTTTTATGGCATATTAGCAGAACACAGGGGAACCGCATTGTAAGTGATGACTTTAAATCGTAATCGTGGAATCTGTGCACTGTAAACCCCGTACAATGATATACCAGCTCCAAACAACCAAGGTTTTCAACCGCAAAAATATCAGCAGATGGCGCCATTGCGTAAAGATAAGGAATGTCAGTGAGACCAACGACCTAGACCCCAGGCACAGATTAGCAGAAACTCAGTAAACACTACAGAGGAACAGTTACCTCACACGTAAGAACAATTCCCTGCATTACACATTTCTTCCGGAGTGTGGTAACTCACCCATTATAGCCATTTACAATTTTGAGTATCCTCTCCTTCATCTCTTCGAAGGGAATGCACTCAACGTTGGGATTGGCAGGCCCGCGCTGCTCAGGGGCCGAAGCTCGAAAATCGTCCATCACCTTCTCCAGTTTGAAGAGGAAATAACTTTTAAACTGTGACCACTGAATCCTGCGGAGGAGAAACGACACTCAGTGTAGAACTCTGACATGAAAAGCAGCTCCTCTTATCCATGACAATGCTGGGTGAAATCAATGAATGTTCGGTTACAATAGGTAAACTCGAAAAGGAGCAAAAAAAATGGATGTCCTCATGTATTAAGTTCTTATATGCCAGTAATTGTTTAATGCAATAAATACCTGAGCAGCTAATTAGTCCATACCAATTAAAAATAGGAGAAAGAGAGGGAAAATATAAAGGACTAGATACAGAAAAGAGTCAAACCCCAGTCCATGTGGGCAAGAACCACATCCTCCCAGGTCAGTGTAAAAACTTCAGTGCAGATGCGAAATAATTCAGTACTTTCACTACATGAATTCAGTGGCGGCACAACGTCACCACTGAAATTTTGCACTGTTCATGATCTCTGAACGCAACCACTATTCTGTATCCTCCGCGTGCAAACTGACTGGAGCTAGTGGCAAGTAAATGACAGAAACGGGAGCCCCCACCACACACATGCAAACATGAGTGAAAATAAAATTTTAGACACAAGGAACGCGCCACTTCAGACACGGGTTAACACTCAAATTTTGTTTGGACGTGCCATATGATTGATGCCCTGAAAATAAAACTACAGCTCCCTAATGTACGCCAATGAGTTGGAACATTACAATGCGCAACAACACTGGTTGCATAGTTTTCATTTAGGTTCCGGATCATTCGGTTTCAGTGCGCAGGAAAGAGCAGTTAAGATGGCTGCGGTAGTACTGAAGCACGATTCCTCACCAGATGCATGAAATAAAATTGTTCTTTTAAAGTTCTGATGCCAGCGACGTCCGTTTTATTTACCCCAAATGATCAAGCTAATTCTGAACACTGCACGGAAACACGATTGACAACAATTTTCAATCTTTGTTTTTATGCACGTGAGCACGTCACAATAATCTAACGCATAATTCCCTAAAAGAGCAAATTGTCAGTTTCTTGGGCCGACAAAATTACAGGGACCATCTACAAATTTTACTGCCTGAAATGAGTTTCTCAAAAATAAATAAATAATTCAATCACTTCTGCAAAACCTTTCCAAACATGAGATGTAGAGAAATAAATGGAACTCGTCTACACAACAGTCCATGAGCAGCTGCAAAAGCAATATTGGATAAGAAGAAAACTGATTCTTAGATAACAATGTCAGTCCAATTTAAGGGTAAAATCAACAGCTTTGTTAACCAAAGATCTAAAACCAAAATCGCAGGTCACAATTCTATGGCTGTGAAAAATACAGATGTTATATATGGAAATTTATATTCAGTCTAAATTTCCAATTTTTATCAGTTAATACATACTCAGAAAACGCGCCGGTAAGGTATGTATTGTATTTGCGGCAAATTGAAGAATCGATTGATTTTTGTTGCATTTTCAGTGAGGCACGAGAGGAAATAAAGACAAGCGCCTGGTATTGTAATCCTGACGTGCACCACGTGCACACGCCAAGCACTTCAGTAATAACAAACATTGAGCTGTTCGTGATGTGTAAACTGACACTTGACTTGTTCTTTTTGGTGTGGTCGATAGCCTACATAAAGCCCAAAAAAAAAAAAAAATACTGCATCAAGAAAATGGAACGGCCTGTGACACAGGAGAGAGAAAAAGAGCCTTTGGGATGTTATAGGCAGGTTATATAGGTCTCAGTCGCCGAGAGGTGGTGCGGCATTTGCACTGTCACTGTTCAATAATCAGTCGGCTGCCTATCCGAGAATGGAACACAGGCACTGTCACTGACCGACCCCTCATAGGGCAGCCACAAGTGATGATGGCAGCTCAAGCATGGCTGCCCTTACCGTGGTCGGTCAGTGCCAGTCCCCTTTTACCTTCCTCAGACAGAAACAGGGAAATAAAGTGCCAAAGAATTACACAGAGGCAGGTGCCCACCGTCAGAAGGGAAGAGTTCCTACTCCTGTTGATGGGCAAAATTGGGTAACAGGCTGTAACCAGAAGTGGCGCTCTTGAGCTGCCATCATCACTCGTGGCTGCCCTAAGTGGGGTCGGTCAGTGACAGTGCCTGTGTTCCATTCTCGGATAGACAGCCGACTGATTGTAGAGCGGTGACAGTTTGAAATGACGCACCACCTCTCAGCGGCTGAGACCTGCCCGTAACATGCCGAAGGCTCTTTTTCTCTCTCGTGTCACAAGCTGTTCCATTATATATATATATATATATATATATATATATATATATATATATATATATATATATATATATATATATATATATATATATATATATATATATATTTTTTTTTTTTTTTTTTAAATGATCAACAATTTATATTTTTTACAACAATATACAAGACAAACACACATACAAACAACTAGAGCACTCGGCAACCGAACACATGTATCCCCTGAAGGCCCCCCAGTTGGGCCCAGATGGTCCCAGAGTACCAAAAATCAATAGGTGTCGTGAACTTACCATAATACACGTCCCGGCAAAATTTGAAAAGAATCGGTGCCCTTGTGGGCTGTAGAGCATTCACAAGAAAATCTCTGCGGACGCGTGACGAGGCCAATCCATAGTATCCTCCGAATACAAATGACAAATAACAAATAAATACAATCCTCCAGATACAAACAACAAATATGGTGCGGCCCAATGCAGTTCGGTGTGAAAACAAAGATCAGTGACGCTATAGTTACTACACATGACGATGAAAAAACATATTCCCACAAAAAAAAAAAAAGAAAAAAAAAAGGAATAACCTTGAATTGAAAATAAAGCTTTCATAGACAAGCAGGTAGTCTACATATAATGCACCATATACCAATTCATACAGTAGATGAAGGAGAAAAGGGGGGAGCTGTTCCATTTTCTTGATGCAGTAGCATTTTTCTTTTTTTTTGTTGGCTTTATGTAGGCCACTGACCACACCAAAAAGAACAAGTCAAGTGTCACTGTACACATCAGGAACAGCTCAATGTTTGTTATTACTGAAGTGCTTGGCGTGTGCACGTAGTGCAGGTCAGGATTACAATACCACGTGCTTTTCTTTATCTCCTCTCATGCCTCACTGGAAAAGCAATAAAAATCAATCGATACTTCAATTTGCCGCAAATACAGTACATACCTCACCGGTGCCTTTTTAATGGCGCTGAGAACACTACAAAATTAGATAAAGAGCCCTAGCATGCCAAATTCTGCATGCCGGTGAGTGATGCAGTGGCATCTGAGGGTCCGAAGATAAAGGGCAATGTCCATTGTCAGGCAACATGACAGCACAATCCAGAAAGCCCGCAGCAAGGTCTTGAACCCAGGATCCTCTGACCTCAAGGAGCCCATGCCATCAACAGCACCACCATGCCACTCAGTTTTATGGAGTGCTTTCAATTTTTACCTGTTTAATACGTCATTACCCCGATTTATTTATTTATTTATTTCCCGGACAATGGTGCCCCTAAAAGTAAGTGACAGCACTTTATTCACACAAAAATTCAGTACAGCCAGAGAGCAGCTATTCCCCCTCTACCACAAGTGAATTTTTCTAAATATGCAGGAAACGAACAAATTTGCTTCCCATGCCAACGGTCTCTTCTCTCGCTCACTATTCCAGAGTCAGTTCCTCTGATTTTCTCCCACAGTTTGATGAAATTTATAAATCTGCCCATCTGCAATATTTGTTAAAAATGGTGTCATTTGCTGTTTCATAACAATCAATGGAATATATTAGCAAATACGTCACCACGGTTACCTTACAGGCAGTTCTCTCTTCCCATTACTTCCACCTCCTATGAAAACAAACCGTTTCCTGTCACATACAAAACAGCTTCGAGCTTGCAAGTGCAATAAGTGAAACTGGGTTTTCACTCATCAGACCATGAGAACCATGTAGACTCCATTAAATCCACACGAACCATTAAAAAATCAGCAGCGCCGCAGCTGAAAATAGTGCTGGGGAAAAACCAATCGCATACATGATGAAGGTCTTACAAGGAACCTTTCTCCCATAAATTTCAGTCATATTTCTGACATTTCAAACATAAAATTTGCCAGTGCTAATAGAGGTGTTACATTCATGCTACGTTTAAAGGAAATACTTTTGCTAGGTCATCAAGAGTGCCATCAACAAAACATTCCGGCCAATTGCCATGACGACAAAGTGCAGCTGGAACCAGTTCAAGCAGACAATAAAAGGCAGAACAGTGGTGGCACACTGCAAATCAATGTTGGGGGGTGCTTGAAAACAATAGGACAAATGCAGTCTGTTGGTCGCTCCCATATGAAGTCCAGCCAGACGTATTCCACTTCTTATAAAATGGAACATGCATTTTTACAACAGTCCGAGTACTCACTAAGGCCAGACCAAAATAAGTGAGTCACACAACAGCAGAGTCTAGGTTCAGGTGCTTATTTTCCCTTAAGAACACACTTCTGAACATGACTCCTAGCAGTAGATTTAAATAGTCAATAAGTGATAACTTAAAGGGACAATTTATGCAGCACATTATTTGCATAAAAGGGAATGCAGTTATGGCACTCCCCAGTAACTAATAAACATACTGCTGTTTTCCCCTTGACAGCAGAGAGATAGAGGGAGAATGAGACCACTCCACCCAGACAGATTTTCCGACACATTTCCAACAACTCCCAATAAGGACAGGGCCAGAGCACTTTCCACATAAACAAACTTCACATAAAAACGATTGGCCCAGGGGAGATCCTGTTTACAACAAAGCTAAAAATATAAAAGAGGTAGTCAGCAAAAATTATGGAGTGTAGTTACATGAGCGTGCACACAGTTCGAGGCCTTGTCCAGCACAATAAACTGATGTAACCATGACAGCCATGCAGTACAAAGCAATCGTGATTGAAATCCTGCAATAAAAAGAGGAAAACTGTTCATTTCTCTGTCTGAATCTATTTTTTCCACCCAAAATGGACATCGAGCATTGACATGGACATCGACAAAGAAAGTAAAATTTTCCATTTTTTCCCATATTTTAGCCATTTAAGAGCAATTTAATTTGTTTGAGTATTATTCTAAGTCCACTGACAGTCCTGGTGTGCACATCCCAGGAAGTCAGCAAACTGCTGTGACGTGCACAGCTCTGGGAGTGGTCACATGCATTATGACAAACCAAATCGAAGAAAACACAGGTACTGTCCGATATATATAGGACCCTGCTTAAGAACTAAATTATAAAAAGCACTCCAAGTTCATGGGGAAAGTAGCAAAGTAGTAAATTAGAAAAATTAAACAAAAAAATAAATAAAAATAATACATTTACCAAGCATACAGCACTTTGGTCCGATCACGAAAGGTAGGTGGAACTGGGCTAAACCATCTGAAAGCAGTATGAAGCTAATGCACCATCTTATGACTCTTTTAAACTGAGGTAGAATTAAGGAAGCAAAGTGGTTCTCAAGCATATATATATATATATATATATGCTTTTACTAAACACCAGACCTGATTCGTGTGTTCCACCTTAAACACACTAGATACAACTATTCATGGGCTTGATTAGGCCCATCAGGTGTATTTAAGACCGAATACAAAAAACGACTTAATCCAGCTCATGATCCCTAAGGAGAGTTTAGAGATCCACAGCCATGAAGTTAAGAAATGCAAATTTGTAACTGAACAAAAGATTTGACAACTACTTTATTAAAAAAAAAAAAGTCACGTCACAACACTAGCGCCTGGAAGACTAAAAAACAGTCCATCGCAGTAACTGTGAATAAAAATGTATTCTGGGGTGCGATCAGGAGATAATGGACAGGAGATAACAGAACTAAAGCCTTATGGCCTGCCCACACTGCTTCCTTCATCTGAGAGACAAGTGAGGCCACAAAAACTTTTAACAATTATTAAAATAAAATAAAAACGGGATATAATAAACATCTGTCAGCTAAAAATCAAATCAAAGCAAAGAAAAGATGCACAGCAATTATCTTCCACAGGGCAAATAAAAAAAAAAATGATACATTTTAAACACAAATAAGTATTTAGGGCCAATTCTGAGGTCCCACTGGGTGAAGTCAGCAGCAAGTTTTCATGCACCCATTCAATTCGATTTACTTCACTTTCAGCATTTTCAGTAATACAAACTAATAAGAGGCTGTGAGGAAACTAGCAGCTTGAAAAGGCAAAAAGAAAAAGAAATGAGAATGTAATGACAAAAATATTCTATGTGCATAGGTTACGTTCAAAAGCAAAACCATCGAACAGTCCTGCTTCACTCGACAAGCATGAGATAGCCATTATAATTCATCACGAACAACAAGCATTACACACTAGCACACCAAATCCACATCACTTGAACATTTTGGTCATCTTAACATTTACATTACAGTATATACACTCAGTAGTTATAACCATTCAGTTACAATAATTGAATAAGAATCCGTTCTTTATTCAGATCTTAAAATCAACCAACTACTATTGTGCATTGTCTTATGATTATTGGTTTCACAGTAACATGAGACAGGGCAAATGATGATCCAACTCCGCTGCACTGGCATTAGAGACAGTGCAGGGGTTAGCTTCTCATAGCCAGGTGCTATGCTACAGCTACAAGTCAACACCTACAAAAATTCCAATAGTGTCGGCGCATCAAAGTGAGGACCAACCTCATATTCCATCCGTTAGGAAAAACAGCAAACATACTAGGGGTGTTCGTGTGCAGAAGTGTCAGTTTGAGACAGTGTTTCAACAAGCAGGATGGCAAAAAAAGCTCACTACAATCAGCTTGTCTGTCTGTATTCTCAAGTGGAGGCGACTATTGAAGATAGTACGCACTTGCACACTCACAAGCTCGCCCTCGGGTCAGGGGACCGTGATCTATTCCCTTCCCTCGAGACTCACGCAGGCCTCACGTAGGCTGACTAGCAACGAGCTCGCTGAATACTTACATCGTCTCTCCGGTCTTCGCAACATGGCACAAAAACTGGTCCAAAACGGGGCACACGTCCTTCTTCCCTTTCTTCTCGAAATCTTTGGGGGGGGGGAAAGAAAGTAATAACATCCAATGGCATACATAAAACAGCAACTTTGAAAACAAACATGCACAAGACACAATTTAACATTATCAGCCTCGTCTGCAGTTAAGGGGGGAAAGCTGGATATCTTTTTAGATAGAGAGTTTAAGACGGAACTCAGAATGCAATACAACTAACGTTAGCAAGCAAGCCAACTGCGAACAAGCGGTTCGCGTAAACCAGCGGCAGTCATCTTACGGCTAACGAAATATAGCCGTATTAGCAGGCTAGCCTCCTCTCTAACATTACAGCTACGATTTCTCAACTTCACTCCGCATATATCAAAAGCGATTTAATTAGAAAACACTAATGTTGGCTCGATCATCAATCAAATCGACCGCCTAGTTTGGGGAAGCGCACTGTAAGCCAACTGCCCATCATCAGCGCCGTTAATGTTACACAATCCATCACGGTACGCACCTCGCTAGCAGCTAATTAGAGGACCAAGCTAAGGTTAGATGGGAAGCTAGCGAGCTAACTTTTGCTAACGACATCGAGCTAACGTTCGTTAGCGAATACGAAAATGCATGCTAGGCAGCTAGCCAGGCAATGATAGCGAACGTTACCGGCTTCGGGGTTAAAGGGCTAATCGCGACAACCGAACATAAATGAAACCAACTCGCATCTACAAGCGTTGTCACAAACAGCGTTTGCAGCGTCGGATGGTACATTTAGTAACACGCACCTTCGTTAACGTTACTGCTAGCATCATAGCTACAGCGTAGCGTTAGCATTCAACACCTTCAGTTATCTAGTTAGCAACCAACGTTGGCTACATTAGTCCAGCAACAATATTGATATTCTGAGCAATTCCGCATACGACAGAACGCTCAGTCTCCCTGATAAATATTCAGCGACAAGACAAGGCAATCAACCTTTCAGGGCCTCCAAAAGTGTGTCGATTTCCATGTTTGTGGTGTTTTCTCTGTCCATCTCCTCCTGAGTCCAACAGGAAACAGAAAGCTGGCAGCACCGTTCGAGACACAAAAAAATTAGCACTTCAATATGGCGCCCGTGATGTCACTGCCCAATTGCAACCTGGTTACGTCCCCAAATACAACTGTTTTGATCGATCATCAGAACAGCATACGATGACCCGTCTGTTTTGTTTGCATAGTGAGGCTATGAACCCATTAAAAAAAAACATATATAGACAATATCATATTTAGGTCAATTGAGTATTGAGTATTACTAAACATACTCATATTTAATATATCAAATTAATGTAAATCAATATATTTAATATCTAGTAAATAATAACTAATTTAGCAAACGATAACTAGGTGATTCTTCACACTGAGTCCAATGCATCAATTGTTTTGATAACTTAACTTCATATTCTAAAATTGAGGTTATGAGAATCCTTACATGCCCGTACATCCCCTTGACTATCCAAGAATAAAAAATAAATAAAAAAAATCACATGCATCATAAAATCCAAAAAGCCCCTTCCCAATTTCTTCCGCTTCTGATTATTTGCCACATTTAAATTAAGTTTCAGATCATTCAACTAATTTTGATATAAGACAAAGACAACTTGAATAAACACAAAGTGATTGTTTCATTTATTGAACGTTAAACTATTTAAAAAAAAACCTGTATCACCATTCAGGGAAGAAACAAACAAACAAAAAAATTCCCCCTGAACATAATAAGTGGTTGAGCCTCTCCTGGCTGCAACAACTGCAATCAAATGTTTGAAATAACTGGCAATGAGTCTTATGTATCGCTCTTCAAAAATTAAGGCACACTCTTTCTTGCAGAATTGTTTTAATTCAGTCAAATTCAAGGGTTTTAGAATTGTTTGAGATCAGGCTGCAACAGCTCAAGAGGACTCCAGTCAAGCCACTCCAAAGCCTCAATCTTGTTCCTTTTGAGGAATGAGGTAGACTTGTTTGTGTGCTTCAGATCATTTTCCTGCTGCATAACCCAGGGTATTCTCTTCCAGGATTTTCTGGTGGAGAGCAGAATTCGTGGTCCCATAAATTATGGCAAGTCTTTCAGGTCCTGAAGCAGCAATGCAGACCCACATCCTTGCATTATCAGCACCATGTTTGAGTATAGATATGATGTTCTAATTATAGAATGTTGTATTACCTTTTTGCCAGATGTATCAGGAGCCATGTCTTCCAAGAAGTTCCACTCATCAGTCCACAGAATAGTATCCCAAAACTCTTGGGGGTCATCAAGGTGATGGCAAGGTAGCAAGGTAGCCTAGTGATAGGTTACTGAAGAGTTGCTGGGTTTTGGATTCTGACTTAATCTACAGAGATGAAGTTAGGCAGAACTCCACAATTGAGCCATTGAGTAAGGCCCTTAACCCAGGGGTGTCAAACTGACCTGTAAACGGGCCAAGAGGCTGCAGGTTTTCACTCCAACAATGCAGAGGCGCGCCTGATACAACTAATCTGTTGTGCAGGCCTAGATCAGTTGATTAAATCAGTGCTTTTGGGTGAGCTTCTGCTTGGTAGGATTGAAGACTTGCAGCCTCTTGGCCCGTTTACTTGCCTTAACCCCTTAAGAACTACACCCAGGTACCGGGGCGTGGTATTATGCATTATAAATACAGCATTTTTTTAAAATTGCGACATTGTTAAGCGGCATATCCACATTTTGCGAAGAAACTCGACCAAAAGCTCATTATTCTGCTTGTGCATATTTTATATGGACAATTAAAAAAAGAGTAATTTGATCTCAACCGAGTACAGACCTCTCTCTGCCTCTCTGCAGGCCATTTAGTTTCTGCACTACACACTGTACTCTGGCCTTCCTGTTTAAGAGATTTTTAGAGACTGATTTGTATCTCGCAGTTTGACCTCTGTACCAGTGTGTGATATCTTTTGACACCATTCACTGAGACAGGGCAACAAGCTGTACAGCGTATTAGTATGCAAGACAGGTTTGGAGGTGTTCCATGAGTATGGAGATAATTCCTTGTCATTTACTTTATAGGACGACCTTGGCCTACAAGGGTCTTTGCTATTACGTAGCTGGCAGATACTCTTGATCATATTTACAGCAGCGGATTTTAGTAAGTCTAAGGTCTGGCCTATCCATTTAACTTTTTTCTTGTTTCAGCTTATTTCTCAGCTAATTCTTTGGCCATTATAGCTAGCCAGCTAATGGAGCCAATTTTGCAAGATAACAATAAAAACTATTGAAGGCTACACAATGCAATTTGGCCAATTCGTTTGTTTTTTTGGCCATCAATTTAATTTTATCACTCCTGCAGTAACCAAGCTGAACAAGTACCATCATAACTGATTTACACACGTATTTCACCCGTCTCTTTGCCCACTTCTCCCAGAAGCTTCATGATTTTCAGAAACAGCCACCCCCCGAAAAAGTGTCACACACAGAAAAGCCCAAAATTTTTTTGGTTTACATACATATGCAGTTAGTCATGCAAGTAATGAGCAGAGGCGCTCTCACACAGTCTTCCAGAGCATCATGGCAGGCATGAGGTGAAACTCTGGCATTATGTGCCTCGCCCTTGAATTTGTGATCATGCGCCAGTGCTTTCTCCAGTGGAATAATTAAACAACTTAATCAATGTTCCATCTTCATTTATTACAAAGTCTTCATGCAGCAAAATAGCAACCCCATTCTTATGTTTTTTTTAAACCCAGAAATCTGCACAAAAGCAATCCTGACAAAAAGATAACATTCATTTGCTTTGGGAGTTATTGACCATAAGTGCATTTCTATTATTTGTAGAGAAATGAACACTACTATATGACAGCTTGCTCAGTCTGGAGATGTCTTTAGTGTCAAAGATGATGAGATGATCACAATAATCATATACGTCTCAACCACAACATGTCCAGGTTTTAATGCTCAAACATTATTCTTATTGCTTCATGGTCCTCTCCAGTCATAAATATTTGTAACACATTTACACAAGAAATGCATGTTACAATACTCAGGTATTCCTAAGAGCAACTTGTGTGCAGTCTTTCAAAAGTGAACTGTGAATATACACACAATATTTCAAAGTTATAGCACTAACCATAGACTTAGCAGGACAGGCTCATTGAAACACATGTTGTTTCCTTTTCAGTATTTGGCATTTATATTTTGTAAAATTAAAGTTTGCAGGGTAACTGGAAGTACAAAAATTTGAACTGTGTCAGGGTCTGGCTATGACTGTGGAACTGGAACATGAAATAGGTAGGAACGATATAAAGTGCACAGAAACTGGCAAATGGATAATGAATTGAAAACTGTACATAATACTGCTGGATAGAGAGACTGCCGGGGATGTGTTCCTGCAGCGGACTCACTGTCTGCTAGGATAAGATCCAGCCACCCAGCAACCTGGACACCGAGTATGCAGGTCAGATAATAGATGGATGGATGGATGGATGGATGGATATAATACTGTTTCTGGTCTTTATGCCACTGTTCTGACAGTAGATACTCTCAACACCACACACTCACTTCCTGCACTGACACCCAATTCCACAAATACAGGCAGTATGCGATTTGTTGACAGAATTCACACGATCACTGGGAAGCAGTGCTGTACTATTCCAGCCCCAGTTGCATGACAGCACTTCTGATAGACTGAAACCTCATCACAGTACCCAAAGATAAACATGTGAAATGCACTCATCAACTCAGCGGGATGTGAAGACATCAATCCCAGGCTCCTCCAGGCTAAGAGAAGGCTCATTTAAAATCTCTTAGCCAAAGCTCTGCAGAGTACGCCAAGTCGCACACCGCATCAAACACATTGCAGAATAACAGCTCCTTCAGTTCTAACCGGCTTGTGAAAAATCACTAGCAGCAAAGGCACCAATCAATTCTGACCTGACATCAGGCAGCTGGAGAAGAATTGTTGAAAATACTGTTGGAATGCAGTGAACATGACATAAATTAAAGATATGAGTACATTTTTTTTTTTAAAATTCCATTTACCGTAGTATGATCAACTTTTTATTGCCTTGCCATTTTCTGTGGCTTAGCTAAACAGTGGTCCCAAGTATACCCACCAATGAGCCTAAACATTTTGACTACCCACAGATGAAGCAAATAATCTTAATCATTTCATAAGAACGTCATATTTCAAGGATCTGAGAGCAGACTTCAGATGGTTAGCCATCACTCAATTCTTGTAATCAAATGTGTTGGATGTGGGAGAAATGAGACCTGAGTGACACTGACAAGGGCAAAATTTTCATGGCCAAATTTCTGGCTCCGGCCATCTCCAAAGCAGCAAGGCTTGCGGCTTGTCCCGGTCAGCAGTGGCATCTAATGACGGTGGTCAGGAGGAACATGAGAGGTTTGGCTTAAAAGCCTCAGCGATGCACAAGGGGGAAGAAAGGTATTCCGTCCGGTTCAAATTAACAGAAGGGCTAGTATGGCATCAGTAGCAGTAAAAACTGCACTGATAGTTTTGCGAGGAACGCGCCACAACACATAGTGCATCACATCCAGCTGGGTGTGGGACTTCGTAGCAGCAAGCCAGTAAGACTGGCCATTCAAACTGTCCACTATTGAAAGCGCCTACAATGGGCATGCAAGCGCGTAAACTGGACCTTAAACAAATGGAAGAAGGTTGCCTGTTCTGATGAGTCTCATTATTTATTTATTTTTTTGCACATCAGTTAAATGTGTGTGTCTCTTTTTCTTGGGGGAGAGATATTAACAGGATGCACAGTGAGAAGAGGACAAGCTAGTGGAGGGAGTGTGATGCTTTGGAGAATGTTCTGCTGGGAAACCATGGGTCCGGGCATTCGAGTATGTATCAATTTGACAAAGCTGCCTCAATGGCATGTGCAGAATTAGCAACAATAAATGCAGGTGTGGTCATAATGTTTTGGCTCACTAGCATAAATCATTACCTTTATGAGTCCCCTGTTAATCTCTGCTACTGTACAGAAACTAATGTCACCAAAATACTGATCCAGCATAATGAGACAATTAAGACTCTTATTTACATCATTAGCAGAGCTAAAATATCGGAAAATATGCCATTAAATATCAATTTTAACAGCTTGTCATGAGACATGTCCCATATGTTGAATATATGGAGCCCCATTCATCAGAAATATTTCTTCTTTGGCTATCTTTGCCCTTTAATCCTAAAGCAGATGCAAGTAATGGAAACATTCCTTCAAAGCTCCACAAATTTCGTTTCACATAATTCCCGTTAGCATATTCGTGAAACTTTGGTAATGGAACCTTTGACAGCAACAGAGATGAACGACACTGAAAATGTCACTTTAATGCGATAGCATGCTGAGTTTGAACATCAGGAAAATGAGAGATCTTGAAAAGGCATGTTCTTATTTCACAAACTGAAGTCAATCTTTGGGGGAGAAAAAAAAATTATCCACTCCCAAGTTGTGCACTGCAGTGTAGGAATTAAAAATCTGGGTGTCAGGCCTCTCCCAGTTGAAATTCTGAAGATGCTTGCACCGCTGAACCCGAGGGACAGTGGCACATTTCCATCCATTCCTCATGCTGGATACATGTACACACAGCCTCATTATGAGGACGCAGCCCGTCCACATCAGGAGCATTACACCTTGACATTGCACATCCTCCGACGAAAGATTCAGCTGCAATGTCGCAGCTCAGACATTCGTATCCCTTTCGCGCCCACTCCGTTAGCACCTTCTGCAAATAAGATTCATCCACAGAGCAGGCAAGATAAGTTTGTATTTTTCTTTCCCACCCATTTAGTTTATTTGTGGGGCCGTCTCACACGGACAATCACTTTTTGTTCGTACACGTTCCTCATGGTCTTTTCTACTTGTTTGAGGAAGACTTGCGGTATCCTGCCGCACAGCGTGTTCACAGTGTCCAAGAACTTTGTTTGGAGAGGGTAAAATAAAGACTGGAATATGTTGTCATCAAAGGGATACTGCAAATAAGGAAAATATGGACTGAATTAGAGTGAGACACTTTTCAGCAAACAGATTCAGATGAGGATCAAAAAGGCACACATGTACAGGAAAACGTTCCAAACGAACATTCAACACCTAACAGAGATAAAAGCAAGTCCATTTGTGTGTTATTTTATTCGTGGAATATTGATTTCTGATCTTACCAGCAGATGGCGCTCCGCTCTGATGAGTCACACATGACTGGCGTGGCAACACATTGGTCAGGAATTTGGGTTTGGGTCAGGGTGTTTATTGTCAAAATGTTGAGGATTCAAATCTCAGTTGCCCAATTAAATTGTTTGCTGCAAGTGTAGCATTGAGTAACATTGCTAAGTAACACTGAGTAAGGTATTTTCTCATGAACTGTTTCATTAAATGTCCAGCTGTTTGAGTGACTGCATGTACAGCTAAAGAGCACAATTTGGTCTGGATTGGAGTACTCAGTAACAAAAAATAGTCCAGTGGTCCAGGGTAGGACAATATAAACTCTCTTCGAATTGAATCAACAATGAACATATAAATGGGTGTCCAACAAACATTTAAAATGGAAAATTAAAATCTAGAACGTTTCAGCCACACATGTACCACTCATGCTCACTAAAAAATATACTGAACTCCAATTTCTCGTGAGTTGGCACGTCATGGGAAATGCAAATAGAAATAAAAAAGTAATGATTTTAGAAGCCCACTCACCCTTTACTATGCTGAAAACAGGCTAACAACAAATGATTGGATGCTTCAACAAGAATGTAATTGCTCACAGTAATATACATTGTGATGGCATGATGTCTTTTAATCGCACTCATCAAGCATTTGGGCACAGGAGACACAAGGTAGTCCGGTGTAGCAAGCAGGATTTTACCCCATGCTGCCATTATGCAGCTCTTCAACTGTGCAGTTGCACAGGGTCTTCATTGCCATACATTCTGCTAGATAGAGCACTATGTGTTCTCAATCTGAAACAGATCAGGACAGCAGGCAGGCTAACCTGTACTCTGCTTATGCAACTATGCACTTATAATCCACGAAGAAAGTGTAAAAGGCAAGTGAGCAAAAGGCACGGCTTACTGCCCCAATCTGTAGAAATTCAAACACGGGTGAGAAACAGTCAATGACACCAATCAGTCTGGAAAGGGGTACAAAGCCATTACTAAGATCTGGGACTCCTGTGAACCATGTGGCAGCCACTATCTCGGGGAATAAGAAACTTAAAACAGAGGTGATCCTTCCCAGGAGTGGCCAGCCTACCAAAATTCAACCAAGAGTGCAATGATGACTCATCCAGGAGGTCACAAAAGAACCTAGAATCATGATCCAGGGCATAAAAGCAAGCTTGCCCCTCAATGGCTTCATATACTCAGCAACAAAAGTTTCTGAGACACCATTTATGTGTATGTTATAAATGACACGCAAAGATCTCAATGCAATCAATATGTTTATTTAACAGGAGAAACACTGACTTTTCAGTGCCAACGTCACTCAAAACGAAAAATGTCATTTTCATGCGTCATGAAGCACTTGTCTGACGTCTAACCAATTGTGATCTTCACACTTCAATACCGAGTGTGACTTCCTCGTGCCATGATGCAAGCAACGCATCTCCGGCGCATGGACCGAATCAGATGTGCCAGAAATTGCTGTGGGATGTCATTCCAAATCTGACGTAGACGTTGTCGCAATTCCTGGAGTGTAGCTGGCGGGTTATCCAACCGCCGCAAACGTCGGTCCATCTCGTCCCAAAGATGCTCGATTGGGGACATGTCTGGGGATCTGGCTGGCCATGGCAGGACATTGACATGTTGTTGCATCAGATACTGCTGTACAATCCTTGCAACGTGTGGTCTGGCGTTATCATGTTGCAGCGTTATTCCGGGACCATGTTGCATCAAAAACGGTACCACCAATGGCCGTAGCACTTCATCGCGATATCTTTGACCTGTCAGATTTCCATCAATAACAAGCAAATCTGTTCTGTTTCTAGCCGTGATCCCTCCCCAAATCATGACACTACCACCTCCAAAACGATCAAATTCCTGAACACAGTTGTTGGCATAACGTTCTCTACGTCGACGGTATACACGTAAACGACCATCACATCGGTTAAGCATGAATCTTGATTCATCAGTGAAGAGTACAAGATCCCACTGACGTTGGATCCACCGTCGATGTTGTTGTGCCCACTGTAGACGCAGTCGTCGGTGTTGTACTGTGAGTATTGGACGTCTTGCTGGCCGACGTGGGACAATGCCAAAATGACAGAGACGGCGACGGATTGTCTGTGCAGACAGTCGCCTCAAACCAGGTATCGTTCTTGCAGTTATGGTTGCAGGTTGGAATCGATTTCGGAGATGGGTTGTTCGAATCCAGTTGTCCTGTCTGGGAGTGGTTACTCGTGGACGGCCGCTGCGAGGACGGTCTCTGACATGTCTTGTCTGCTGATGACGCTGCCATAAGTTCCAAATGGTGTTTCGGTGGACATTCAGGCGATGAGCAACTTCCCTCTGCGAGGTTCCGGATTCAATCATCCCAATGGCCCTCCACCGATCATTTTCAGACAGTCTTGGCATTTAGAGGGTAGAGTTCCTGATCCGAAATGGCTGTGTTTTCGATAAGTGATGCTTCCGTCGTTCATCAGGCACAATGTGAACATTCCAAAAATTCTCCTCTTTTATTGCCATCCACAAGCATGATTTACGCACATTTTCACGTGCAAAGTCATTTTCTCGCATTTTCATGATTTCCATTTCAATGTTGTGTTTACGTGTACTGTTTCAGTCTGATATCACCATGTATGACAATTTCATAATTGCGTTATTAAAAATAATTAACAATATTGGTGTCACAGAAACTTTTGTTGCTGAGTATATAAACAAAACGGTTTTGAAATGGCGCAGTCAATGTCCTAACTTGACTTTGCCGTCATTAAATGAAATTCTCAATTAAAAGCTGCATTTTGCGTTTTCTCAAATTGCCTTTAATATTTAAATCAGTTAGATGATCGGAGACATTTAAATTTGAAAAAAAGCTAAAATAGAAGAAACTGTGAAAGGGACAAATATTTCTTCACTGCACTCAATGACTTTGGCAAATTAAAGCATCAAATAATGTGTTGTTTCAGTGTCTTCCATACAGTAGAGGGTAAAGTGACTTTTCAAATGACTCCTATTTAATTATATTTGTATTTTCCATAATTTTCAGACTTTTTTAAAATTGAAGCTGCTAGTAGATTAGACTGAAAGCTAGACAGCCAGATCTTTTTTTAGAGGATCCATCACGCAGTGTGAAATTGAGCATTTGAAGACCAGTACAAAAAATGCCAAAATACATGAGGAATATGATTATTTGTCACACAATCAGCATGAATTCACAACGCCAGTGCTCTCAGAATAATGTCTCTATAATTTTCATCATCTTCCCCTCTGGAAATATTGGCCTGGAAAATAATTTCACCAGCAACTGGAGGGCTTTAACGAAGGCAGTATACAGGGTTTGAATGTGAATGAGGTGCGACAATTAAGCTCGTCAGTGTGGCAACACCAAAAAAGCAGTCAAGTACACTACATCGAATGTTTTTTTTAACACATTATTCGATATAATACATTATTTAGAAACTTTATGTGTTTAAATCCAAACTCAGGTAAGAAGCACACTCACATTACTGGCATAGTAACAAGCAAACTGGTAATTATCTTCACACCATGGCTGGCATTTAAAAACATATAAATTCATGTTGAAAATTGATTTAAGCATATATTCGAACTGGCACCGCGTGCAAGAATATCTTTTTCCGTGGAAGAAATCCTTTCAGATAAATATGGTTTACTCACATCGCGTATCGCGTCGTACACAGCCTTGAACGCGGGCTGTTTGTCATCGTGGTACGCTCCTCGGTTGCCGTGAAGAATAGCGACTCCCTCTTCTTCCGCCCGTTTGCAGTTGCTGCCGTACATGCAGTGGTCTGGCCTGTAGTTCCACTGGCACGGAAATGTATAGAGGCACTCTAGGACACATTAGGGGAAGAATCAAGGTACACATACCATTACAGATACCAGTCACAGGCTGTGCTCAAAGCAGACTCATCGCTAAAATCTCAGAAAAGTGAGAAATGTTATTGTTATTTACGAAGGGTAATGAAATTTAGTTCTTTGTTGGTGGAGCAACTTGCTTGCGATGCTTTGTGGCTCTCCACTCATACACACACAATTTAGATCATGAGAGAATTGCACTAATTAAATGTGCGTATATTCAGCGACTGCTTTTCAATGGTTCTCAGTTTTCCGGCGCTCTTGTTGCAGGCCCTTGTGGGAATACGTTTATAATGATTTGGTTTCCATTACTGTTGTCAGAACAACAATGCCCCAGCCAAATCCAGCTCTGCCTCTGAATATTTAATGGCAGTTTTTTGCAGGCGGCACCTGTGCTTGTCGCAGTAGTTGCACAGTGCGAAAATGCTCAGTAACCCCAAGGGAAGTATGAAATTTCACCAACGCACTGTGGCTTCTGGTGCATTGATTTACTATTTTGGGTGAGTCATGTTTGATTTCAAAAGACTTCTCTCAGGAAAAGCAGGAACACGCATATTTTATTCAGCATCCACCATTCAAATAAATTAAAGGCAGTATGGGAATCAACTTATGCAGTCAGTCAGCAAACTACTTTTCACTGGGAGTAGCAATTAAGATAGTGATGGAAACAGGGCAGGACTTTTCTGGAACATCATTTCAAATAGACACTGTACCTGCAAACGTTATCCATAGACTGTGAATGACAGCGGTTTTTATAATGACAGCCTGGTCAGCTTAATAAAGGGTGAATCCACGAGCAGGATTTCCACTTAATGTTTTTCCAACTCCTCGGATAACATGCTAATCTAGGTGTAACTATAAACCTCCACTATTGACTAAAGAGGTTTTATCTACACTTCTACATGACATCATCACACAGACATTTGACAGTTGGGCTTCCACACAAAGCAATTCAGAGGAAAACCAGATGTGAGTGGAAAAAAATCTGTCAAATCCAGCTTGCAAGACATTGGCTCGTCTTGCAAAAGCAATTGGCGAGGCTTTTCACTCGAATGTTGCGAAATTAGTTCCAGGAAAGTGTGACGCATGCAAATCGCAGTTACATCTGTGACAACTGGAGACCGTTTGCAAAAACTTTACTTTTCCTTGCAAATATGGCATTTCCTTTGAATAGCGTAGTGCAGGAGGCAGGCTCTGAAAAATAGTTTTACACCATCACACAAGACTTAAGGATTATTTGATAGACACAGACTTCTACGGCAAGAAATAGGTTTTATTTTTTTCAAATATGACATTTAGAAGTCTGACATCAAATCTATTTTAAAATATTTAGATTCATGCAGGCCTATTTGCAATACTTATTCAAACCAATTTGGTCCATTTTAAGCATACCCAAAGCATTTCCTAGAAAAGCTGACCATTTGTTCTAACATCCACACCCCATGACGTCGTCCCACCCTATTTTTTAAATCAATTAGGCTACCACAGGACATTGAAATGAATGTGCACCCCCCCCACCTGTAAATCTGTTTAGTCCACCGCAGCGACAGGCTCACGTCGGCAACCTTAGCCACAAGCCAGTAATGGCGTAGAGGGTGTTCGAGCACCAGATTGCAGCAGTAGCAGACAAACGACTTTGCTGTGAGCCACTCTTCCACCTGAGAATGTGTACTCTGTGCCGCCTCCAGTCAATGGGAATTAGATGAGAAAACATCTTCAGGCATATTCATCCAAACTCGATTTTTTACATGCGTCGATAGCAAGTGCAATGGCCAGTTTTCTTGCACTGCCAACATAATGGGATGATCGCCAATCTGTCTCCATAGGAGAGAGTAAAGCGTATTCTAATAGCCTCCAGTACTAAATACAAGATGCCTTAAGTTCTCAGTCCAACTAATAAGTTTAAAAATATCCATTAGGGCACTGACTGAAAAGGAACACACTTTCTTTTGCCGAGAAAAGGGTAATGTATCACTTGTTAAGCGTAAGTGCCGGCTGAAAAAACCAGTACAGCATTTTAAATGCTGCAGACAAAGGAGCACATATGATAGTAATATTTGGAGAACCTGCAATTTGTGATTTTCAACACAGGTAACATTACAGATGGACACCTTCATGATGAGGGAGGGTAGGTCCATCTTGAGTATTACATCTGACAACATGCTTAACACTCATCTACGGGCAGGTTTGGTGTAGCCGACTCAGGTGAGATAATAAACTAAACAAAATCAATTAATAAAACTTTGCCTTTTCCAACAATTCGATATGATGGCCGGCTGAATTTTCCACCTCACACTTACTCAGGAAGAGAACCCGTGTAGCAGGAAACAACATAGATGCAAACTCAGGAGGGGCGTTTCTCGAAAGGAAATGACAAAATATGCAGCAGCCAGCTCAATAACCAGATTTAGAACCCATACAGCACTCGTGAGATCTCCTGGATCATAAAGTTCACGAAGTGGTCCCCCTTGCCAAGCTACCGCTATGGGAAATACTTTGGTCCATGAAGAAATCCATTGAGAATCATAGTCCTAAAATTAATATCCCGAATGCCTAAAATTTGCTGCAGCGATTCAATCTCATGGAAAATACTTTAATGAGAAATCATTAAAGTAGATAAGAGGTGTTCATCATAAAAAAAACCCCACCCAGCCACCCCCCCTCCCCCAAGTACTTGAAGTAAAACTTACAAAAAAAAAAAAACTCAATACAAATAACTCAAACATATTTTGGTGCTCGTTTAATATGTGCCATTTTACTAACAATATAATTGAACAAAATAGCAATAACCAGTTAAACGACAAATGATTCAAAACACCCCACGGGCAGTGCATTTCTCAAAGCCTTGAGTTCAGTAATCTGGTGCCAGCGCACGCAGAGCTCAGAGGCTCCACACAGAGCGCACATAAGAAAAGTGTGATACGAAACCAATGAGGTGGGTGGATGAGAATAATAGCCAATTTAGTGATTGCGTTACATTAATGTGCCTGTGACACACGTTAGTGGTCTGTAATTTTGGTACTTTTGTAAAATAAAAGGAGGAAATCGAAGGCATCGCGCAGATCATCGCACACACGTTGTAGTATTTGTAGGTAAAAAAAAAACAAAAAACTCCAGAGTTGTTGGCAGCTCTAATCAAACAGAATGAAAGGGTTTCTGTCGCACTAAGAAATGTGCTCATCCTGCATGACTGAAACCATCCATCCTACACCCCACAGTCAATTGTGCAACAACTCATGAAACTGCCTACCACAGTCAAGTGAGATATGATTCAGATTTGACACCTGATTATGGGCTCCATCCATGCATGGTCAAAGTGTCTCAAATGCATGGCACAAGCAGCAACTCTAAACATATCTACAAAAGGACATGCAGATTATTATTTTAATTTTTTTTAGCCTTTCCTAGCAGCATAGAGCCTACTCTTCAACATTGGGGCATCAATTTCAATTGGGAGCAAACTCCGCAAGTGTGAATTTGTACGTGATACCAGGACTCGTTCCATTTTTTTGATTGCTGGATATTAATATAAATTGATATTCTGACACTGATGCCTGTTTATTTAAAAAAAGGCATAGCAAGCATTATGATAAAATATTCATACAAAAAAAATCAATGCATCTTGACTTGAATTTCCAGTATTAGAGAGTTATGTATTCCGAAAGAAATCACATCACAGAATTTTTGCTGCATTCACATTTTGGACAATAAGTAAAATGAATCAATCTACATTAAAGTGTTATAATTTCTGTTGCACACTTTGTCTAATGTACAACACAACCTCAATGAAAGTATTTTGTGTCTACTGTAGACGCTAAGCTATCAAGCTGTTAGTCTGTAAGTCCCTATGTACAACTTCTTTGACTGCTGTTGACTACCGATCTTCAGTAGACACATGAACTCACTGGGTGATAGTGTGGCACACAGCACACAGACTCGGGGTCACAAATGGAAGTTGACCAAGGGTAAATTTAGCGCTGATATTCAGAAATATTTCTTCACCCAAAGAGTAATTTTGATGTGGAATAGCTTGCCTGACCATATTGCTGAGGCAGAGACCTTGGGGGTTTTCAAGAGCAGGCTTGACTTAAAGCTAGATACCATTGAGTCATTGAGTATCTGAAGGCATATATTCTCAATAGTATAAAGAAACTGGCGAGCGTAGTTGGGCTGAACGGCCTGTTCTCGCCATGTTATGCTATGTTATGTTATGCGATGTTATGCTATGTTATGTTATGCTATGCTATGTTATATTATGTAGCTGCAGCCACTGAGCATGCACTGTACCTGGGTTATCATGGAAGATGATGTTCAGCAGGTCCTGGTCACCCCATGTGATGTGGTTTCTGTACTTTTGGTAAAGTGGGTGAAGGAGATTCTCCCAAGACAGCCCCGTCGAAATCATGTTGTTCTGCAAGATCAAAAAGTGCATTAAAATCCCACAATTCATCCTTTATTTTCCCTCAAAAAGAGTTAGCACTCAAGTATTTGGCATTTTAAACAGAACACTGAGGGACAGTATTCTCAGATTTTGCTTGCAGCCTGTATTCAACTAGTAATAAAATGCCAACAATAAGCCACTGTCATCTGATGCATGAAATTAAAGGCATCAACAATACTGCACGATGTGCATTTCAAATTCTGCTTATTTGAACGTGAAAATGACACAAGCACAGTCGAACAGTTCGGATCTGATCAATAAAGCGTTTACAAATACAAATCACGCCTACTGACCTATGCAAGGCAAGTCAGGACATAGTAACTTTCTACCATTTTTGAAAAAAAATTACATACCATTCTTATGTAATAACAAGTCGCATAGCATAATACAAATCACTGGACTTGTCATTAATCATGAGAAAACACTGCAAGGAATAGATAGCGAGAGAGATGCGGCACGTTGACGTCCCGCTACCTTGAAGAGAGTACTGCGTATCCGAGTGAGATTCATTAGCATTACGCCTGAGTTTACGCCCGTCACTCCGTAGAAGGGGTGTCGCGCAAAGCGGCTGTACCACCCGATCTTGGGTATTTCGTGTTCAGGTGCCATGGCAGCCAGCTGGGTGCTGTTGAACTCCTTCAGGAAGCTCCAGATGTGGTCCATGGGCCTCAGGAAAAGCACATCCGTGTCCACATACAGAAGTGAGTCCACATCCTTCAGGATCACCTGTCCCAAAGGAAAACATTCAGCCCTCTGCACTTCAAATGCAATTCTGGCTTTCACCATATTCGCCTGTTATTATTCTCGACAACATGAGCAATGTAGTTGCAAAACAGGCAGCATTCAATGAAAGTGGTTTTACTCAAGTTTTACTAAAGGGGTTATCTTGCACTTTATGGCATTTTCCCTGCCCTTTATAAAGTTGTATAACTTTTTGGGCACATAAAACATCTGTAAAATTACACAGTCCAATGTCCACGGCAAATGGAGTCATTTTCTCAAACAGAAAACAAAGCTCCTGAACTGCCTGAAATGCCCCGCTAGTCATCCAGCATTTTCTTCTGTAAACTGTCTACATCAGGATGTAACACATTTGCATAACACCCACTCCGAGCAGATAGACTGCCGCGGCCTCAAATGAAGCTAGGTAAAGCGAAGGCGGGGAAGAGTTTGGTTTGTGCTTATCACCATGTTAAGGAAGCGCTGTTTTCTTCAGCGTGAAGGTGAATATAGTTTTTATGGACTTCCAAAGGCAGACAAAGTGATGACTCAGTGGTTAAAACAATTTTTTCCCACCATTTCTCAGCAATACAACCCCAACCTTTTATGTCTTCCCTTCATTTTACCGAGACCTGCTTCCTGAATCCCAGCTAACAAATCAGAAGAGAGTGAGCTTTCAGGGAGGACGCCTTAAAGAGGCAGGACCAAAAACAGCCTGCATCAGGTTGAGTGAGCCTGAGGTGCTGCACACACAGCGTGTACAGCTATAGACAAAGGATTTTTTTACTGTAAAAACATGCAAATGTTTGTTTAAAAAAAACAGGAAAATTAATATATTTAACTGGTAAAAAAGTGCAAAATATGACCAGTTTAAAAGGTCCCAAATTATACATTTTTTTATTATTTAATTCCCTGGTGTCTGGAAAACATGGTTTTGAAGCTTGTAGAGAAAAGAATATCAGCATTTGCAGCCAGTTTCCAGTCATTCATTTTCTTTCCCCAGTAACTGTGCACCATTTTGAGACAGTGAAAATGAGGGTCTGCTGTGATTGGCAGTCTTATCACGGCGCTAGACAAACAACAGCTGCAAAAAACAAAATATGTCTATACTGGGCTGTACTATGCAAATAACTCCCCTTGAAATATCGAGAGGAGAACAAGATTGAAACTGGTCATTCAAGAATATGACTTCCAAGGAAGAACGCTGAAGCAAAAAAGCAGAGACAGTCTAGTTTCATGTTTTCTCAAAGGTAAGCCAGAGGTAGGAGCAAACTGAACATATATATGGGGGGAAATGCATGACTTTCATGATCGGGGAACTTCATTCAGACTGAAATGCAAAAACTAATTAATCTGGCTGAAAACACAGTAAAACCATCACAAAAATTTCAGTATAATTTGAAAGATTCCACAGCACTGGAAAAGAGAGTACTGCAAGAGGAGCATGGTCTGTGGGACAGCCTGCTCAAGACTATGGTCAGTAAATGCGCAATGCTCATATCTGTTCCCTCCAGATTTCACCAACTATTGCTGTTGGCTCAGAGAATATCAATGAAAGTACTTAGTAAAAACAAATGTCCATCTGCCCCAAAATGACCAGTAACCCTTTAAGAGCAAAAGGAACCAGTTTAGCAGCTGATCAATGCACCTGTAAAATTTGGTTAAGAAATATTGAGCAGTTTCTAAGCTTTGGTCCAAAAATGCTCTGGGAACACCGACACAGATGCCAACTCCAGTGCTGATGGGAACTGGCCCAAAAAAAAAAAAAAAGAAGTTTCCAGGAGGGGCTACATAATTCACCACGAGTAAACTTAATATGATGAAACACAGCCAGGCAAAACCTTAAGGTGCGAGAGGGAGGGCTGCCTTCTTATTAAGAGACCAACTTAATGCACGGAAGAGCCTTGGCCTAGTTCTGCTTCGAAAGGAAGAAATATACATATATTCTGGGAAAAAACCAGGATAAAAAAATTCAAAATGACACCACTTAATGAAAGGCTTACAAAGACAGTCTAGTCTAGAAGAAAAGCAATTTCATTTCTCACTCACACCAGCAATTTTTTTCATTTTTTATCCTCAAGGTGGGATAAGACGAGATGGAAAAAGAAAACTAGATCTCACTTGAATTTGAAATATTATTGTGATAAAAAAAATCAGCGACGTCAACAAAAATGCAGTCAACCTCGACAGCCAAATTTTGGAACAAAAACAATGTTTATGGAAGTTTCAAGAAACATCATCTGAAAAAGAGAGGAAGACAACTCTAAATAAATCTCGGATAAATACAGCTTTTTTCTATGATATTTCCAGAACCATCTCCAATATGCATCTACTCATTCCATTTACCACATCAAGGATTTATATAAATAAAAGTAATGGGCAGATAATCGCAGGTGTTTTGATGGATTTAATCCCCAACAAACCAGAGAAATGAAAAATTGGAGATATAATCAAGCATCAAAATGAAGAGATGATGAACGCCATGGTACGTTGAGAATGTGATATAGATTTAAGTCATAATACAAACAGATTGGCTTCTCCAAGCACACGCAAACAAAAAAAAAACTGAAACAGATTGGCTTCTCCAGGACAAAATGTTAAATAATTTCCTACAGAAGAAATTGTTCTGTTTCTAAACCTGATGGAGAGCGAGGGAAGGTAGAGACGGGCAGAGAGAGAGAGAGAGAGAGAGATATAGACTGAGAGAAAGAGAGAAAGGTAGAGAGAATGAGAGGAGAGAGTTTCAGAGGAGAGAGAGAGACAAAGAGAAACAGAGAGAGTGCTTAAGAGGAGTGATGGAGAGAAAGAGAAACAAAGTTTGAGAGGAGAGAGATAGATTAAGAGAAGAGAGAATTTGAGAGAAGAGTGAGAGAGATACAGAGAAAGAGAAATAGACGGAGAATTTGAGAGGAAAAAGAGATTGAAAGGAGAGAAAGAGAGAGAGAGAGAGTGAGAGCGAGAGCGAGAGAGAGAGAGAGAGACTGTTTGACGGACATGGCGCCTGATTATCCCGGAGAGTGAGTGATTACGCGACTCACCGGGAGAAACAGCCTCTGAGCGGCACACGGCTTGAAGAGCTTCTTCCACTCCTCAGCGTTCCCCACGGAGAAGGTGATTGGATAAATACTGTACTGAAACCTCGCGCAGACATGCCGGGGCCACTTGCGGATCTGTAACGGGGAAAAAAAGATGCTAAAAAGACAGACTCTTACAAAGCAGAAGAAAAATCCTTCCTCTGCTTCTTATTTAACCAACCAGTTCTTTGCTCCCCGGCCTCAGACATTAACTCAAGGCTTCAGAAGACACCACAGCCCCTCAGCATTGAGCTCCTCTCATGCATAGGGTGAGACATGCCAGATCACCATTTTCTAAACAGATCATTCTCTTCTAGCTGATGCAAGAATGACCACTACGGACTTAAAGTAACGGAGTTCTATAGCATTAAAACAATCCCACAAGATCTGCTATTCAAAAGGTTATTGTACATGTGTCTTAACTTATCCTAGAAGGGCCAGGGAAGTACAAATTTTGGCTGTACAACAACATGGTGATATCTGATAGGATTAAAGTTCCTGAATCAAATAATTACAAGGTAAGTGAGGAATGAGTTTGAGTGGTGGATATGAGTTACAATAATAGCGGGGTAGGTCAGAATGAAATCATGCCCAAGACAGGACCAGCCCTGATTTAGAAACTCAAAGCAGGTTCATCAACAGGTCATTAATTGTGAGGTTGGGCATGTCCTTTGTACCGGCAACCAGTGTTGGGGTAGTTACTCTAAAAAAGTAATGCATTACACATTACTAGTTACTTAAAAAAAAAAGTAATCCCTTACTTTACTTAATTACTCACTGCTGAAAGTAAGTACACTACTAGTTACATTACTTTTTGGATTACTCAGGGCCATCATCTGAAATTCACCATAAGTTAATTAATTAACTATATCATGTTTTAACCTGGTATATGCTCAGATAAGCACAAATTTTTAATTAAGTAAGGTGGACACACACAAGATCTCTCTTCCATGCTCTTCAATACAGCAAAGCCAACAGGGAAGTTGTAAAAATCAGCCCTAACAGCACTTCACTGAAAAGTGGGCGAAGTACAAGGCTACAGTGCTGGCATAAACACACAAGGAAAAGGACGTTTGATTTGTTTTCCTGTCCTCAGTCTCAGTCGCCAATATACTCAAAAGGAAGAAGATCAAGAAGAAGAAGAGTATGTTAATGCAAGTAACTAGATAATTCATCTGTTTGTAACTGTAATCCGATTACTTAAGTTATCAAAGTAATGTGTTACATTACTGCGTTACTGATAATGTAATCAGATCACAGTAATACCCCCAACACTGCCGGCAACTAACCACTACTGCAACTAGAAGACCTGAGATAAATCCCTAGTGATGAGGAATGCACGTTCACCACCTCCACGCCACATGGTCCGGAAATATGAGCGTAATACAAGGTAGTTATCAGCAGAATTTAATACAAAATTAAACCATTTAGTAGTTAGTATATCTCCAACAGGGCTTGAAACAGAGCGTACTTTTGTGACAAATCACCGCCATGATTTCAGACAGCGAGCACCATTACAAACCAGCATGGTTTTTGTTGAAGGGCACTGCCAGAACTTACACTGAGAGCCTTGTACTACAGCCACATGATGTGCACTTGATGTAGAAGCAGTAAGAAAGCCAGTAAGACCCTGGCATATGTACTGAGCAGTAACGTATTAACCAACCAAACCCATTTAATGTACTATTTTCACTTTCGTACAGTGTCATAATGCTCTTAAAATCAGACAGAAGACTCGCAACATCAGTCCTACACTATAAAACTGATCCATTAAGCAGACGGATTAAATCACTTTAATCACATTAAACCCTCAGTCAGAGACAGAAAAACAGGGAAATGATTTTATCTGAGAGGAATTAACAGCAGGGCTGGATTGCAGAAATTCTTTCAGGATGACACAGTTTCTGAAAAAAAGTAGGCAGCATTATAATGTAGTCTTTGTAAAGTTACTAAATTCTTATTTCACACCCAAACCCTCGTTAATCAACGTAATTGTTTCCAGGAGATGAAGAGGAGGCCATTAGCAGTGCATTAGAATTGATACGGTTTTGATTGAGTCCTCTGAATTCGCGAAAATAATGCACATAACAAAGCCTGATGGGCAGTTCTCCTTATCACCTTCTCAACCGCATTTTACAATTTCATAACTATTCAACTGCGCTTGTTGAGGGATATCACACAAACATCAAGGGTTCCTCAAATATACCATACTCCCAAAACCTCATTAATGTCGCTTCAGAGGTCAAATACACTATCCCAATTCTGTCCACGGGAATGAATTAATATGATTTGTTTCAACATTAACACATCCAAAGTACAACCCCAATTCCGAAATAGTTGGGACAAAGAGTAAATTGTGAGTAAAATTAAAATGAAATGACTTTCAAATCACACCAGCCAGTATTTTATTCATAATAGAAAAGAGATAACAGAGCAAATGCTGAAACTAAGACATTTTACAATTTTATCCACAAATTGAGCACATTTCAAATTTTATGGCTGCTACAGGTCTCAAAAAAGTTGGGACAGGGGCCTGTTTACCCATGGTGTAGCATCCCCTCTTCTTTTCACACAGGGTGGAGGCGTCTGGGCATTGAGGAGACAAGTTTCTGGAGTTTAGCCATTGGAATTGATCCCACTCTTGTATTATGCAGGCTTCCAGCTGTTGGAGAGTTTTGGGTCTCCTTTGATGGACTTAACATTTAATTATGCGCCAAATGTTCTCAATCAGTGAGAGATCAGGACTGCAGACAGGCCAGTTCATCACACAGACTCTTCTATGCTGTTGTAATGTGGTTTTGTATTGTTCTGCTGAAATACACAAGGCCTTCCCTGGAATAGATGTCATCTGGAGGGGAGCATATGTTGCTCTAAAACCTTTATATACCGTTCAGCATTCATGGTGCTTTTTAAAACATGCAAGGGTTTCACACCATATGCACGAATGCATCCCCATACCATCAAAGATGCTGGCTTTTGAACTGAACGCTGATAACAGGAGGGGTGGTCATCCGCTTTAGCGTGGAGGACACGGCACCCATGATTTCCAACAAGAATGTCAAATTTGGACTCGTCTGATCACAGGACACTTTGCTACATTCTATTTTAAATGAACCTTGGCCCACAGAACACAGTGGCGCTTCTGGATCATGCTCAACAATGGCTTCCTTTTTGCATGATTGAGTCTTAGATGGCATCTGTGAATGTCACGGCAGAGTGTGTTTACATACAGTGGTTTCTTGAAGTATTCCTGGGCCCATTTAGTAACGTCAATGACAGAATCATGCTGGTGAGTGATGCAGTGGCGTCTGAGGGCCCGAATATCACGGGCATCCAGTAAAGGTCTTCAGCCTTGTCCCTTACGCACAGAGATTTTTTCCAGTTTCTCTCAATTTTTCAATGATGTTATGCACTTTCGATGTTGAGATCTTCAAAGCTTTTGCAATTTGACATTGAGGAACATAGTTTTTAAAGTATTCCACAATTTTTTTTTTTTTACATTAGCCTTCACAGGTTGATATTAAATGCTTTTTTCAGCCCTTTTATGCCTGTGTCCCAACTTTTTTGAGACCTGTCGCAGCCAGAAAATTTGAAATAAGCTCATTTTGTGGATAAAAATGTAATATGTCTCAGTTTCAACATTTGAAATGTTATCTATATTCTATTGTAAGTAACATATTGGCTCATGTGATCTGAAAGTCATTGCATTTTGATATTATTCACAATTTACACTTCGTCCCAACTATTTCAGAATTGGGGTTGTATAATATTAAGAGGAGAACAGAACAGTGCAACTGTGCTCCAATTCAGCACTCAAATCTTAACGAAATGAAGTCATAGTTTGTGGTTACGTAAGATGGGAGTGGAGAGGATGGGGACCTGGATTAGTTTCATGGTGATTGAGCGTGTGTATGGCTGTGTTTCTGCACTGTGTGTGTGCGTGCGTGTGCGTGCGTGTGCACGCGCATGTGTTTATCTGCATGACTCAGAACCCTGACTCCCAGAACTCCGGACTTCTGCATATTTCCCTGCCGTTCGTCATCCGCTTCGGACCAAATGCAACACTAAAGTGAGACTGAAAAGCCCATCGTACCATACCACTGGGGAGGAGGACCGATTTACCAGAGGCTCCCTTAAAGCCTGCTCTTTGCAAGGGAAGCCGGCAATTTTCTGCTCTGTTAAAAGCTGAGCCCTCGGTAATTGCCCGCATTATTAAACTATTGGTCTCGGAGAGAAAAATCATAACACAAAGAACTGGCAGATTTGAAGCTGCGGACAAGAAAGATCAAAGCGCCAAGGCTATAGCTAACATTCCAGCTACAGAACAGACCTATTCCCGACTCCACCTCACTGTACAGCAAAAGTATTCTAGACATGTGCGCTCCGTCTGGTACCACGATATACACCATCACACACAGCATCTGCTTATGATTACTGGGCCGCACCATCGTCCGGCCAGGTTTGCCTTCAGCTCAGCACACAGCCAAAACCAGCAGTATTTTATGCCAGAGAATTAAAAAGAGAAACCATACAGTAATGGTAACAAGATAAAACATCACCATTAAATTATCTGCAGTTAAAGACCCAGTTACTTAATAATATAAACAGTGGATATATAAAGGTGACGCTCTCTTTTCGAAATTGCAGGTTATTACGATGCAAAGCCAGAAATGGCAATATTAAAAGTCACTTTTCTCATCTTTAATGTTTCTTTAAAATGGAAAGGGGAAAAAAACAGGTAATAAATTACTGTTACACCCTGGCTGTACTATTCCACAAACCTGTACCAACTAACACTTTGTAGACACATATTCTACATTTGCTAATGGAGCATGTCTTTGTGAATAAGAAACTATTAATTTTGCACAACTAGACTATCGCATTTTACCCCGCTGTTCCCAAAAAATAGTGGCAAAGCCACTGCGCAAGCTTGGCCAAAATCAAACATGGCCCAGATTTGCATCCCATATACACGCATATAAGATATGAAAATGATCCATGAAAAGCTGAAGGCGCTAGACTGCTGACAAGGCAAAACGCTTACAGATGCATGGACACACGATAGACCACCATGAAGGCATCTAACCACAGCATAAACCCAATTGGCCCAGAGGCCAAGCGGGCTAATAAAAAGTCAAAGGTCCTTCAAATTGCAAGAGGATCTCCTGTTTAAAGCTCACTTGAGGCTATCTCATAAGTCTTAATGGGATTCAGGTCAAGGCTCTGACTGGTCAGTCTAACACTATGATATTCCTTTCCTAGGTCAATGTATGCCACAACTGGGTGTTTTGGGTCATCATCTTGTTGTAAGGCAAAATTCATCGTTAGCTTTCTGACAGAGGTTGGTAGGTTTTCTACGAATTTTGCCTACAAACATGAAAATGACCCATTTGCCATTTTGAGCAATTCATTATTCCAAGAATCTTGACTAGCTGAGAGGATGTCCAAACTGAAGAGATTCCATTCAGAAGCTGAAATTCACAAATTTATGAATACTCGATTTCTCTGAACATTCTGATATCAGTTCAGGAACATCGACCAGAAAACATAATTACAACAAACACTCAAGTTCGAAGCATAAATCATGATAATATACTTAGGAGCAGGAATGCACTCCCAATTGCATGACATATAACTGTAAACACTACCAAAGTGCTGCTCGGTAAAATTTTCTTTTATAATGTGCACAGTGATTCAGAATCTTTCAAGGGCCTCACAGAAAAGAATGTAAAAGCTCCAAGGTGATTTTGAAACAGCAGTTAGCAATTTAATGAAGCACGTCCTTGGGTAATACATCAAGTGATAAAAATGTCAGCAATGCATGGGATCCCACAATCACAGAAACAATGGAAAAAAGTAGTTTGAAACAATGACCTTATGTAAATGCATGCTAATTACTTCTTGTATTTAGATAATGGCTGAATCAAAGAAAACTAATAAAACTTACAAATACCAACTCAAAAACAGAACACGTGTCAACGCATTGTTACGGCATACCAATCTGCTGCTGCAACAGCATATGAATCCCATTACATTGCATTAATCATAAACTCACCCCTGTCTGAAAAGCAGAGGCTAAGGCTTCCTCAGTGAAAATGTGAAACCTGATCCTCTTCTCACTAAACAGGATCGCAGATTTGATCAAGACGAGCGTCTCGTCCACCCGACTCCCACAAGCCACCACTGCCAGGTGCATCCACTCCTCTGGAGGGGACCCTCCTGACACCGGACGAGCCACCTCGTTCTTCTGCCTGCCGAAAAACAGGTCAGCAAGCCCTCGCATCAGAGGTGCATGACAGGTAAGTACACAAATAACAGTGTTGACATCAAATCAAGTCGCTAACATAGGATATTCTGGCATGAAAAACAGAGAACTGCTTACGCTCATGAAAAAAACAAAACAACTCCAAGTGAAGGGGGCCAGAGAGCAGCATGACCATATGACAAATTCTCATAGATTTGTGCAGGCAGTTTTTATTTATTTATTTTCCATTTTATTTTTCAAGCCAGTTGAGAACATGGTGTCGTGCCCCAGTACTTGGGAATCGGTCCATTTTTCTGGAAATTTTCATTCTGGTTAAAAAGTAAAAAAAAAAAAAAGGTCAAATTTTCTGACAGTCACGCTAACATTTATGATAGTCCTACCTGTCCTAATTTGCAAGAAATGACTATGTACAAATCATAACAACAATAGCAATATAAAATACAGCATAAATGCCTCACTGTCACAAATGATGTTCAAAACATGAGCTAGCATATACACATCATCCCCCTCAACTTTGGTCTCCGACAGTAGATAACTCTACACACCCATACACTTTAAAATGTAGCAGTTCATCACTTCTTCTTTTCATTTGCACATCTCTTCTCCTGTAGTTATCAACTATTTCCTGAGGATCTTGTTCTATAATGCAGGGAACCAAGGGGATTCACTATTTGATGTGAAAATTTCTGTCACAGCGGCACAATGAGTGCGGATGCCTTTAAATTCGAGGGACTGAACCAGAGCTTCACAAAAGCTATAAAAACTAGAAAAGTACAGTCAGTCGCCAGTAAACATGACTGCATCTCTGTATATGCCACTGGTAAATGCGATAACAAACAAAATCACAAGGTTTGTTCACGTTTTGACAAACCATGCTCACACCTAGTTTGAAAGCGTTTGCAAACAGTAGCATGATTATAAGAATGGGAGCTTATCCACTAATAAAGCAATAATGAGTACCTTTAATAATTATTAAATTTTTTTTTTTTCAAAATTGTGCCACCATTCTGAGGTTGACAACAAATTTGAAATAGACAGGAGTAAAATTTTTGACTCCAGAACGATTATGAGGAAAACTGCAGCATCCAAACAACTGCTGATCCATTGGATCTCCCAGCGTTTTCACACAGGGATATGATGAAAATCCAGCAATCTTTAAAAACCAAATTGTCAACATTACAGTACTAATTATACAGCAAATTATTCATTATATTGTCACGGTTTGGTTTAATGGCCTACTTTTCAGCGTACATGCAAACTCCCACAAGCTGAACCTTGGAAGAATATTTACAGCTCCTACAACAGCTCTTTGAGTTTGTAGAGAAAATTAGTCTATTTTCAGAGGGGAACAGGCATCCAGTTCTAAAGAAAAGAATAAAAACATACTCCGAGCAAAAAATAATCAAAGGACTTTCTTATTAACATTTTAAAAGGTAAATATATACTCGTCCACACCAGGCGTGCCACAGCAATTTGCATACTACCATGGATGCACAATTCCGTGCTGCCTTGCTTCTAAACATGACAAATTTGCTTGTAAACAGCTTGAATTTGTGAAAATTGGAAAAACGGCTTTCTTTGTCGCTGCCTATGGCAACTATAAATACCCATGAGCAGTTTCAGACTGACTGGCCAACCCACTGAGGAGGAAAATGAATTCAGACAGGCAGACTTTTCCTCATTTTATAGTCAGAGAAAAAAAGAGGTCTTATCTTCACAGTAGAACAGTCCTTGATGGAGAGACACTGATTAAGATTGATGGGAAGGCCCAGAGATTCCTGTCATGGATGCAGAATATGAAGGTCAGGATATATAAACTGACCGACACTGACAGTCAGCCTGGTTTATAATATGTAAGGAAAGTTTACAGCTTACATGTCTGAGTGAAGAGCCCAGAACACAGCATACAGTTACCATACACAACCCTTTTCCATGGACATCTTTCCCAAAAACTGACAAGTATTAACAGAGCAGCACAACTCATAACAAATGAACACAGACACAGTTGTGAAGATTTACGAAGTCTGTGGTGGGTATCCATGGTGGATTCACCACGAAACATCCACAACCCCATTTGGCACATCTGTCAACTCCATAGCGGCATAATTAACTGGGTATGATCGCTTACAAAAAAAGAATCAAACTCATCACTGGCAGAAGAAAATGAGCATAAATGCATTTTATTTACATCTGCTGCAGGAGATGAATTAATTATGGTTTCTGAACACATATTTAGATTGCAGGTACAACAAACTGACAAAATATAAGGACACCAACGGTTGCACATAATGAAACAAAAACAATGCTTCCACAACTTTCAGAGGTGAGACATTACTAGCATTCTGAACATCCACAAAGCTGCAAGTACATTTAGTCATCCAGGGGGGATTCGATCAAAGGTTCACCATAATCAGAGAAGGCTGCAGTGTTCATTTCTCATATGAAAATGTTCTCCGTGCCCTGTGGGCCAAACAGAGCCAGGCAGTTTAAATGAGCCCAGCAGTGCAGATCATCTCCGCGGCAGTGCGGATTAACAGATTTTTCCAACTTGAAACAACTGTGAGCCTGTGCGCCAAGGGTATCTTTTTTAAGGTTCTCTTGGCTCCCTAGCAGATAAAAGTTATTTTCAGTAATCTAATTTCTGACGAGGGATATAGAAGTGAATTCCTGAACTACCTCAGGATGTATGGGTGAGCAGATAGATTTTGCACCGCCACAGTGAGCAAGGCGTTTACTCATCCGTGATGACGCTCCACGGCTTTACATAATGCCCCTGCACGGTAACGCCTCGTGGTACGTCAGACCCATAATTCACCAACATGCCCAATTCAAGAAAAAAGTGATCTGTGTTAATGTAAAGGTACATTTGGCAACGTGTAGGTCGAACGCATAAGAAAATGGTTGGAAAGCTGTTTTGAGAAGTGAAAAAAGGAGCTGACATTCTTGTACATTCTGACAGTCTCGTGTGTTTGCGTGCGTGCGAGTGTGTGTGTGTGTGTGTGTGTGTGTGTGTTGGGGGGGGGGCAGGGCAGGCTATTCTGGACAATTTCGGTTTGTTGCTTTACACGCAGTCTGGCACATGCACACACTCCAGCTGCAAGAAACACTTGGCACTGATAACTATATTTACCATCAAACCCGACTGAGCAGGAAACCAGAGCCCTGCTAAATCAGTACAATAAGGACTGCATTCAGCAACCGGAGCCTTCTGTGTCTTCTGATGGACACACAATATGCTGAAGCAGATGCAAAGTACACCTAATCAGGATCTGATTCACAGATCAAGAGAAAAACACTGGCAAAAGCACAAACCTTCACCAGAGCAGTCAGCAACCCTCTGTATACAGCGAGAAATTGCAGTAAGTTTTCATTCCATTTTGACTGGTATGGGTCACACTTTAAATGAAGTATTGCTCATAAAGGCTTTATACAGCATGCATAATGCCTTCATAAATGAGACATAACGTCTTCATAAATCATACATAAGCAAATGTCATGCTTTGTAAAGGGTGAAATAGCACATCCTTATTATATATATGTGATTCCAGATGTGGTATAAGTGACAATATCTCTTAGCTAGTGGTCACATGCTATAAAGGGTCACATTGCCAGCTAAGTGACATTCTCAATGTCGCATCTGGAATCACATGCTGAATAAGGATGTGCTATTTCACCCTTTACAAAGCATGACATTTGCTCAAGTATAATTTATAAAGACCTTATGGGTTATTCGATCCCAAATCAACCAGAGGTCCCCAGGTCACGGTCTCAGAAAAGTCTGAAAAAAATCACAATTGAAGTACTACCTAAGGAATGAATGTGTGCACAATGTCAGGCCTGTAAGTGCAGTAGTTGCAGAGATACGGCCATTTATATTTTAAGGCCATTTTATTTTTTTCTTCGATTTTCGCAAAATGAATTTTTGACCAAATTTGAATGCGTAATTTACAGCAAAGTCATGATGCAGCAAGGTTGTAACCTTGCGTATAGGGTTAATTTTTCCTGAATTTTTCATTTTTGGCTTGATGAAAGGTGTATCTTCAGTCTCTTATCATCTACTGACCCCCCAAAATGAAGAGAAAGCCAATTTCAAGAAATTATGCCGTATCTTTGCAGTACTGCTGAGGGAGTATGGCTCATTATCTGGACCCAAAATTTTGCAAGTTGTCTAATCTGATGTTTATGCATGTGTGCAAGCAGTCAGAAGTTTTAAATAACCATTTCTTCCAGTTCCAGTGGCCTATTTATATTAGAACATTTCACGATTTTCCAAACACTAGCCCATAATTCACCACAAAAACTACTGGATGACGGCAAATGACAGCCTTGAAATTTTTACCATGTATTGGCACATATTTAAGTTTAACACATACCAAGTTTCATCCGTAGAATGAGATTGGTTCTATTTTTAAAGCTATAAACTATTTGACAATTTTTACACTAAACACATCCATTTATTAGGAAATGCATACATAAGACATTCAAATTAATTCAGAATACATGTATACTTAAATTAAAGATTGTATTTGCACATGTAACAACAAAAAATAAAATAAAATCTAAATATCCCCACTTTGTCATGATCCTGATCTGCTGGACCATGTTTTTGTTTTGATCCTGTCCTGCCTGCCCATGTTTGATTAAGAATTCTGCTTTGTCTGACCATGCTCAGTATTTTGTATTGTGATTTAGATTCCATGCCATGTTTTGTTTTTGCCTTGTCTTTGTCTGTTTGCCATTTTCCACCATTGCAGTTATATTCCGTTCCTTGTTTTGTGTCATACCATGCATTATACTTTGTCTCCCCCGTTTGGTCTTTTGTCATGCGATCGCTCACGGCCCCAATATTGTGCGCCAAACTTTCGGGTGATTTCCTGGTTTCTGGGATTTCATCCATTCCTTCCAATCTTGTTTACTTCCTTCATCTTGCTTTTCTATATTACTAACAACAGTTTGTTGTTTTAAGTAAACTTACTAATCAAGACTAACATTGTTTATAGTACTAACTTACTAACAAGCACTAGGGACTGTATAGCTGCGCATTACTAATTGACTAGCAAGCTCTCAGCACTCGCTCTGCTCTAGTCTCCGCCCCTTGCCTTCACTCAATTTACTTTGCTGTGCTTCAAGCAGATCTTCTGCACCCTGTTAATCACTGTTCTGCCTCTCACTCTGTGCACGGTAGAACTCCCTAACCGGAGCCGTATGTTTGTCAGTAGGCTGTCTCTGTGATCCCTGTCCGCGTTTTCGCTCTTGCCAATTTCTTGTAATCAGGAACCTCTTCATGTTCATTCCTTTGTAATTAGTCTGATCCATATCATCTGCCTCCCCTTTGTAGCATGTGACTTCCCCTATGTGTATTTAAGCAGCCTTTTCATTCACAGCTCTTGTCAGAACGTTTTCCCTATGCTGCAATTGTTTATGCCTTGTACTCTTAGGCCTGTATATAGTGAGTACGATTGAAATGTAACTGAAGTGTAAGAAAGAGATTGATCTTCCACTTACCGAGGGAGTGGTCCCACACCTCGCCAGTGGCTATTCGCAAACGCCACTCGAGCATAACTGACAGTAGTGGGCACTGGGTACCACAGGCGGTGCGTCAGCTGATACATAGGGATACTCAATCCTCACTCTTCAGTGCTGAATGACCAAAACCTGACGCAGTTGACTTTTCTTGATTAGAAAGTTTCGCAGACTAATTGGTAAAACGATAATCTGTTTAATTTTTGATGGCATTGTAATACATTGCTTCACAAAATTGAGGCGTCTCTTTCGCACATAAATGACGATGTAAAATATCAGCATGTCTTCATAAATTCTGTGGTCGAGTGGCTCGCGAAAGGCGCAGGACAGCCCGCGAGGCTCACTAAGCAACAAGCTGTGAAACGTGCCGGACATTTCCTTCTACATTCAGCGATTAAGAATGTAGAAAAGAATGGATTCTCGTGACTTACAGCTACATGAGCCTCACAGACCCATCCACACGCGCCCCACGAGCCAGCTGAGCGCAGAATTTTCCAACTCAAAAGTTCAGAAAAGCCCGAGAAATCCGAATGCATGACAGTTGACAGATATGCGTCATTAATGAAATCTGGCCACACCTGATGATGGTGAGAGTTTTCGGAGTTTCTGCAATGGTAATATAAATGAATTGAAAACAGGCCAATAATTATCAGTGTTCATTCTGACTTAACAAGTAGAACTGGCAACACATGATAATCCTTAGGATTTTTGGAGTTCAGTAAATAAAATTTTATTAAATTATTGAAAACAGGTCATGTCCAATCATTATTTTTAAGGGATGGTTTTGAGCTTCCCCTATTGCCAGTTCACCAGTAGCCACTGGTGGGTGCACAAACCTGGAGTTCACCACAGTGCAGTTCCTAAACTCTGAAACCAGGTGGTCAGTCAGCAAGTTACCGGCATCTTTATCATCATTATAGTTAAAATTTGCGTAGTTGCGATTGCTTCGAGCACGTGGCTGTAAATGATCCAGAGTTTCCCATGTTTGTGACCATCTGAAAGCCATAACAACGAAATACCGGCGCAAGTTAGTGCGGCTCAAGGGAGGTGTTCCCTGCACTCAACCTTCACTCAGAAAGAGACACTATTTTCAGCGTGAGTGAGGTCTCTGAAAGCAAATGAGTGTTAGAGCAACCTTGACTCGTCTAGTATAACCTGACACTAACTAAGTTTTAGTAATCACTCGCACTCAATTAATGTGAGTGTCGTTTCTGAATACGGGCCTTAGTGCTATACTTCTAAATGGAACGTCCCGGATTCTGATTTTGGCTTTACCTTTGATATTCCTGTGCCCGTGTACCATACCTGTTTTCCCGGACTCCGAGTTTTGTGTTTGCTGCCCTGTTAATGGTTCGGATTACGCCCACTGGATTTTGGCTTTGGATTCTCTGACAAACCCGTGCCTGTGTACCGAACCCGTTTTGCCCGACTACGAGTATTGTGATTGGTGCCCTGGTTATGACTCGGATTTCACCCCCTGGATTTTGATTTTTGGATTGCGGACTCTGTATTGTTGCCTCCTGCTCTGCAGGGGGTCTCCCCCTACCTTAATAAAATCCAGTTTTACTGCACTGCTTGGTTCTCGCGACTGGTTCCTGAACGATAACTCACACAGTTTGTATGACGAGTTTTGCATAGTGGAGAACAACCATCATGACGGACATAAATGTTTATTAAAGCATCAAAATGAAATATTCATTCATAATCAGAATCTGTGATTTAGAAGAGCAAAAATTTCTAAAATAATTCAATGATAAATCATAATACTCATCATGAGAAAATATTGACTGGACATGTAAATACAGAGCCATCTGTACCTCGCTAAATTTATTCAGGAGCATTTAAAAACTTTGGCAGAATCACCAATACATTCTTTAAATCTTCTTGGCTCAAGACATAATGAGGAGCACCTCTGCCTTGAACATGCGGTGCATCAACTAGACATATGATGTGTTGGAAGGGGACCCAACACTCATCCTTCCTTGATGCAGGTGGCCAAGACAGTACATTGTTGCTGGCTCATCATTTCACATTCTGCTCCTCTCACCGACAGTGGAAGACATCAATAAACTATTTGCAACGGCAACACAGTGTTCTCATGTTGGATTTGCAGCGTTTCACGCCAGGAAATATACTGCTCTGAATAAAGAAGAAACGAGAACACAGGAACTGAACGGCTAATCCCCAAATGGTTTTTAAAGTTTACCACCATTTCTTTATTTGTTTTTCTGGTTTCAAAGGCCAGAATGCTCACACATTTTGACTTCAATGGATTCTTTTAGTGTAAAAATTGTGAAATATTTTATTGCTTTAAAAATAGAACCAATCTGATACTACGGATGAAACTTGGCATGTGTTAACCTGAAATATGTGCCAATACATGGTAAAAATTTCTAGGCTGTCGTTCACTGTCATTCAGTAGTTTTTGGTGGTGAAATATGGGCTAGCTTTTGGAAAAATGTAAAATGTTCTAATATAAATAGGTCACTGGACCTGGAAGAAATGGTTATTTAAAACTTCTGACTGCTTGCACATATGCATAAACATCAGTTTAGACATCATAAAAAAATTTCAGATCTAGATCATGAGCCATTCTCCCTCAGCAGTACTGCAAAGATACAGCAAATTTCGTGAAATTTCGCTTTCTCTTCATTTTGGGGGGTCAGTAGATGATTAGAGACTGAAGATACACCTTTCATCAAGCCAAAAATGAAAAACTCAGGAAAAATTAACCCTATACGCAAGATTACAACCCCGCAGCATCATTACTTAGCTGTAACTAAGCATTAAAAAATTCAAAAATTCATTTTGCAAAAAGAAAAAAAAATAGCTTAAAATATAAATGGCCATATCTCAGCAACTACTGCACTTACAGACCGGAAATTTTCCACACATTCATTCCTTAGGTAGTACTTCAATTGTGATTTTTTCACACTTTTCTGAGACAGTGACCTGGGGACCTCTGGTTCATTTGGGATGGAATGACCCTCATATGTCATTTACAAAGGCATTATACGTGTTGTATAAAGCCTTTATGAGCAACACTTCATGGCAGTATCGAAGAAGCCAAAACAGTGCAGAAAATCACACTGCATGCAAAATGACTGAACCAGTCACATATCAAGCTCATCACAATCAAATCCCTCCGTACCTTCACTAAGCCTGCAATCTCATTCCATATTTTAGGCAAACTTTTAGCACTTTAGATCACTAAAGATGGATCATGCACTCTTATCCTGGACTGAGCTCAATAGGCTCAAATTATTCTTCTGTGGGATGTTTGCCACAGAATTCTTGTTTGATGCCCTTTAAGAATTTTTGATTATGGAAAAGCCATTCTTTATCATTCGTGGTCAGGGCTTTCCGTGTCCTTATTTTGTGTAATCCGACACCAAAGGCAATTCTAGATAAACCATTATCGCCTGCCAGACGCAAAATAACAGCTTATCTGACAAATGATTTCAGCACTATGGTCTTCACGTGGTCTCAAATATTCATAGCAACTCTGAGGCAGATTACTGCAGAAATACAGAAGCGAGGAAATATGGTGCACTCAAGACAATATGCAGAGTAAAGATAGACGGGTAAAGTGTGCCAAACACGCATGTTTACAAGGCCCTGTGTGCTGAAGTCTCACACGATGCGTCGTACACAAGGGACTCAGAAAGGGTAGGTGAGAGAAAAAAAAGGAGGGAGACAGCTTGTGAGAAAAAATAACCGCCGGAAAATGCAACCTTGATCGTCCTTTATTTTGCCCTTCTCTCCCCAGGACCTCAGACGGCTGCAGACTGCATTATTAAGCGAGCAGCGTGTCAAACAGACCTGTTTTGGTCATTGTTTGCATCTCCCAGTGATGGGCTGCTCACGCTCATGCGTTTATCAGCAGCCAGCAAACGCAGGTGGGCGTGAACACTGACAGAAGGCTTATATTTGGTTGGTGGAGATAACAGAGGAAAACGCCGTCCAGTTTCAGAAAGAGAAAATGGAGAATAGCAAAAAGTAAAGGATAATGATAATGCGGAATATCGAACAGGCAGAAACAAATGAGCCGATCAGAGCAGATGACACCGCTGCTGCGGGCTCCAGCTGCTGGCAAGGAGATATCTGAACCATAAGCAAAGTGGCTCATTTGTCTGAAAGGATAAATGTTGACACGATTAAATTCATATTTTAAGCAACAATGGAGACTCACCCTTAACTCAGAATTCAAAGCCAGGAGGGAATATGTAAATTCAATTAGAGAAACCAAGCAATGATTCTCCCAAAGGCAGATCATGCGAAAAACACTGAAATTAGCCATGATTTTTCTGAAGGTCACCTCAGTTCATCACAACATGACACATTTGTTGGACACATTTGTTGATAAAACGATCTTTATCCGGGCTCAACAATGATTAAGTAATTGCTCACAATGTATTTTCATGAATTTGACCTGCATGCTGATGACACAGGACACAGGAGGTGATATCCACTCTCTCAGCATTCAATTACAATAATATACAGTGATAGTACAGGAGCATTAGTAATGGAGTCCATCATGCAAACATTCTGAAAAGAAAATAACAATATCTGATAATAACAATTTAATTGAACACTACAATTATAATACCAAAATGACCCTTAAAAACTGACTGCAAATTAATTTCTGGATCAGATACATACTTTGAAAGGCTGCATTTACTTCATGCCCCTTTTTGATACGTGACTACCAACATCATGCAAGTCTAGCAAGTGTTTTACGCAGGCACGCACACACATACACGCACGCACGCACGGACACACACACACACACACACACACACACACACACACACGAAAAGCAAACATGTACAAATGTACACACATGCAAATGCTGCACACATGCTAGAGTTCGAAAAAAGAAAAACATAATTACTCTATAAATGGAATTGTAGTGGTTGTAGTTAGCCTCCATCAGATGCTTGACAATGAGATTTACCTCTCAGCCTAACCATAAGCGAAGTATATGTCTGCCAACATGGCTAAGGAGTGATTACAGGCAGATGCTTCAACTTCTTTAAAAGCCGACAGCTACTTCCATACCCCCCCCCCCCCCCCCAAAAAAAAAAATTCTAATCCTGTCGTGCGAAAAATCAACAGCAGTGTTACTAAAACATTAACAGTTATGATAAAACTATGAAGATTCGATTTACTCGAGCATAATAATAATAATAATAATAAAAATGATAATATTGGTGAGAGGACGGGAAAAACCCAACTGTTCGAAGATACCCATCACATCATCAGCATTAGCAAGCAAGAACTGATGCGAGGATTCCTTACCTAGACTTCGCATTTACAAAGCCTCCTCTGTGTGATACTTTGCCTTCCCGTCGATTCGGACGTGGCCGATTTTGCGAAATGCGAGATAATCGAGGTTTCTTCTCCAACTTCACGGAAGCTCTTTTTCCCGATCCGGATGAAAGTGGAAAGGAGTAATCATTCGCAACTTCTTTCAAAGGCGACTCGTCTGCAGCATTGCCCACTAAGAAGTACAAAAGTAGCAAAACTCCGAAGCAAATCACGATCACCAAAATCTTGCAATGAATTTTCATTGTGAAAAAGTGCCCTTGTTCCGTGAAAATACGCCTGATTCTTCCCTCATGGCTGAGAATAGGAAATTAAAACCAGACTTGAGATTTTATGATTTTTTTTTTTCTCCCTGGTTGCATTGTGGTGGAGATGATACAGAGCGCAGCGCCACCGAACACATCCACATAAATTTACTCTAGTGGAGGAGGGCCTACTCCGTCTTACCGTAATATTTAGAAAAAGGGTAACACTATACAGTGGGATTTAAAAACGCACGAGGACGTACTAATATGATACTTCTTAAAATAAGACGCAAAGCAGTCTGTGAAGAACTTGCATCTCCGCTATGATTGCATTTGGATAAGCGCATTCGTTTGAAATAATTCAATGGAATTGATTCGTTTGCTCTTGATCGTTCAATCTTACTCGTTTCGCCTCTGAAATTCCTGTGTGCAAAATTGTTGGTAAAACAGGTCTCCAAAAATCCAGTTTAGCCGGGGCCTAGGCTTATGATTTTCATATTGAGGATTCATGGTTACCGCAATTCTCTTGATAATTATTTTACAAAAGCCCCTGTGCTATCACTATGATCGAAATGAAGTTCACAAGGACTCAGCTGTTTGCATGCATTCAATGATGTAACTTTTATTTGAATGAACGGGGGATGGGGGGTTGGGGTTTCCAGATGCATTGATAGTTGTTGTTACACTTAGGCTAATGGTCATCCATCCTAATTTATGACCCCCAATAACTGTCTTGTTACCTTGCCTACATCTAGGCACTAGACCCACATAGCAAGCCATTTCGGTATGCCTAGCTCTTCTCATGTCACATTTATTCCAAAGAAACGATTTAAGTATATGTTACCTTACTAATGTTACCATTTACAGTGAACAAAGAGTAAATATACGAACAAATTCAAATTCCCATATTCATACAGACAGACCAAACAGATACCGAAGCTCCCTGAAGAGATGTATGCACACGCATCAATAAATTCCACCCCATTCCGTCGCTAACAACTCGAATTCGCTACTATCATCTTTCATTACTCCTGCTAAGTAGATGGCGGTAGTGGGTCTGATGGGAAAAAATATGGTAAAATACTGTTCCATTCACTATGCGGCAATACGGTAGAAGCATGACGTCTGAAATGTGTATGAGACGTGCCGCGCGATTCCCGCATGGCTATGCTTGAACGCAAGGCGACTTAAAAACCTTGTCTGGACATCGGTATTGGCTTAGGAATATTATTTGTTCCTGTTACTGATGACTGTGGGTGGCTGCCGGTAAGCAAGAAGTGTTATTAACAGTAGTCGGGGTTTGTTCGTCACATATCTAAGTTAGCTAGCTGGTCATCATTTTAGCCGGCTAGCTGAGTGCTGTCTGGCTGTAATTTCTTTCGGAAAGTTTCACAAGTTGCGGTGATTTTGCCCGTCCAGAGTGTCAGCCTAGAGGCTGAGGGGCTAGTGGCACAGTTAGCCAGCTGATTGATCGGAACTTTGAATAACCAGTGCGTTCACATTCCCTTAAGTTTTCGAGGACCAACAGTCGTTCACTGAAAACTTGAGCTCTGCAAGTCAGTAGTAGCCAACTGTTTGCGTTCGCAGTATGAGTCAAATACGAAGTTACTTAGTTGCTGTAACGATACAGTCGCTGTAAAGATCACCAGAAGATCAGATTAGCGGCTATCTTTCTAAAAAGGTTGTGTAAATGACTGGTCTAATTGGCGGATTGGCTGAAGATGCTAGTCCACTAGCTTGCACGTATTGATAGGCGTGTATGGACAGACAGTAACGTTAAATCTAAGGGGGAACACTTCTTTCCTGCGTGGTCCCAGATGTTAGAAAACAGGACAAACAGTTACACAAGACAGCCATAAAATCCTCCCAAACATGCAGCATGTAAGTTATCCAAAGACATTCTTAATGTAATTACAACAGGCATGAACCTTCAATCCCTGTCCGAGTATCTTCATTAACTTAAGTGTGCAACTTCCACAGCGCGTCGCTATATTCGGAAACCGAAGCGACCAACTTTTGTAAATGCATCTACAGTGCTTTGAAAAAGTACTGTTTGCCCCTTTCCTGATTTCTTCTCTCTTTTTTTTGCATATCTGTCGCAGTGAAATGTTTCCAATCATAAAACAAATTTTAATGTTAGATAAAGATAACCCGAGTAAATACAAAATGCAGTTTTTAAATGATGATTTCATTTATTGAGGGAAAAACTATCCAAATCTTCCTGGCCCTATGAAAAAAAGGAACCCCAACCCTCGTTAAATCTTGAATTAACTGCGATTAACCACATTTTTTTAGTTCAATTTCACCAGCCACACCATGTCTGATTACTACCAGACCTGTTGAGTCAAGAAATCTCTTAAATAGAACCTGTTTGACAAAAGGAAGTAGGCTTAAGATCTCAAAAAGCAACATAGCATGTTGCGATCTAAAGAAATTCAGGAGCAGATGAGAAACAAAGTCATTGACATCTATCAGTCTGGAAAGGGTTTCAAAGCCATTTCTAAGGCTTTGGGACTCCAGCGAACCATGTTGAGAGCCATTCTCCACAAATGGAGAAAACTTGGAACAGTGGTGAACCTTCCCAGCAGTGGCCGGCCTACCGAATTTGCTCCAAGAGCGCATTGACGACTCAGCCCAGAGGTCACTAAAAAACCAAGAACAACATCTAAAGAACTGCAGGCCTCACTTGCCTCAGTTAAAGTCAGTGTTCATGATTCAACAATGAGTGAGAGACTGGGGTAAAAATGGCATCCATGGAAGAGTTCTAAGGCGAAAATCACTGCTGACCTAAAAGAACACAAAGGTTCGCCTTACATTTGCCAAAAACATCTTGATGATCCCCAAGAATTGGAAAAATATTCTGTAGACTGACGAGACAAAAGTTGAACTTCTTGAAAGGTGTGTTTCCCGTTACATCTGGCGTAAAACTAACACAGCATTCCATCAAAAGAATGTTATTCCAACATTCAAACATGGTAGTTGTAGTGTGATGGTCTGGGGCTGTTTTGCTGCTTAAGGACCAGGACGACTTGCTGTAAGTGATGGAACCATGAATTCTGCTCACTACTAGAAAATCCTGAAGGGAAATGTCTGACCCTCTGTTTTTGACCTCAACTTGGGTTCTGCAGCAGGACAATGATCCGAAACACACCAGCAAGTCCACCTCTGAATGGCTTTAAAAAAAAAAAAAGGTTTTGGAGTGGCCTTGTCAAAATTCGAACTTAAATCTGATTTAGATGCTGTGGCATGACCTTAAACAGGCTGCTCATGCTCGAGAACCCTTCAATGTGGCTGAATTAAAGCATTTCAACAAAGGAGAGTGGACTAAAATTCTTCTGCAGCGATATGAAAGACTCATTGCCAGTTATCAAAAATGCTTGATTGTAGTTATTGACGCTGAGGGTGGCACAACGAGTTATTAGGTTTAGGGGGAAATTATTTTTCACATGGGGCCAGGTAGGTTTGGATAGCGATTTCCCTCAATAAATTAAATCATCATTTAAAAACTTCATTTTGTAATGACTCGGGTTATATTTGTTTTAATTAAAATTAGTTTGATGATCTGAAAAATTTAGGTGTGACCCATATGCGAAAAAAAAATCAGGAAGGGGGCAAATACTTTTTCATGGCACTGTACACTTTTTTTTTTTTTTTTAAACAGCTGTATACACTACTAAGCCCGAATCATTATCGTGGTTTGGCCTGACGGGTTTAGTTCTTTAACATAAACAAACCCATACTGAGGGGAGATTGTCAGGGTCACCATTCCTGTTCCTGGACAGCTACCATCCTGTAGGTTTCTGCTTTATCTCTGTCCTATTCAACTGACTGGCTACTCATCAGGATCTCTAGCTGTGCAATTAGGTGTGCTTTGGTTTGTCAGGAGTGAAAACCTTCAGGATGGTAGCTGTCCAGGAACAGGGTTGGAGCCCCCAGCTCTAAACAGTGCAGCGGTTTAAAAACATGATTTATAGTCCGATCCCTCTGATGAAGTTACGGGGAAATGTTACCATCGCAATACGGAAAACGATGTGTTATTTGCTCAATAAATGGTTCCTGACCTGACAGGCAAATGATCTAAAATTAAAATAAAAGTCAGTTCTATGGGATTAAAAGGTGAACGATGTGAATGTCAGCACATTTCAATTAAAGTTAATACTGTAAGACATTATCCGACATTGTGTATTGTGTATATTTGTGAATGCTCTTGTAGTAAATCATGGTGGCTCATCTGCAATTATCCATGCTTTGTCAGTTAAAAATATAAGCGCAGCAATATACCGTACATCTCTCCCTGTATACTGTGCACTACTTGAAGAAACGTTGTTTCAAAACATTTCAAAATGTTTGGAAACTATGTTTCTGAAGTTAGAAGCTGTTTCAAAGGTTTAAAATGGTCATCTTTAGAAAATGGCATACAAATGTGAGAATTGTGTCCGAGCAGTATGTCATGCAATGCATGACGGGTCATTCCATGCCAAATAAACTAGAGCCTCCAGGGGGTCTGTCTCAGATTTGGCCAATTTTTTTTCTAAATATACCTTCTGGTGTCAAACGACAGAATCCCAAGTTTCAGGTCAAAATCTCAAAGGATTTTCATGTAGGAGCCATTTTAAATTGGGGTGTTGCCCCCGCTTTTTGCGCTCGTGAGCATTTTTGGAAAGCTATAAAAACTTTTTTTAATTAAGATGGAAAGCTGAGCATTGCTAATCCAGTTAATTTTTGCCCTAGTTTTCAGAATCTGGCTTCAAAATTGCAGTGTGATGAACCATTTGGGATTTATGAGCATTTGAAAATGAGATTTTGGTTGGACTGAAATTTTTTTTTTTTTCTTTCCCCCCCCCACATTTTGATGGCTCACTGAATGGTCAGCTTTATAACTAGACCTAAATATCAAATAGATGTGATATTTAAGTAATAACCTGCAGGCAAAAGCAATATAATGCAAAATATGTCTTCAATGAAAAAGTTATAAGCTTCTGAAAATGGTCACAGTGTAAGAAACTCCTGTAATACCTCTGCATTCAGGGTGGCAGTTGACCACGTGGATGGTTAGACATCTTCACTAGTCCCCTACTGGAAACGGAGGGGAGTGTAGGATTGCACTCTGTCCGTCTGTCAGTCCGTCCGTCCGTCCGCATTCGTGTCCGCTCCATAACTTCAATACCGTATGACCTAGGAACATCAAAGTTGGTGTGTGGATGCATCTTGGGGAGAGAGTGTGTCATGTACCCTATTCAGGTCACTTTGACCTACTTTTTAGGAAATATAATATGCATACACCGGTAGGGGTCTAGTATTGCGCAGCAATACGACATTCGCCAAGACGCTGTGCACTTGTTAAATTTTGACCACTTAAAGATGCATATCTTGGCAATATTTGGTAAAAATATGAAAATATAAACTTTTTCACCTTAAAATAGATTTTTGAAAAAAAAATTGTGTTTTTGTCTAAACAGACTCTAATGGACATTAACTTACTGTGTACATAATGTCCATATACGACATGTATCACCCAATTAAGAAAATACTGCATAAGTCATGTTCTTTGATGCTTGCAATACAGGGTGGAGTTAAATAGTAAGGCCCTGCGGCTGATGGTTTCACCACTGAAAACACCATGAACATGATTAATAGGCCTACACCACAGCTGCAGTATTACATGCATGAACAGTATTATAATACTTATAGCTGTAAAAAGAGCCCACTATTTTAGTCTGGTCAAGATGCTGAAGAACAGGAATTGGCCCAATTGACAGTTCACACATCCTGGTTAATTCCAAGAACGATGTTTATGAAGAGGATTTCTGCAGATGTCGACTGCACAGTAGTCCGAAGCTATCCAACCATAAAAGCAGATTCCTTAACTGAAGAAGAACTAAGAACTGGAAAATGCATTGCTTGTGTGTATGACCAGGATTGGTATATAGGATGCATTCTGGAATACTCTGAGAAAAATCAGGGCAAATGAGTGGACTTCATGGAGCTATCAAAGACAACTGGACTTTTCTACTGGCCTGCAGAAACAGGCAGGAGCAAATGCTGGGTTCCACTTCAACACGTCATCTTAGTGTGCCGGAGGTCTGCAGACAGGGTGCACGATTTTACAAACTTTCTTCATTTGATGCCGACAGGATTTAAGAGTACTTTCCCAAATTTTTCTTGACAGTGACATTTGTGTCGGTGACAAAACAAGCCCTTTCTGGGCATTATGAAACTTCGTAAGGTTGTGAAATGAATGTTTTTTTGGATGTTTTTTAATTTGAATGTGTTTATTGTCCCTTATGTGAATTTTCCTTAACTTACAGGCACTTAGGTGCAGAGCTGCAGTGTTGTTTACCTCCCTTGAGATGGGCATACATCATGTACACAGGGGTAGAATTACTTTGTTGGGAGGACACAGCAATGTTTGCCTGCGATGAAGTCCAATTTTGGGGGGCAGCTAGGCATTTTCTTCTGGGTTTGGGGTGCACCAAGGCAATCTAGAATTTTTCATACAGGCCTGCCACTAAGGCAATGGTGTACTATTTTCAAAAAGAAAATCTGAGAATGAGTTTTTGTGGAAAAAATTTTAATGAACTGCAAAAACAAAGAAGCCTAATGTTTAGAGATCATCCATTAAAATATATGTGCATCATAATCCCAACAGGATTTGTTAGAATTGGATAGACACCCCCCTTCCCTACCCTGGACTGGACTAGAGTAAGACCTATACATATTAAAACATTACATTCGGTCGTTGACAACATTGATATTGCTTGATCAGTATTTTTTATAAAAACAATCCTAACGACCCTCCCCTTCCTAACATTGTTAGGATTGTGACGAACACGATGAAAATACCAGCATGCAACACATTGCCATGTCATGTTGATAATTTCACAGCTGATCCTGTAAACATCACGTGGCCACGCCTCCCAAGTCCAAATATTGGGCAAGTTCCCGCCGCATCACGAAAACGTCATCCGTCACGGTCATCCTCCACTTTGTATATGGTACAATTTGAATGACAATGGTCACTACTCGACGCTAAATCAAGCTTCATATCGGCTGAATTTAGACATGCACAGTGCGAGAACAGACTCTCTAACCCGAACAGTACTGTGATCTTTTGGCATTTAGATGCTGTTGCTGCCAATTCCGCTTGCTTGCGTTTCTCGACACGGTCTTTACGGGGCATTTTTCTAGAAAAATTGAGAGTGCGGCCGGAGATTGCCGAAGATCATCTACTTTGTAGTCGGATTCGGAACCAATCGGACAGCTGTGCCAAGAGTCATACATACATCCCGTTTTACAGCGCAGTTTTATTAGCGACGACGGGGGTGCAAGAATTAACAATAAATGCCCGGTGTAATTTATGCATTTGTAGTAGTCCAGAATGCTTTGCGTTTCATTCATGATCGGAGGGGCAAATAGAAATTATGGGATGCGCTTTCCTTGTATCCAGTTCCCGCTGGTGATACTGCAACTAGATTTTTTACTACTGCTAAATGACTGGGAAATGAGGTAGCCTCAAACGAGATCAATATGCACGCAATGTATTGCCTCAATGTTCCGGGCGACCGAAAGGGTAGACCGCCGCGGCAGCGACGTCAGAATTTAGGCAAAGTCAGTTTGTTGTCAGCTTATTGATAAGAAGGGCACAGCAGCAATTGCTACAAAGGGCACTGCAACTCTTTGCCGCCGTCCTCGTGAAAACTTTGGGGGCAGCACGGCAAAATGGCTTGTGCACGACGACTTTTGCTGTCGATGCCGTCGATAAAATCGACCCCTGATGTACACAGTACATGTTCGCTACAGTCCGTTTAGACAAAAACACCCTTTTTACCAAAATCTAATTTATGATGAAAAGCTTGAGTTGAGATATTAATATGCTCAAAATTTCATTAACCATCTACATGGTCAACCGCCTCCCTCAATGTAGGGGTACCACAGGAGTTTTTTTTTTTACACTGTGGCCATTTTCAGAGGCCCATAACTTTGTCATTAAATGTTAATTTTGTTTTACTGCTTCTGCATGCAGTTTGTTACCCAAATAACACACATCTATTTGATATTTGGGTCTTGGTATGAAACTGACCACACAGTGATCCATCAAAATGTGGGGAAAAAAGAAAAAATTTCCGTCTGACCAGAATCCCATTTTTAAATGCTCATAAATCCCAAATAGTTCATCACAATGCAATTTTGATGCCAGATTCTGAAAGCAAAAATTAACAAATGTAGCAATTTTCAGCTTTCTATCTTCAGAAAAGATTTTATAGCCTTCCAAAAATGCTCACAAGTCTTCGCTGTATTTGTCTCTTGCATGCAATGCGAAAATATAATTTCTCTCACTTTCATGCTTTACAAAATGTTTTCCACTTTGTGTATGTTTTGAAATGCTTAAAAACCAAGGCCATCTTGAAATGGTTTGTTTTTAAGAAATCTTTTTAATGATATGTAAAAACTACGAGAGGTGGAATTCAGAGGTCTGCTATTTATTCGGAATATTAACATTCTCTCAATCTAACACGGCAGGCTGGTTTGGTCTATCTGCTTCTCATTATCTCTTCTTAATCATTATTGGCCACATTTTGGTTTCGATCAGTCAGTTGGCTGAATAAACGGCTTGATTGCAAGTTAGGCAAAGTACAACGGAATTGATTTAAGGTAAGCTAATTAGGCCAAGGCGATGGAGGCTGTACAGCCTAGCTGGTAATTAGCGGACTTCAAAACGCAGTTTTTTTTTCCAGGTAGCATTTTAAATGATCGCTTTAGGAATGTGTCATAGAAAAGGTAATAAGTAAGCTTGTCTGTCTGCCTCCTAGTGGCAGTTACTTTTATTGCGCTTGCGATAACCGTGATTCCGTATATCGTGCAGCCCTAATTGAACGGTTTTGAAATTTCTCACAGGCTGCAAATATGGTTCAGTTTTCACCAAATTTGCCAAAGATGACCTTCAGGCTATGCTACTTTAAAGCTATTAGATGGATTTCAGATTTTCTGAACCATTTGTCTGTTAGGCTTTTGCCAATTTATTGTGGCAAAGCTGTCAAACAAGATTATGGGACCTATTCAGCAACTGTTAGATGGATAGACACCAAATTTTGCTGATGGATTTGGGACCTCTTTCTGGGTTGGCCAAAAATTTGTGCTATTTGACCACTGTAAGGCATTGAAATCAACAAAAACATTGAATAACTTTTGATGTGTTGGCCTGGTAATAGTGGTTGTTCTGCCTGGTAATATCTACGGTGATCCCAAAAATGGGGCATGAGAACCTATCCTGCCAGATTTGTGGCTGCTGTATTGGATTTTATCAGAACCGTTAAAAAGTTTTTATTTGCCTCGGATGTCAAATCTTTTCCAAATTTGGCATAGATGATCTTCCGACCAAGCATCACAATGGGCATCAGATATTTTTATTTATTTATTATTCCAAAAATGTTAAGTGAAATGTGAAATTGGTTGCAAAGCTGGCAAACTGGCGTTAAGCTATAATTTCTTAATTCTTTGTTGTATTGATACCAATCGTGTTATTTTGACTGACTGTTTTGATGACATCCAAAAAATTCAGACCCATTTCAGGGTATTGCCTTCATCTGAAATGTGTTTCGATCAGAGCTGGCAATTTCTTTTGAGCAAGATCAGTGCTACTTTTTTGTATTTTCACAGGATTAATTATTTTTATGTTTAGAAATACCTTAGGATTAACTTTTCAGTGGCAAATTGGCTCTTCTCTTATCACACAGGCTGCAGAGATAAGCCTGTGTGGCCCCTCAAATGCTGCTTGCAGCTTTAATTCTTCATGCTTTGCTCAAAATAACTGTATATAAGGCTTCAATGTACAGGGAAAGAATCTGTGCTTTGGGTTGAGCGATTCTTTCAAAGAAAGTAAAACGACTCACGGTCACAAATGGTCATTCTTAATTTCTCACATTTCGGCACTAAATTTACTTTCCAAATTATGCTGTTTTTAAATTATCATGTAACTTTTCTGTTAACTTACTGTTGATTGATTGTCAATAACTTTTTGTAGACATTGCTCCAGACACTGGTATTAGTTGCTGTGGTGTCTGCTGTCGGCTTTCAGGATGTGTTTACACTGGTTTATGGGGAGAAACCAGCAGGAGCCAGATGGGTCTGCTTACAAGAGAGTAAAGAAGAGCTGCTTAGCTGGTGGGTCGAGGGAATTTCGAACAAACTGTCAAACTGGAGCCTCAGGCATGCGCAGTCCTCCGTACACACTTTCTGTCTTGGCTGAATCCTCAGAGCCTCTGCTCATGTTTTCCATTCAGTCGATGTGGGGAATGTACTGTGACTAATTGTAAAAATGACTTTGCTTCTTTCACTACCAGTGCCAGTTCAGTCCATGGGTGTGTGCTACTGTTCCAGATATCCTTGTTTGTGATGCACATTGCTTAACCCTCCATACATGGGGTACTTAACTGTTGTACCATTTACTGCCACGGCTGCAAGCATAGTCAAAGAATGTTTACCACAATTTCCGCCAAAATGTGAATTGCGCACTTTCTCAAAATCCTTCAAAAATCTTTTCTCTGCGCATCCTCAAAATCCTTAAAACCTCTGGCTCACTCTCACGCTCACTATCTCTCCTGAAGATTTGTCGGCATGAATGTTACCTCGATGCCAAGTAGGCATACACTTGAGCTACTGTGCCCAGACGGAAATAGGTACTAGTGACCTCATGCATAGCCCCATTTTTGTGACGCGATACCCGAAAGCTTCTGGACAATTTCCAGTTCTCAACACAGACAGACAAACAGATAAAACGTTAGACCTAGTCTCGAGCGAGTAAAAACAATATTGCAAAGTTTCAATTACTATTCAGAGTAAACAATAAAACTAAATGTAAAAAAAAATAATAAAAAATACAAGGAAACTTTGATGTCAAACAGATGTGTCTCTCATTATTTGGTTACTTTCTTAAGTTTCAAATTTCACATTTCATTTTTTACAGTTGCTGGTGGTCCCCAGCCAATGTTTGTAAAACTTTTATATTCCTCGTAAAACCAATGTTGGATTACGTTGCTCCATTTCAATTATGATCTGTTATTGAGTCTCATTGAGCCCTACTGAAAATGCGGTTTATTGCGAAACTACAGCTGTGCCGCAGGTGCCCTGCCAAACATTGATTTCGGTCTGATGTTTGGTCCTCTGGGATGAGAGCTTGTTGCGTAAGTGAATACGGAGAGAGAAAAAAGACGATTAAATCCAGCACCCCCTGGCGTCTGAAATTTATTATTACATCTGAAATGCATTAAAATGGGAATTTATGAGGAGGTTACCTCAATCCGCATGTGAAGTAAATATCATCAGTTTCGGAAAGTTTGTATTTCGTTGGTCTTTTCATACATATATATAAGCTTCCACTTGTCTGCAGAAACTGAAAAATGAGAAAAAAATAGCTTAAGTGTTCCTATTTTGCTGTAACTTGTTTTGAGCATCAAATGGCCTTGCACTCATTATGGATTTATTCCTATGCATCTCCTTTGTATTCAGTTACAATATAATGATCAGTGATTCTATTAATTTTGGAATCATTCATGCATTTAACTGAGACCTATCAGATAATGAATCATTCCTGACCATCTGTTATGTCATTCCAGGAGTAAGCTTTCATTGACCTTATATGGATATTGCTCATGGAAAAGGTCTAGATGGTAATTAAACACTATACCCTTGAATTACAGGTCCAGGTTCTGAGCACTGCTGCCCCCTGCTGGTCTGGTTGGGCCCATGTTTTTGAGCGTCTGCAGCGCACACCATGCTGACTCCTGCATTCGAGCTCGGGCAGGAGGCTGACTTCCTCCTCTTGAGCATTCGTGTTCCCTACACCCGCACGTCCGAGTTTGATATCTACATTGACGGAGAGGACTTCAAGTTCTACGCCAAACCGTACTTCCTGCGGTGAGCATCCGACTCTTGGAGCAGGCAGTCCCTGCCTGCCTGCATACTGAATCACTGGGCTTTTTTGTGGACTTTGCGGAGCAAGGAGTGTTTTCAGAGGCTTAACAATTTTAGCTCCTCCCCTCACCATATTTAATCCTCCTTTATAAGCAAATATCATAATGTTCAGTAGTCAGCAGGTGTATGCTGATTGAAATACTGATGAGCTGTATTGAAGTCTCACTGTTCAGGGTCGGAATCACATAGTCCTGGACAAGATTCTGCTCATGCTTGGGTTCAAACTTGGGTGAGCTGAATGTAGCCCTGTTATGAAGTGAACACTGCATTTTCAAGTACACTACTAAAATCAATGGCTTTGTTGCAACTTAAACTAAAAAAACTGTAAAATGTGCATTCAGTTCTCCAGCATTGATAATTCTCTCACTAGGTTGACCCTACCAGGAAGAATAGTGGAGGATGGAAGGGAGGAAGCCTCATTTGATATTGATAAAGGTAATACACTTTAAATTTCACCCTAAGACAGTTGTCTTCCCAATATAGAGACCAGCCAATCAGCAGCAAGGCATTGCAATTCCTAATTGTATAACTTCGCCCAGCTCATTGATGCTGTGCAGAGTATTTGCATCTAAAGTGTATGTAGCCATCATTTCTTTAACTTCGAAATCTGCTAATTGCACTGCTGTTAAATTGCCAAAACACTTTGAACTCAGGTAGGGCAGTGGATGCTACACACTGAGGTAGGAAGTACACTGTGAAGTGCGTCTCTCCCTTGATTGCTGACATTATTGCCAGCCATTTTCTGTTGTTTTGGACTCCCAGGTACTGTTAGTATGGAACCATATAAGCGTCAGCTCCATTGTTTCAAAGCCCCTGGAGAGAAAAGATGTGGTGGATGAAATGGTTGCCCCAACAATAACTTGCTATTATCATGATCGTACCTAAAAACAAGAGCCTAGTGCTGCTTCGTGTACAGCTGGCATGAAAATGAGGCACATTTTGAACTGCCTCGTGAGATGGATTGCCATTCTATTGGACGCCACATGCTTTAACCCTTAAAGCGCTGAAATAATTAAATTCATATTTTTAAAAAAATTTATGTGCTATTGAAAACCTATCATGTGGCAACTGCCGGACCTCTTTTAAACAAGTTGCCACATGATGGGTTTTCTACAGCTTTGAATTTAATGTCTTACATTATTGAGCCACAATAGTTGCTTTTAGCACTCTCTCTAAAGGTTAATTACTGAGAATTATATCATGGTCTGGGTGAATACTGTTTTCTGACTGGCTGGCAGGTGTTGATTAAAACCGTGGAACCGCACAGGTAGTTCGGCCTACAGTAGTTTCACCGTTCGAAGTTCGAAATTCATCCGCTCGCCAACCTATAACCATAGCAACGTTAGAGCACTGGCATTTGGCTGGGCATAACAGAAACCAAGCTGCTCATTTGATCTCCAGTCAGTTTTTCAGCGTTAAGTTACGTCCTGTGGGGCAGTTAACAATAGGTGCTCCAGCGATGATGACCGTAAATATTAAAGCAGCGAAGAAATCACGCTTTATTCATTTAACGATAGTAACTGTGTACAGTTACAACGGAAGCTAACATGTTCACTTCATGTATCAGCAACTGCTGACAGTTTGCTAGCTACGTGCTGTAACAACTGACTGATTTCAGCTGGCTGGCTCTGCGGAAACTGTTATAAGTTCATTGTAATTGACCGATGGCTCAGCCCCGCCTTCAAATGCAATGAGCCAATCGCAGTGGGTATTCTCTCCCCATATACACGGACATTCTGAGCCTGAACTTCCATTGAAATGCATAACGGAAACTCTGAATCGTTCGCTTTTAAGGGGTTTTAAAATGTTTCTAAGTTAATAAAAAAAATATGGTCAAACGCTGTGATTGGAGTAAATGCAACTGGTACGAGCCGGTATCCCGAGAGGCTTTGCATCGCTAAGTTAGCTAACATTAGTAAACTCTACGGCTAACTTCAGTGCTGACAGATGTTGGCTTAATGTGAGCTCCTGGCTGCGTTGTTAACAATATCACCTTTTTGAGCTGGGCGGAGTAGTGGCCTGGCCCCTATAAACGCGAATGTCCCTGAGTAATCAAGTTCAAAGATTGGCGGGCCGGTGGGGAAGAAATTCAGTGATTGGTCGACCGGCGGGGAAGAACTCCAACGATTGGTTGGCCAGCGATTGGCTGGCTGGCTAGTCGTGGAATTGAACGCGCCATACACATTTACGTGTGTGATTATCCCGTCCTGCGTTAAACATCCTTCAGTCTAACATGGTAACTTACACGATGTTAGAAAAAAATGGATAAATACTGTTACTGTGACTAAATGCCTACACTGAAGTGGCGCCAGCGCTATTATGTTTCAGTATTTTCAAGAATACCGGTATGATGCCCCGACTGGTTTCCAAATTACCTTAAACCCTTGCGTGTTCATGAGTTGGTTCGCTGGAATGGAAGTGGTTGCGGTATCTGCTTTGATTATATCTACGGCAGCGACTATACCCGTCTCCAATAAAAACAATACATTTAAGAAAATATTAAGTGTAAAGGGTGGCGCCAAGATGGATTTGACACTTTGTCATTGAGGTAGCTACTTCTTCACTATGTTGTTGTACCCACTACGCCAATGAAATACGACCAGTACTTGAATCCAATCTAGCATCAGGCTGCAATAATCCGACAAATGCACTGTTAAATTTCAACACTTGTATGTACATATAGAATGTTCACAATATGCAATTTATGACGCTAATGAATGTTTCTTTACAAAAATGAATGCGTATTTTCTTCTAATGGACAGCAAAGGGTGGATTAAACATTAATGTAGTGGATGCATATGCTGCCCTAGCCCTAGCTAGCATCCAGGTCGTTAAAAAAAGTTCCATTCAATTTTGTTGCATTACGAGTACAATCCAGCCATTATTAGGCTAATCTTCTTTCATGATAGATTGGTTTAGTCTTCCATGCTTGTTTTCTCTGGTACTGGTTGCGAGATTCCATAGAGATAGAGGAATGTAACACATCGCACCAATCCAGCGTGAAAGAATCATGACAATGGTCAGAGCGTGTTTCTAATTTCCCTATTCAATCCCGCAACCGATTCGACAGTTAACGAACATGGAGGACAGTATCGGTTGCAAGATTGAATAGGGAAATTAAAAACACATTTCGACCATTGTTAAAATTCTTTCACGCGAGATTGGTACGATGTGTTGCATCCCTTTTGAATTTTGCTGCTGGTACCAGGATGATTTCCTTTGAATCCTCCGATTGAATCTCGCAATGAGAGAAAAAGGGTACAATGAAGGGAGCTGGGATACATTATCATACAGAGGTGAATATGTACTTCGTTACATCTCTTAAGGATTTTTCTTTTTTTTTCGAGGATGTGTACTTTACTTGAGTTGTGCATGTAAACATCATATCCGTTTTTTAGAAACCAGGATAAATGAATAATTAAATATATGTGCAAATAATTGTATATTTGAATAACTTATTGAATTTAATTACCTTATATTCAAGACTTTGCTATGGGGATCGCTGGACGAATATTGATTAATGGTAGCAAACATGGCGTCCATAAAACGCGTGACTTGCTCAGAACCAATCAGCATAGCGGGATGGCTCAGACGTTCGAACCCTGAGTTGGCCAGACTCTCTCTATACGACTCTGAGTTATTGAATATTCACAAGCAAGCTGAGCTTGAGGTTTGGAATATGGACGAGTTTATTCCAATCCCTGTTTTCCAGGAGTTACCTGAATAAAGCTCCTCAGCTAAGCATGATGTGCAAACTGCTCAATATACTTGCTCATAGTATCTATCCAGCAGTTCAAACTAAATTATCTCTTGCTACAGAAATAATTGTTTTCCTCGGTAGCAGCCAATTCAGCTACAGTGAGCCAATGGTATGCCAATTAGTAGTAAAGAAAAATCAGTTTTCTGAAGCAAAAACATGGTATTGATAGCATGTAATTCTACTATTCATTATAGTCAATTATAGTGGTTTTTAAACCACCAGTAAACTATTCAAATGTATAACATGCTTTTCATATGTTTTCCTTACTCAAGACCCCTCCTCCCACTCCCTCACACTCTGACTCTCACTCACTCCCTCACTCACACACACTCCCACACTCTCACTCTCCCGCCCTCTCTCCACCCACTTTGTAAATAATTTATCAGCTCCAGCTCATTACTAAACTTGCACTTCATATAGCTGCGTGAGCTTTGCCTCACTTACCACCCTTTTCTTGGGCCCAAATTCTCATACAGCACTTGGTGTCCCAGCCATATGCTGGGTTGCACTAGTCTTATTTACTTAGGAGTTCAGTCATGTCAGGTTAGATTTCTTAAATTCGGTAGCAATAATAATAAATACATTTAATTTCTAACCCTGCTGTGAGTTGTGTGAGAGGGTAATGGAAACTAGATGTGGTTGATCGCATTTGCACTGAGACCTAAAAATTTTAACTTCTTATTTAAACTTTTCGTTGACCTTCATGACTCTAAATTCATTAATGTATCCCTCCAATGAGGTGTAACCCTTTTTGCTGACTTCTTGATGATATTTGAGCCTTCTATCGGCAAAAATCATTGATAACATTGTGAAAAATATCTCTTACTGTGATACCAGCCATTAGCGCCTGTTCTAAAATGTTGATTGTCAGTGGAGGGGCAGGGCTTAACCTTAGGTCAGTTGCGGGTAGCAAGTTGGCTACAGTCTGCATATTTGCGCTTGATGTAGAGTTACGCTTAATCTCCGTTTCAAATGGAATCTGTTACCAAATCATTTGCTGGTAAAAGGATGATAGATTTTTTGCGCATGCTTTCTCCATGAAGGGAAGGTGAACTAAGTTAGCTGGTTCAGTTTAGCTTGGACTATAGCTAGGAGCAATTGGCTATGAGAAGGCGCGGCTCCTATTTATTGATTTCCAGCTCGTTTTTAAGTGCAAAACTCTTACCAAAAATTTCTGAATGCGTTAATTTGATATTACGGGCAAATGACCATGGTATAAGCGGGATAATCAACTCGTAGGTGTGCATCACATGGTTTTAAGGCACTTCGCGGTTATTCCCCTCCGCGTTGACTATCCCTTTCATAGTTTGGTGTGACACTCATCTTAAGCATGTCTGAAAATACAGGTTTGCCCTCTCAGTATAGCACACGGACCTGTAACATGTATGAGTCCCATATGTGCGTAGACTTAATAACAACCGCCCCTCTTAGACTGCACGCGTGCAGATGAAATTTTCCTCTGCCTCTCTTTTGTATGATAAAATTGCCTTAAACTGCAATTCATCTTTAGTGCGAGAGGAGCTGAGAGTGGAGAAGTGGGGTGATCAGAGATTCTGCTGCTGAATATATCGCACACAGCAGAAGACATCATGAGCAATAAAAGTAAATGGACCATCGCAGAAATGAATTACATCGGCTTAGTAACTATCATCATCAGGCAACGCCAGAGACACAATCAGCCCATATAATTGTTCGAAGGTAGCGGCACAATATAAATGAGTTTTCAGTGCAGTAGCCGGAGAATGAGCCCACTGTTGAAAAGCAAAAACTCTTCTTCTTTTTTTTTTTTTTTTTTTTTTTAAACTGCATAAGCTAATTCAAAATTTCCTGGTGTGCTGCACCTGTCAAACAGCCGTGCAGTCTGTACTCCTGTGGCACAAACCGAGGCGATCTTAATCTTCCGCATTTCCGTTTGTTATTTCCCATTTATAAATCAAAAATATAGTCTTTGTCAAATGAAGCGAGCCAGCGCCTCAATACTCATAACAAATGGGGTGAACCAGAGAAGCAGAGGATCTGCACCATCTCTGCTTTAACCCCTCAAACTCTGACTCTCTCTTGAACTTCCCCTAACAAGGGTTCAAAGTCTTAGAGCATCTTTCTTTTACTCCTGGAAAAGCGAAGTTTAGGAGGGAGTGTTGTGATTGCACTCAAGCGTCACTCACTATTCAATCAATCAAACAATCAATCAATTTGCCATCAGCAAACCACAGGTGGGAAGTTAAATATGATCTTGGCATGGATGACCAGTGCCTGAATCGCAAACAGCTTATCCTGCAGTTAACGATGGTGTCACTTTGTTTTTTGTATTTTGGGACAGTATTTTATATCTGCTGTCACTGAAGCTACATCGCACTTACATTTAGAGAAATATTCAAACCCAGGATGCCATGTTTTTATGGCCACATCATTACATCAAATACTAAAAATCTCGATCTTTTGCATCATTTTATGCATCCTCCTCGTAATTCACCTGGACATATTTGGGAGCTTTGGAAATGCTGGGTTCTCCACTTGAATTTAAAATCGCCCCGTCGGTCTAAAAAAACAGACGCAAACATTTTTATCCCCCGCCACAAGTTGGCGTGGGGGTCATAGGATTGAGTTTTGTCCGTTCGTCCGTCACACTTTCAATAGAGACAAGTTGCCTTGAAAACGATGACTGTGAGAAGGGTCAAAGTTTGTATACTTACAAGCTAGTCATGATCTATGTTGAATTTGAAAATGGACGTTGTAGCATATTTATTTACGGAGTTATGGCCCTTGCCGGAGGATAGTGATGATACTGTCGTCTTGTTGAATCATTATTTGCGCACACCAGAAATTTGTCACAGTTTATGTTAATTCATATTTCACAATTAACACTCAGTTACAAATGTGTGAAGCAGCGTTGTGTTAAAAAATGCCTTTACAAAATGCAGTTGGCTTAGCAACAATTGCCAAATGATGCTTTTTTTTTTTTTTTTGTGCTTGTAAATGAAACATGATCCTTCTCAGTATTGCTCTTGAACAAATTTATCACCATCACAGCCATTCATGCATTCTTGAAAACCTTCCTTACAGTTGTAAATATCGGAATATGCTCTGTTTGGGTAGTGTATGATCTCACTGACGAGCGTTCAGTAACATCTTGAGGCGAGATATTGTTGACAATGGAGTCGATCTGCTCCGTGAAGTGATCAGTGAAAAAACGCGTGGTGGCAGTTGGGACGTGGTGGTTCTTTATTTTAGCTATTAAAATGGACATGGTCTTGAGAGCTATCTTTGGTGTCATCGTGGCTGGTGATCGGAGGTTCCCTTCTCCGATACTCCTCACAGCGGTGCACAGCATTGTGGGTGCGTGAGTTATAGCCTCAATGAGGCGCTAACGGATTGATCCCCTGTGCCTTTTTTTTTTTTCCTCACTGAATGCAAGTCAAGCAGTCTTAATTACACGTGGAGCGCTCTGTGATTTAATAGGCAGTTGATTTAATGTGGTAATAAATGTCACTCCTACTGTACCTTTCCACTTCAACATGCATGGTGTTCTATTACCATTGACATTTCCATTTGATCGTAATAATTGCTTAATATTGCTCATAGCGCACATGTATGATATTCATATGCATTTAACATAAAAATAAAGCCATTGAAAGTACTTAATTACGGCATTTATATTCAGACCGAATAATTGCCTTGCAAAGTGGGCACTGTTGTACTATTTTGCTCATCAATTATTATGTATGAGCGGTTTTGTCATCGTAGCCGCAGTTTTTTTTTTTTTTTTTTTAACTTGCATGTTATGCAGTAATGTGGATTAATTTGACATGACTGCCTTCTCTGAAACAACAGTTCCATGGTGTGGTTTTTCTTTGTGATGTTTTATTCTGAAAATGTCTGTTTTACTGTAATGAGTCGCTAATTGGTGGTTTCCGTTGTGTGTGGTTAATAGAGAAGGCATTTTATTTATGTGCACTGCCCCTTCCCCCGTGCCTTATTCCCATAATGCTGTACTTGACACGCTGTGTTTAAATAATTCAGCAACAGCTGGCAATGAAGCTGCTGTAATGCGTGTCCCTGTTTACACGAGTAATTAGAAACCGTTTAGATGGTTCTTCTGGACTCGGCAAGCCTAATTAAAGGTCCGCAGCCAAAGGCAATCTGGGCCTTAAATGCATTTTAAAGGTAAATACTCTGACAGTGCATCTGAAGTTTTATGCCTTCATTAAAATGCATGAAACTGTGAAATGTTTGCCTCATCTCTATCAAGTTAAATGAGACGGACTCTGATCGCTTTTTAAGTACTCCAGCTTGATTTTTTGTAGATTTCCAAGCGCGGTGTTTGATGCCAAACTTGTATTGAGCAACTTGGATGTTTACAGGGCAGACACACCATTTTTGGGGTGGGGTACTCGGAGAGAAACGCTTGTATGCTATGTGTGAACAGGCAGAAGGTGCCAAACCTTGTCACAAATGGCCTGATCTCTGTTGTGTAAATGTGTTGCTTTCTCTGAGCCATGAGTAACCATGTCTCTGTGTTCGTAGAGCCTGCGGACGTTCGTTTTCTCCAGAAGAACTGAAAATGTGCTGAAAACTTCAGCTCACCATACTTAGGCTTTCAAGGCCCCGCTGTTTGCTATCAATTGTTGGTCGGTCTGTGCAGTCAGTCTGGCCTGCTCTGACCACTGCTACACCCCCTGTCTGCTTCTCAGGCCTGTTCACCCTCCGTGTCCCAAAGGAGAGTCCAGGAGAGCACTTTGAAGGACTCCAAATGCTGACCAGCCTTTTGGCCCCAAAAGGGTCCCGAACAGCGCGACCCCTGGTGGAGGACATGGGTAAGTGCGGCGCTTTTTCCAACTCCTGATGAAGGCCAATGCCAACCTAACTACCACAGGGGGGGAAAAAAAAAACTGACACAACCAGTCATTTCTTTCTTTTGACAAAATTATCATTTGTGTGCCTGGCTAATGAGCAAATGGCCTTTTTTCCCCCAAATTGAATTATTGAAAGAGTGGCATCATGCTTAATTTCTAATGTTTACATTTGTTTGCGTTTTCTTTTTAGAGGCGTGTGGTGGGAATGATGAGGAGGAGGATGAAGAATTTGACTGGCAGGTCGATCAGCAGGTGTATGAAGAGAACACGGAGGACGAAATGAGCGCTCTCCAGAAATACGGCTTTGGGAATCTGAGATCAGGTGTATTCGCTAGGCTGCAGGTATTGCGGAACATTTTAGAAGTACGGTATCTCCCAGAAGTGAGTACACCCCTCATACTTTGATGATTAATTGATTATATCTTTTCAAGGGACAACGTTACAGAAATGAAACATAAATATATTCTTGAGTAGTCATCGTACAATATGTGTAGCAGTGTAGATTTACTGAATTGTCCCAAAAACTTAACAGTCAAAATTTCCGAAATGGGTGGCAACAAAAGTGAGTACACACCCCAATTGGTAATGGTCAACCAAGCAATGAAACATGCCTTATTCATCATGCTCATGCTTTTGTCTGTTCGACTGGGCCATATGAGGTTGTGTAACATGTTGCAGGTTTAAATTGTGGTGCTTCGGGTGCCATGCTCTCATTATGGTCACTGGATGGTCAACAAGGCACCTCAAGGGAAAGAACTCTGAGGATCTGAGAAAGAGAATTGTTGCTCTCCACCAAGATGGTCTAAGATACAAGAGGTTCTGCGAAACCATGAAACTGAGCTGCAGCACGGTGGCCAAGGTTATTCAGCGGTTTTCCAAGACGAGTTCTACTAGGAACAGGCCTCGCCACGGTCGACCGAAGAGGTTGAGTCCTCGTGCTCTGCGTTAGGTGCACAAGTTGGCTTCAGAAAACAGACGCAGGAGTGCTGGCAGCATTGCTGACGAGGTGGCAGCAGTGGGAGAACAGACTGTCGGTGTTCAGACCATACGCCGTGCACTGCACCATTACGGTCTGCATGGTCATCGGCCAAGACAGAAGCCTCTTCTGAAGCTAGCCCACAAGAAAGCCCAAAAACAGTTTGCTGAAGACAACCAGTCCAAGACTATGAACCACTGGAACCATATTCTGTGGTCTGATGAGACTGTGATAAACTTGTTTGGCTCAGATGGTGTCCAGCATGTGTGGTGGCGCCCTGGTGAGGAGTACCAAGACAAGTGTGTACTGCCTACAGTCAAACATGGTGATGTACAGCATCATGACCTGGGGCTGCATGAGTGCTTCTGGTCCTGGGGAGCTGCACTTCATTGATGGAATAATGGATTCCAACATGTTCTGTGACATTCTGAAGCAGAACACGATGCCCCCTTTTTAGAAACGGCAGTTTTCCAACATGATAATGACCTTAAACACACCGCCGAGATGACAACTGCCTTCCTGAAGAAGCTGAAGGTGATGGTATGGCCAAGTGTGTCTCCAGACCTGAATCCCATTGAGCATGGGGCATCCTCAAGAGGAAGGTGGAGGAGCAGCAGGTGTCCAACATCCACCAGCTCCGTGATGTTGTCATGGAGGAGTGGAGGATCCCAGCAACAACCTGTGTAGCTCTGGTGAATTCCATGCCTCGGAGAATCAAGGCAGTGCTGGACATCAGTGGTGGTCACAGTAAATATGGACACTAAAGACACAATTTGGCATGTTGACGGTGAGATGTACTCACTTTTGTTGCCACCCATTTTGGAAACGGTGACTGTTTGTTCAGTTATTTGTTCAGTAAATCTACACTGCCACACATATTGTACAATGACTACTGTAAAATATATACATGTATCATTTCGATAACGTTGCCCCTTGAAAAGATACAATAAATTAATTGTCGAAATTTGAGGAGTTTACTCACTTTTGTGAGATACAGTAATTTATTAAATGCCTAGAGTCTCGTTTCAAACGCCACTTCTCAAGTGAATACCCACAAGTTCTGTGTACGTTTTCACCTCTGAGAATCAGAATGCCTGTGGGAGTTCAGTCCCACTGAGAAAACAACATCAAAAACTTCTCATTACAGCCTCCATTCTGCACTGCAAAGCAGTTAGTCTTGGATGTTAGACGCTTTTAATGTATGTCTTGTTTTCTTATTTGTTTTTAACAAACATACACTCTAACACAAATTGTCTTTGACATTTCTTGTTCCCAACTTGCTGGTTTTTGACAGAAGATTATGACTCTCCATCTGGAATTCAGACAGTCCTGACAGTAGCTTATTGCTATTAGTTTTTCCCAATATGGGTGGCTGCTGTCGGGTGTGCCCCTTACAACAGTGAGAACAATGTGAAACGGCCACCATTTTGGCTCGAGCCAGCCTGCTAGCAGTGCAGAAGGTTGTGCGGTAAAGCTATGTTTGCTTGGCTGCGAACTAGACAGTACTCTTCCTGGGGTGATGAACAGCTGCTGTGCTATAGTGCTGCTTTACCCTTTGGGTTAGTACCTCTCCCTAAACTGCATGAACAAACGTCTGTGGAGATGTCATTGCCTTCATTCTGCTATTTATTCACTTAGACGATTGGATGTGCTCGCTGATGGCAGATCTAGATTAGCATCTAGACCTGTAATCCTTAAATCAGGCCTTTGAATCCACATCTGTCCCTGGTTTTCTTTCTGTAACCTGATTGGCCGGACTGCCATGACACCTGACTACTAGGTTAATGGAAGGTCCATACCTACCGATTCTCTGACCTGTATGACTGCAACTTAGGAAGTAGGAAGCACACTGCGCAATGCGGTGTACGGGTGAAAACAGCAGTTCCCCTCAGGTTTTAAGTTCATCTACCCAGTGCAGGGGTGGGGTGGGGAACTCATCCAGAAAGGGCCAGTATGGGTGCAGGCTTTCAGTCCAACCAAGCAGTGACACCCCCGATTTCACCAACTTACCAGTAGAGTTTTTGCTTTGGGCATTGATTAGTAGAATCAGGTGTCTCACTGCTTGGCTGGAATGAAAGCCTGGACCCACACCAGCCATTCCTGGATGAGGTTCCCCACATCTGGCCTAGTGACTAATAAACAGGTGTCACCTTGCTGTATTATGATGGCAAAGCTTTTCAGTGACTATGTTAGCTGAAAGCATATTGTAATCTCATTTATAGTAGGTGTGGACAGGCGAAAGCAAAGTAGTCAAAGTTTTGCAGCTTGTGCCAGTTATGCCCGTGCAGAATGCTGAGAAACTTCACACCTGGCATTACTGTGAACTCTACCAGTCTGTCAGCCCTCCAGAGGAATAGTCATCCCCCCCCCCTTTGAGCTGACAGGCTGCTGATTTCATTGTTCCTACTGTCAGTCTGTGTCTGGAAGATACCACAGAAGAAGATGTATGTTTATGTCTCTGTGGATAACAGATAAGTGTTAGCGCGGAGGCTAATGAGAGTGATTGTGATGGTGGCACTGCCCTGGGGTGATTGAGAGCTCAGTGGAGGAAACGGCATCAGTTTCGCTGTCAGGTCCCGGGGTTCTGAGCATGCTCAGACTGGTGAGGATTACAAACTGTGACCTGTCTCAATTTGTCCCCCCCCCCCATTCAGGACGAGCTTGGCGAAATTGTGGACCTGAAGACCCCCGATAGCGCCACGGCTTCAGATAGGCGGCGGGGACGGCTGGCTGCGGAGAAGGCCAAGTTTGACCCAGATCATTATCTGTAAGTATTGTGGTTCCCAGCTTTTCTCTCAGTAAGCATGTAGGCCTCTACACTGTGGGTGTATAAGCCATAGCAGCTCATCTGTTCCTTTTCTCTGTATCTGCCTGAAGCAGCTCTACACACTATTCAACTCTCCCATCTGCATAATGAGCCTTAATACACCGCATAAGACGACATTTGTCAGTGCGCTCAGAACGCCCAGGCGCATCTTAACCAGCTTATTAGTGGTATTCAGTATTACTAGGTCACTGTGGCATTAAGGCACAATGAAACAGTTCAGATGCAAGCGTAGCCTTCAGCTGTCACTCATTCTCTCAGCTGGTATGTCAAATCCTGTAATCGGCTTATTTAGAATGGTGTTGAATCCTGCAGGTATGTGTGCTTAGTGCAATCATAAATCGGAGAAATGGAGAGTTTGTCAGCAGATGGCTGGTACACTGCAAAAACAAAGTCTTACCAAGCATTTAGACCTCAATACTTGTTTTTCTCACCTTTTTTCTTAGAAAAAGACATTCTGCTTCTGATTCTAATTCTGACTCATTTCTAGATTTGTCTCTGAGTCAAGTGAAATTATCTGACCCCATGGACAAATCTAGACATGAGTCAAAATTCAAATCAGTGGCAGGATGTTTTCCTAAGAAAAAAAGGTAACAGACCTAAGTCTTAACGTCTTAATGACAATTTTAAAATGCTTCGTAAGATTTTGTTTTTGCAGTGTAGAGAGAAATGAGTAAAAGTACGAGGAGAGAGAGAGAGAGAGAGTGAGCGAGCCTCCTTTGAGTAAGGACCAAGAGCCCCTTCATTCTGACAGAGCACTTTTAATATGCAGGAGTCTGGCCCACAGTCTTCACTGTCGTTCTCAATCTACCTCAACAAAGCCTCATTGACTTCCTCCGAGCCTCTGTCTTACAATCCTCACACTCGCTAAACGTTACACAAATCCCAGAGAAGCCCCGGAGCGCTCTGTAAAATAAAGTTACTGCAAGCCAACTTGTCAACCTGCTCTTGTGGAAACAAGACTGCGCTGTGAATGAAAATGTGAGGATTAGCTTTGAACCCGCAGCTCGAGTCCTTCTCTTTTTTTTTGATTCATGGCAGGGATGTAGCGACTGCTATCCTTGCTGTCAAGTGCCAATGTTCATTTTCCTGAGGCTGCTCTATTCATTTGCTGGCACTGCTGTCAGTCAAACAAAACCATCTCAGAATTATGGATGACAGCTGGCAGTGGGTAGCTTGTCGGCACAAGACGACGCAGCTTATTAAAATACATTGGCTTTCTAAATGATTGATGTTCAATGATTTATTTTTTTTGGGTCACGATACTTTTGTGTATTACGTCTTTGAAACAAAGTGACCTGCCAATTAAAGGAAAATGGCACATCCCAGGTCAAGGCACCTACTTGGACTTGGACTTGCACTTAGCACATTGCTCTGGATGAGCGTCAGCTAAGTACCTGTAATGTAATGTAATGTAATATATAAGCTAGCTTCGTAAAGTGGCTGTGACTTGATGGTCAGTTCCCTGCCGGCTTTTTCCTTCCGTAATAAACAAGCTTAATTCATAACACGCATAGGCAGACAAATGAAATAAAGGATAAATAATTAAAGAAATCAGGGCCTATAGTACAGGGTGTTAACATGTAGTCTGATTTCTCAGGAATGTCTTTCATGATTGACTGCACTTTTCACAGAATTGCATTCAATTTACACACAGACTTCATTTGACGTGCAGGTCTTATGATCGTACTCAGAGCAGAGGTCCCGTTTGGACGAGACGCTGCCCTGTTTTCAGAAATGATAAGTGTGCCCATTTTATTGAGCAGCATCCCATCACTGCACCTGAAGAGAGTCTGTATCCAAGCTCAGTTACTCACTAACTGTCTCATTGGCTCTGGGGGATTAAAGCCACTATAGCTGCTGGCACTGAAGTCTGAATTAGCAGATCATAAAGTATCTCCCTGATAGCATGGGTTGGTATTCTCTCACAAAATATAGGAAGGGTCAGAGATGTTTCCAGCCGCCCTCTGAATGATTGAAAGTGTCGGACTGTTAAATAAAGGCGTGTTTGTGCATTCACCGCCATTTTAGACCCGTGGAAACGCGCACGCAGAGAAAACCATGGCCGTTTTAGCGCTTTATGTGCTAATGAACACAGCCTCCAAACACAATGCGTCTCAATTTCAGCCACAGCAGGTTCTGGCAGACGCGCTCTCGTGTGTTCAGGATTTTATTGTCGTTGGCTCGTCTGGCGCAGTAAACTGTTGTAAAGCTGTTGGCTCAGTATTAGCCAGATGGGCTCTTATACATTTGGTAAATTTAGATGCTGCAGTATTTGTTTAAAAATAATGGGGTAGGCCCCAGATGTGGCCCAATACACTGACACCCAGGCACTTTTGAGCCAGAGTCTTTCCTCCACAATGACACAGCACGGTCATGTCATGCGTTTTCTTTTTTTCTTACTATTTGTTTTCATCTGTGACTATCGTCTGTGCTCCCCCACTGAGTATCGCTTTTCAGTGCTTCTATCAGTTTGTGGTAGCCTTGGGCATCTGGCCCGTCTGAGTTTTTCTGCACTCGATGGGAATATCGGAGGCCTGTCTGAGAGGCTGGGCTTGTGTTTTCTTCTACCCTCAGAGCCGACTTGTTTGAAGACGATGCCGTCCAGAGCCTGCTTAAGTTTCGTCCCTGGTGGCGAGAATCGAGCCAAATCGCAGGTGAGCGCAGTCTCGTTTCTTCACCTTCAAGCAAACTCGAGAAAATGCGTCTATTGTTCAGTTGTGTGCTCTTTCCCTGCCTGTGCAGGTGTCATTGTGCCTGGTGGCCTGTGTTTCCCAATTTCAGCGAGTGCTTGTTGTCTCGTTGAATAACTTGACATGGGAAAGACGCAGAGAGTCTCGGAAGGATTTGGACGGTTCTTGCCGGGGCTGTCTGTAACAGCGAGATACAGTTGTCTGCCTCTCACGTGGATATGGCTAATTTTCTTCTGGCCAGTTTCCATGTTTTTCACTGCTTTATTAGCTGCTCTAAATAACACGCCAGTTCCCTCTGGCTCCCTGTCGTCTTCTCTAGTATCATGTAACCTCCGTTGCTTGGCAAGGGGAGACATTTCAACCGCAGTGCTTTTTTGTTAGGGAGCGTTTGGCTCAATTATACCTCTATGAGCAGTGGGCACAGTACTGATTTTATTTAGTTTATTTTATTTTTTTTTTTATGGAAGTTCCATATACTGAAGTCAGGGATTCTTTTCTGGTCCTGTGTCCAAATAATGGGGAAAAGATTTATATTTTTTTAGTAATGCAATTATGGATGTCTACCAGCAGGTGGTGTGATATCACTGGGAACAACGAGGCCTTGTTTCACTCCAGTGTGTTTTTACATTATTGCTTGCCTCACTTGAATGTTGCTGCTCATATTTCCTTGTAAACGGGGAATTAAATGATCAAAAAAGTTGCGAACGCCAACCAAAAATGGCTAGATGCGCAAAAATGACTGATCCACACTGTGGTTTTTAAGTCACTAGGCAGCAGAATTATGTTGGCAAGATCATTTTAGTTCTGTGTAATTGAGCTGGAACAAGTTGTTCCCTTAATTGGCTCAAATTTAATCAGTTGGAGACTAAGGTTTGGCTGGCTTGTTTTGAGCATCGTGTGAATGAAAGGGTCAAGCAAGCAAATTAGAAAAAAAAATAGACTTAACATTGTCTTAGCACAAATAAGGTTTTTATTTTTGTTTGAAAAAAGTGTGGTCAGGGGATATGAAGGACCTCTTGTGCCCTCTCAGATGTGTGTGTGTGTGTGTGTGTGTGTATATACGGATGGGGCGATTTTCAGTCAGATCGCATATTGGCGATTGAAGGGATGATCGTGATTGTTTTTTGTTTTTGTTTTCATAAAGCAATATTTTTAGCCTGACACACAGACACCCCCAACTCGTCACGCAGTCTCATGTCTCTGCGCTTCACCTTGTTTTGGTGCTGAGACGATTAACCGAATCTGTTCATTTGACTCTAGGTATTTGGATAATAAATTACTATTGGAATATTCGTACACCCCCTAACCTATTTTAAGCACGCGATGAGCAGCGCGCTGTAGCGCAGATAAAACGGGGAAACTCAAAAAAAAGTTTGGGCGCCAGGCAGCCGTCAACTGCCTACTGAAGAATTTCTTTATCCACGCCACAGAGAATAGAGAAAATAGAGAAACAGAAGAAAACAGTTGGCATTTAAACTGCGCGTCTTTTTCCTAAACAGTGATATGCAAGAACAGATAACAACCCAGACAGCATGACTACATGGAAACAATTTTTATTTTCCATTTGAATCATCAAAATGGTTGACATTGAAATATCAATGCTAAATCAATGTTGAATCAGTGTTACAATAGCGATGAAACCCGACGTTGATACAGCGAAATTGGAGCAATATTGATTTCAAGTTATGATTATTATTGATTGAGCATCGATTCCTGGTTGACAGGGTGATGAAACTAATGTTGAAAAGTCATTGAAAGCACATTGATCTATGGTTAGGTTGAAATCTCAACATTGTTTCAATGTTGTTTTTAATTAAATAACATTGAAATACCATCGATCTTTAATTAGAAAATCAACATTGATTCAATGTAAATTGAGGGTGCACATTCAATTGATTCAATGTCTTAACGTTGACAAAACAATGTTGATTTAACATTGTTTCAATGACTCTTTGCAATCAGGGAATGAGCACGAAGCTCTAAAAAAAAAAAAAAAAAAAAAACCCAAAACTTTACTTCATAACTTTCGGTTACGCAATTCAAATAGAAAATAAGACATGACAAGACAACGCAAGACACTTACAGGACACACTGAAGATTAACAAAAACAAATCAACCCTGATGCATCCATATTCCAGAATGCAAAAAGAGAGAAAAAGGCAATGAAACAAAATATAACAAATTAAGGTGGGGTGAGGCAGTTAATTATGTTGTGTTTTGGATTTCTGTCTTGATGCAGGTAGTTCAGGAGTTTATGGGGCAGGCAAAGCAAGTGCGAAAAACTTATTTAAAAATGAAATCTTGGGCTTCTACAGACCTTATCTCAGTCCTCATTCACTCAGTCCGCTGAACAGTATACTCTCCAAACGGTGAAGGATGTACCGGTGCGGTTTCGCCAAGGCAGAAGGATTTCTTCTTCAGGAACCAAGTAACAGAGTCTTTTAAGTGTTTAAAAAAATATAAGTAGTAAAAAATTCTTTGATCCATTGGAATCAGCCTGGGAAGGTCCCTGGCTGATTCCAATGGATCATCAAAGAATTTTTTAAATTTTCTTCTCCTGTACTACTTAGTAGTCGTATTATTTTTTTAACTCTCCAGTTTCTGTCTGCTTTTCTGAATACTCACGCCACGCAACTCAATGCTCCCCTCACTCACACATTAGGCAATTCACATGAGAACACAGCAGCCCATCTTTCCCTTACCTGTTGTCTCCTTATAGGTTTGTGTCAGCTCATTAGAGAGAAAAAAACCATAGGCTACTCTTTGTCAATATTAATTTCATTATTATCATCTAGTGTTTTACCAAAACAAAAAAATCTAAACACAGTGAGGGAAGGATTTTTAGCTGCTACCAAGCAGCTCTATGAACGCTTTTGTCTGTCTGTCTGTCCGTCTGTGACACCTTTTTCACCATGTTCCTGTCGTCGTATCATCATGAAATTTTCAGCAGTTATTGACCTTCACCAAAGTGATGTCCATGCACAAGGTCGAGGTCAAAGGTCAAGTTCACAGAGGTCACAACCTTGTTTGCAGGTTTTCGCGCTGTAACTCCAGTTAGAATTCATGGATCGCTATGAAATTTTGGAAATGGCTTCTAGGCATACAGGAGGTGTTCCCTATTGTTTTTCAAGGTCATCAGTCAAATCCCAAGGTCACAAAGGTAAAAAAAGTGTCAATTTTGCCAGATTTGACTGTTTTCGCACCGTAACTCAAGTTTAATTCAATTAATGGCCATGAAATCTTACAACAAGCTTCTTGATATAGAGGAGGGGTTCCCTGTTGATTTTCAAGGTCATCTGTCGAATCCCAAGGTCACCCCGGTCAAAAAAGTGTCGATTTTGCCCCATTTTCACAGTTTTTGCACCGTAACTCCACTTTAACTTGATGGATGGCTATTACATCTTAGAACAAGCTTCTTGGTACTGAGGAAGGGTCCCCTATTGATTTTCAAGGACATTTGCCAAATTCGACATCACACTTGTACAAGAAACCACCAGTCATGGACAATAGGCCTTGTGACGGATGCTAGGCGAGGTCGCAGCTATTAGATCCTTCTGATCTACTTGTTTTTTTTCATCACGAAATGTGTAGCTGGACTGGTATGCTACAGTGCGCAATAGCTTGTCGTTTGCTCGGCGCTAATTTTCAGTCAGTCTTCACAATGGACAAGCAGCAATCCGAAATGTGGAAACAGTTCTATCTGTTCGATAACGGGTAAGAAAGCGCAGTGTTGCTAAATTTCAAATCAGTGACTCGGAAATTTAGTCAGTTAACCAAATACTATTCGAATATAGCAAAGGGTTATTCGGAATCTAAAAATCACTAACCGTTTCAGCGCTACCTTCTGTACGATGGTGAGCGTTGATATTTCGGTCTACATTCATTATCAATGGCAGAAAAGACATTCCTAAACCATGACAACCAAACTATTGGGTGTTTATCCGCCAAAGGTAAACTAAAAGCCAATTTAAACGAGTCTTGTTGCAGAAACAAACTGCCGCCATTTCTTTATAAAAAATATAAGTTGTGTCAAAAATTCATAAATTTCACTATGATGTTCTAAATATATTTTTGAGCACAATATTTCGAAACCCCAATATGTAACCCCTCATTTACACCAATAAACTCACATCTCATGGGTGTACTTGTCAGTCTTTATATCAAAATGACATCGTGCGGCTTCAATCGGGTTTTCACCGGCGGGATCACGTTACCTGAAAGCGAAAATAATCCGTATTCATGTAGGCAAGAATTTACAGCAGTCGGCCATGCTGACAAGTAACTATACAGATGTGCATGCTGTGATGTAACTCCGCCCACCCCCTCTGGCAATTGGTCCAGTGACCGCGATTGGACGATATGAAAATGGAGACGATTGCCCAACCTTAGTCTGTAGTTTTTTATCCCCCCGGCATATAATGCGGGGGGGATATAGCGATCAGTGTGTCCGTCCGTCCGTCCATCTGTCTGTTCGTCTGTAATAAAATCGTTTCCGGACCAGAACTCAAAAACTATACCACTTACAAACACCAAATTTGGTATGGAGCTTCTCCTTATGGTCTAATTGTGCCTTTTGGGGGTTTCGGTCCGTCCGTCTGTCCACACAACCTGTAGGTTACACAACCTACAACCGGGGGATCCGCCATTGCCAGATGGCTCTTGTTTTACTTTTGACTTGGGCTAATGGAATTTCTATCTTCCTGTGATGGCATTGATTAGGGTTCCTGTAACTGTTTACTGGCGTGTGCTCTGTATTTTTGATTTGGCAGGGTTTGTTCAGATAAATTTAACAGTCTCAGATTGCTCTCCAGGATCCTGAGACAGATCTAGACGAAAGAGATAACATAGTGCTGTCTCTGATTCTCCTTTAAGGAAAGCAGCGATGAGTGCAATGTCTCTGCACTGTCTCACCTCAGCAGGAGTCAGTCATGCTCTAACACAGACCAGAAAAATGCGGTACGGGCCGGATCATGGACCAGTGAATGAATAATGGACAGCCTGACAGCACTGTTTCCTGTCAGCGAGGCTCTTGCCCTGCAGAAACATTTGTCTTGATGAACATTTTAGTCTTGCGTTCATACTTGGAAATCTTTTTTCCATCTTGCGTGGGACATTTTTGACCTGTGTAACTTGCCTTATGCTTGGCCAGTGAAATTTCATGCCCCATTGGCTGAATCATTTAATGTAACAATATCTTACCTGAGAGGAAATGTACTGTAAAGTATGCTTATGAGGAGAGGAAACCATGTAAAATGTTGGATTAAATATGAAACTCAAATGCTTATTGAATTCTTTTCAGGTTTTGACCATATTGGTGACATCTCATCGGTTCATTATGTGTTGCCTGTGCGTTTATGCTAATGTAGTTGAATTTGCGCCATGTTATTTGGTATTAATGAATTAAAATTTCTCTAGCAAAGGCTTACTGGTGTATCGTTCATTATGCATTAAAGTGGTGCTGTTGTTGCTTATTAACCATGATTATTCAATTACCTATTAACCCTTAAAGTGCTAATGACTCCAAAGTCAAGCAACACGCAAAATACATGAAGCCAAATTTCAGCCCTCTAAAGGTCAACAATTTTGTCAATTTTCAGTTGCCAAATTGGCTGGCAGTGACCTTCAGAGGAGTTCGCAGATACCCGAGAGTCCTTCTGAAGGTCATTTGTCAACTACATGACGAACTATTTAATTCTGGAGGGAAAGGGTGAGTTAAAATTAAGCACTCTAAGAGTTAAAATCAAGGTGCATATTAATGAAATTATTGGTTTTGTATGATGAGGTGTCCTCGCATTCTGCTATGGCGAGTGACGTGGTTTCGAGAAAGAATAAACCCTGTCCTCCTGTGACCTTCAATCCAAATGGCAACTGCAGTTTAGTCATTTTTCATCCTTGTCATCTTTTATCTTGCAATTTTTTTTTTGGAAGGTATTTTGTTGTTTTTTTTTTTTTTAAAGGTCCAGTTTGGTGATGGTATTCTATCCCTCAGGTGGTTACTGGTTACCGTCTGTCTGTCCCACACCCCTGCTAGTTGTCCTGGGCTGCCACAGTCTGAGTTTCAGCTGAAGGCAGATATTTTAATCATGTCCGGGAGACTTTGCCATATTTATCTCAAAAAAAAAAAAAAAACGGTCGGTATTCACCGAACTGGATGCAGGCGAATCGTTTCCATTTCCAGAGCAGTCGAGCGGGATCTCTCTGTACTCCAGTCTGAATTATCAGTCAGAGAGAATTAACATGGTGTCAGAGGCGCCATCTGTCTCTCAGAAAGACAAAGACATCCAGAACGTTCCGTCTCTGGACAGATTTCCTCGACAGATGTGAAATTGTCATGAGCTCTCCGGAGGCTGGTGGAACGATCGCAGAATCAAAGAGATACATGAGTGCGAGCGAGAGAGAGAGAGAGAGAGAGAGAGAGGTGTGGAAGAGAGGGAGGGCACAAGCGAGTGAATTATTCATCCCCTTCCCTCGTATTGGATGGCGTAGCCTGGAAAATTGAGATCTTGTCTTTCATCTCATTTCTGTGTGGACCATTCTCATTTTTTACACTCCTGTTACACGGAAAATGCTGTTCTCACATTTGTCCCTGGTGGTGTGCGCTGAACAGGTCTTTTCGTGAGCGTCTGCAGTCAGAGATTTTTTGCGTTGATAACCGGGCCTGAGTCAGGGGAATTGTGGGTACTGCGAGTACTGAGTTGTTACCGTTTGCTGGGTGTTGCAGTGTAAGGCCGAGTGTAACGGGAGGATGTGCTGGTGTGTGCACAGATGGTGATCAGTAGAAGCCAGATCGGTCGTTACGCAGCATCCTCCTGCCCAGTACAGTCGACACGATCACTGTTGTGCTCATTTCAAGGGACCGTGTGCCCGTATCGGAGTAACTCCGGTCTGAGGGAGCCGCCCCCATGTTTATATCTGGCCCTCCTCCAGTTCTCTGCTGCCAGGAGATAAGTGTTGTTTTTAGAGCATCAAATCTTGCCTTGTTAGTTGGTGGTCCTCCTGACATCGTTTGCAGATGTTATAAAAGGATAGGGAGGTGAGGAAATATGACCGAAAAATGTTTTATTGTAATCCTAGAATCCAGATGGAATTACTTGAAGTTTTCCTGAGCCATTTCGATGAGTGTTAAATGATTTCCGCCTGCGCATGAAGTGCTTTGGGTAACTGCTTCAAAAAGTCATTACCTTTGGCACAGGGGTCTCAAGCTGGTCCGCAAAGGGGCCGAGGGGCTGCAGGTATTCAGTCCAGCCAAGCAGAAACGCACCCGATACGATTGATCAACCGTACAGGCTGAGATCAGCTGATTAAATTAGATGCATCAGGCGTGCTTCTGCTCGGCTGGATCGAAGCCTGCAACCCCTCGGCCCTTTTGCAGACCAGTTATAGACCCCTGCTTTGGCATTTCACTGGCTGGCAGTGTAGAGCCTCTGGGCAGCGTAATGGAGTCATCTGTGTTTGCACCTGTTATGAAAATAAAGTAAACGCCGTATAAAGCCAAATGAGGATAGAAAATGAGCAGTTGGGTGCGCATGAGGGAGTAGAAAAGCTTGCTGTCTCTGTGTAATAATATGCAGACAGTCTTACAGTATGTGCTGCTGCCCCTCCTGCAGTGATTTGCCCCCAGTCAGGCGAGAGGAGAGGTTCGCTCATGCTGCAGGAATTCGCCGCTCGACGGCCCCGGCGCTTACCGCTGATCCCGAAACTGCGCCCCGCCGCCTCAGGGGTGCGTATCGGGGTCCGCTCTCTTCTCTCACGGCCGAGAGCGGGGATCACTTCCAGCTGTTTCGCCAGCTGCAGGAATCCTGCTGACTCTGCTCTTTCTGCTAGTCGGTCGCACGCTCGCCGTTACGGTTCGTTTTTCTGCGAGAGAGTATTATTCCTCCTTTTATGAGCTCAGTAAAGGTCGAGGAACATTTCTGAGGGTATCTGCATAGGGAACGCAAAAGCTGTGTGTGTGTGTCTGTGTGTGTGTGCGCCCATGAAAGGGATGAGGCTGAGAGCGAGAGTGGAGCGGCACTTTCATACGAACGCGTGCCTCTTGATCTGCTGCCGGCGGGGAGCTCGATTTTTATCCTAATTTAGTTCTTCGGCGCAGTGGCGTGCTTGGATCGGTGCTCCGATCACTTCAGTCTGCAGCTCTCTGATCAAGAGCCCGACCGCCATCGCTCGGCGGATAAAACCTCTCCAGCTCTCTCTCTCTCACTCTCTCTCTCTCTCTCTCGGCCGAAGCGGCCCACTCCCAGCACTGCTTTTAGCGGCTTTGATTGGCAGATAATTGCTCGTTAAACATTGGCCTCGTTTGGAAGGGGAAGAGCTGAGAGGCTGGTGCACTTTGCCAAACGGCAGTTGCAGAAAATGCTGCCGCTTTCCAAACACCCCCCCCAGTTTCACGGCCGGCTGCCCTCGCTCGGACCCGCCGTCTCATCCCAGGACAAGTAACTGTGTCTCCACTCCTTTTTTTTTTTTTTCCACTTGTAATTGAATCAAGCTGTTTCTCCGCACCGAATGAAAGGACTGCTCTTGAAAACGTGCAGTGCTCTGTTTTTTCAGTTGAGCGGTTTTCCTAGCGTTGCCTGCAGGTGTCAGCGGTCTGGTTCTGCTCTCGTAGGTTTGACCTTCTCTGATGAGGAGAAGGAACGGCTGAGGAAGCTCACCAACCGGTCGTTCCTGCTCGACAAGAAGACCCGTTTGCACACCTGGCTGGGCTTGCTGGACATCGTCCTGTCGTACGTGTACGACGTGCGCTCCACCGAAGGCGAGCACACTGTGAGTTGCAGGGCACTCCGACTAAGGGCACTCAAAATGTGGGGGGGGGGGGCACTCTTCTTCCATTGGTGCTTTGCTAAATGGCTACCTTCTGAAGCTGATTGCGTGCCTTTTTTTTTTTATTATTTTATTTGTTTTAATTTTGGCTCAAGTTTCAAACCACACGCTGCCCGCATGACCAACTGGCAAATGAAACTGGGACTCCCCTGCCCCGCTACCTAAGACTAAGGGGTTGTCCCATCTCTTCTTTGAACGACAGCTTTGAGTGGCCCTGTAGCTTTGAGTAGACTTTAGCTTGGCCTGTAGGTTTAAGTGGCCGACAGCTAGAACTGCAGCGCTGATTGGCCGACAGCGTGCTGAAAGTTCTGTAAGAGAGTTTTTTTTTTTAAGTGAGTCGGTGAAAATCTTTGCTAATTACTACCATTAGGCCATTACTACGCCAGATGTGGGATAAACGCGTAAACAGGGGGGCATCGGAGTGTTTTTTATTTTTTTCCCCTCCAGTCACGGCTCTGTTTTAAGTTGGGAGGAATCATAATTGCGGTCTTGCGGAAGTGTACTTGCGCCACAGACAGATGTGTTGGATGGAGAAGAAAGCAGAGCATCTGCTGTGGAGCATTTTTAGGAGAGGCTGGGGGCATGTGCACTGCCATTGTGGGGGGGTTTCCATCCTCCCTCCTGACTGCGTGTGTTTGAGTCTGGAAACAAATCTTCTTCTCTGAAACGGATACATGTAACTCACCCTTTTGGATGGTGCATTGTTATTATTTCATGTCCGTGGCAGAGATTTCACTTTAGCACGATAATGGACCATTTGTTAAAAGTGTAGCCTCGCTGTCATTAGCTCCAATTGGTCTCTACTCCTGAGCCTGAAGCTTGACGAATGTTGAGTGGTGGTTGCATCAGTATGGCTGTGTATGAGGGGTGCCGTGTTTATGAGAGGCTTGTGTGCCTTGTCAATCTCAACGATGCTTATATCAGTTGTATTTGTGGCCCTTGTTTGTTTGAGGATCCTGGAACATTAAAAGCTCAGGATACGCTAGCAGTCTTGCTAGCATATCCTGCTGTGCTAGCAAGACTGCCCGACCCTAGTCTGCTAGTATGCTAGCAGGGTTAATGTGTGGACTAGCTTTCGAAGATGCATTTCAGCCCTCTGCTAACTTTTATGTCTTGAAGTTGGGGTGGCGCATGCGATTTCTGCTGTGTTCTTGAGGCGTGATGAATTGTTTTTTTTTTTTTTTTTTAGGTGGAGTCTTCGTGGAACATCAGGAAACTGAGTGCAACCCTCTCCTGGTTGGAGGTATGGGACAACAGTGTCTTCTGCATCGTGGATGTCCTGTGGGACTGAGAGGGGTTTCAGTTAGATCTTGTCTCTTGCTTATATACGCAGGTTACATTTTCATTAATTGACCATTCATAAATGGTCGTTAGATCTTAATGACCTTTTGAGCATTCTTGCATAATTCTTTGTCTTTTATGACCATTTCTGTAGTCTTGAAGGGCCACTTGATCAGTCTTAAATGAATGTTTGAACTTCAGAGAACAACCGGTAACCCCTTAACAGTCACCTGCATTTTCTCCTATTTGGCCCGGCCCCAATTACGGCCCATTGACAGTTTAGGGAACATTCTCTAATAAACGTTTCAGCATTCTTGAATTTCAGTTTGATAAGTCTTCAATTGGCCCTGTTCTTGAATGAGGCCATGATCATTCTGGAATTTCAATTTGATTGGTAAAATGGCTTCTGAGGAACATCCTTTATTAGTTGAAACTTGAAAAAATAGTAAAAAAGTTGCACTGCAACAGGTGGAATCCTATAGGGAGTGCTGACCACAAAAAAGGACAAATCATGTGACACTCAACACAGAGAGTGGTCGCACATCGAAATTAACCAAATCAGACTGGGTATATATACCGTTTATTGTAGGCAAACGCTTTAAAAGCCCCTATGTGTTTCGGCTGAAACCAGCCTGAATCCTGACGCTCTTTTTAAGTGTTTGCCTGTAAAAAATGCTATATCTATATTCTGTCCGATTTGTTTAATTTGGATGTGCGACCATTCTTGTATTAGTGTTGGACCATTCTTGAATGCTTACAGACTCAAGTTCACTGAACACTGAATCAGCTTGTTGGTTTGAGAAAAGTACAGGTTATGATGTTGAATGCATGTCAATAAATGAAATCATGAAGTAAACGTAGGAATGAGGTGATCGTAATGAGCACAAACCTTTTCTGTCATCATTTTCTTGCGTCCTTGTACAGCTTGGCGCTCAATGAAGCTCCACCTGGGGGCTCCACAGACTGGAATTCCTAACCAGTCTGGACATTCCTGCTGAGCACACTGCGCTTGTTTTTGCTGTGCCACCATTCAAAACAAAATTATTTTCCTCAATTTGAATGACCCATCATTAGCTCTGTCATGGTCATAATGCCATCAAAGTTATAATTTTGTCCTTCAGCTAATAACGTGTTGGCTTTGGGTGACTCTCAACACAGCTTGCGGACATTGGTTGGCATCGAGGGTAGTTGCACTGCAATTTTGTGCCCTGAGTGAGAGCTTTAGCTTTGTGACTCATCTACATTTTGTCATTGCTACAGAACAGGCCAGTGTTTTCAGACCTACAGCGGCGTGAAGTTACATGTTAAAGGCTGTGGCCTGACCGATACTCGGCAGGCTACAGCCCTGTTGATGACTTACAATGCATCAAAATGAGGTTATCTCAACAGCACTACAGCTGTGCTTTCCACAAATTCAGCCTTGTGTTTTTTAGGGCCTTTTCAGTACACATTGTTGCTAACAATTGCCTGGGACCATATGGGCATTGAGTCGATAACAGTCCTTGAGAAATAAATGTTCAGTTGTGTTGCTGTGTGGGTGTATTATCGACAGTCTGAATACTTAATCAAAGTTTGGAGAACTTTTTCTTCCATATCAACACGTTTCTAGGAATTTCTTGGCAACTTGCCATCTTTCAACAACATGCAAATAACAAGAATTGAAAACCAGGGCACGCACAGCCCATGTCATCACGTTACGCTGTTTTTTAACTGTATTCCTGAATGACCAGTAGTGAGGTTCATAAACTTGATTCACAGTTTATTTCCCTGCAAACGATGACTAAGTTAGTTCATAATCATCAAAAAATGTTCTCATGATGCAGTTAACTTGTCTTTATCAATTCATTTCAACTACCAAACGAAATAAATTGTGGCTTTTTTCTGATTGTTGTCTGCAAAATTGCGGACTTTGCCTTAGTGTCTCAGACTATGGTGGAAATTTTGTATTTACCAAAACAAGCTTCTTACCCCTTGGCCGACTCCGGCCCGGAGGGGTATTGTCGCCACCTGCGTGTTCGTCTGTCGTCCGTCGCCAGTCGTCTGTTGTCCGTCGTCCATCCATGATTTTCTCCGGGCCAGTACTCAGCAACTAATGATCGCAGCTTCACCAAATTTGGTATGGTAACTCAAAAGAAGTAATAAATAAAAGAAATGTATATTCACTGCACAACTGAGGAAATTTCCACATAAATGTTTTAAGGTACAGCACATCGTGTATAAATCTTTCAATAAATGTACTGAAACATTTCATGAAACGTGTCTGCCTTCTTCAAATTTTGACTTTAAATTATCTGTTCCGGATGTTGGGTTGTCCGTCAAAGTACATTTTGAACAGATCACTTGATTGATTGATTGATTATCAAAGAGCAGTTTATGTTTGCTAATACCCACATCTCGGTTGATTTCCTTAACATAAATTATTTTGAAAAACCACCTCTTTGTCTGTCAAACCTAACGCGCGATCGAACTGTCTGCCTTGAAAAACAATTGAAAACAACAAAAAACAATTTTTCTATTTTTATAGTTTGCAAGTTGATATTACATGCTTGGATTATGATCAACCGATGCTCATACTAGTTGATTTGGTAGTTTGAATTTGAATTAGAAATAAAGAATTAAATTTTTTCACATCAATGTTACAAAAAATTACTCATTAGCATATTTTGACTTATTTCCAAATCTCCTTTTTCCTTGTAGAGGTCAGAATCCAAGAGTAAAAATAGTCACTTAGTGCTGTGTTGCCTCTTTTTAGAATATTCTCTTTTACTCTGTGTGTAGTTATACTGGCTGGATGTACGTGGGCTTCTCAGAATGTGGTTTATAAATCTATGCAAGAAGAGAGTTGAAGGGCATGTTACTGAAATTACACGGGGAGTAGAGGTGTTTGAGTTCACCCACCCAGAGCAGCTGTGACAGGTGTATGAATGGGAGAGGTCACACAACCCCAGTCCTGCCCTGTGTGGGAGACGAGCAGCGTGCCCGAGTGTGTGCGTGAAATCTGCTCCGATCGCACAGCTCGATTCACAAGCGCATAATCCCCAATCCTGATGTTGCTGGGGAATCCATCAGTTGTGGGTAACTGGATATTGGTGTGAGTGGGCGGGTCCTCAGGAGAGGGGGTGGTACTAAACCCAACCTCCTTTTATTGCCCTACTGTCTGCAACAGACTGTCCTCTCTTATCTTACCCCTTAAGCCACACCCACTCCCTCTTAATCTAACAGCAGGGCTCTCTGTCTACACCTGAGGCATCTGTCACTGAGGAGGGTTTGAGCGCTCGTGAACGAGCAAAGATAATTAGACAAGTCTAACTGCGCTAAAGCTGTCCTTGTGTTGCCTTTGTGTGCGGCCTGGTAAAGAACACCCTCGGAATTAGCACAGAGATTAAAGACCGCTAACAATTAAAACAGCAGTTGTGTTCTGTATGGGTTTCACCGACGTTTTCCCCCCTCATAAAAGGGAAGTCATTAGGAGTAATTACTTAATAAATGGCTGCAATTAAGAGCTGGGGAGCCCGGCTATCGGTTCAGCAGGCAGCTGGTTGAACACCTTGTTCTCCGCTGGGCAAGTTTTTTCGCACGCTTCCTGTCCTCTGATTGGGGAAAGTGGAAGCCATTCAGGTTTTAATTGGTGTCATGGCTTTTGACAGTGTACAGTTAAGCATGCAGAATATTTACTGTCTTTTGGTTTCTGCGCTTTCAGACCTACGGCTCTGTGCAGGAGGTCCTGGTGTCGTTCGGACGGAGGGTTTTATGCTACCCGCTGCACAGGCACTTCTCGCTGGTCACCGCCGCCGTCAAAGATGCTGCGCTCATTTTCCGCTCAGGTTAGTGCAGATTATGTCTGGTTTGTTGCTCCCGCATGATGCTACAGGAAAATGCAGGAAGAACTGCTCTCATTTAATTTTGTTTCTACCATATACAGCCTGGAATGCTGGTATACATTTCCCTTTTTGAGATCTACATTGTGCTCACGTGCAATACTCCAGTGGCCATGCAGTCGTCGGCAGAACTTCATTAATTGTATTGGTGATCTTGCCCTCCTGTCAACCGGTAGAATTCAAGAGTCAAGGGAGGCATTCAGGAATGCTTAAATTCTTGCTGGCAAACTGATTGCTCGTTATGTTCAGCTTGAAGAATAACCTGAAGAATGCGGCCATTTCACAGATGGATCAGCTGGGAACGGAAAGGTTCTTTCAGATTTAGTTCGCACTCACTAAAACCCTAATGAACCGAAGTCCATGGGTTTGTTAATGATTACTGCCGTTTTTTTAAAAAGTGACTGTGAACTCCAGATTGATTCAGTGTGAAATCTACCCATGTAAGCGTTTTAACCTCCGACTAAACACATAAATTATCATTGGAACTTTGTTTCAATGTTGTTGTTGTTATTAGTCCCCTACCGGAAATGGAGGGGACTGTAGGATTGCACTACTTCCGTCCGTCAGTCCGTCCGTCCGCATTCGTGTCCGCTCCATAACTTCAATACCGTATGACCTAGGAACATCAAAGTTGGTGTGTGGATGCATCTTGGGAAGAGGGTGTGTCATGTACCCTATTCAGGTCACTTTGACCCACTTTTTAGGAAATATAATATGCATACACCAGTATGGGACTAGTATTGCGCAGCAATACGACATTCGCCGATAGGCGGTGCACTTTTTATTTATTTATTTATTTAATCCTGATGAGGATTAGTGTCGACATGTTGAGTGCTGTTAAGTTTTCCCCCTTCTCAATTTCTGTATTTTTGCATTTTTGTCATATTTAAATATTTTGCAACATCATCTAATTTTAATATTGGAGAAGGATAATGAGAGTTAACACAAAATAAAGCTTTTGAAAGGAGTATTTCATTCGAGGGTAAAGTCTTATTCAGAACCTGTATCACCCATGTGAAGAAAAGAATAGCCCCTAAACCTACAGTAATAGCTGGTTGTGCTACCCATTATGGCAACAACTGCAATCGTATCTTTTGCTAAACTGGCAATGAGCCTTCTACATCACTGTTGAGGAAGTTTGGCCCACTCTTTTTTGCAGAGTTGTAGCCACATCTTTTTTCACACATAAATGCCTCTTTAAGGTCACGTCACAGCATTTCAGTTGGATGGAAGTCAGGGCCTTGACCACACCACTCCAAAGCTTTAATTTTGTTTCTTTTGAAACAACTCTTGAAATCATTTTCCTGCTGCATAACCCAACTGGGCTTGAGCTTTAGGTTATGAACTGATAGCTTGATACTCTCTGTCAGGATTTTCTGGTAGGAATCAGAATTCATGGTTGCATCAGTTACAGCGAGTCACCCAGGTCCTGAAGCACCAAAGCAGCCCCAGACCATCTACCTATCGCCACCGTATTTGGCTGTTTGTATGACCTTCATATTGTGGAATGCTATGGCAGCTTTTTACCAGATGTAATGGGACTCATGTCTTCCAAAAAGTTCTGCTTTTGACCCATCAGTCCAGAAAAAATTATTCCTAAAGTCATCAAGATGTTTCATTTATTTATTTATTTGCACATCTGGAGGGATTTTGATCAGCTGGCCACTCCAGGGAAGATGGGAAGGTACACCACTGTTGCTAGTTTTTTTTTTTTTCTTTCTTTCTTTTCTTTGCACTTTTGTAGAAAATGGCAGTAGTTCGCTAGAGTCCCAGAGCCTTAGAAATTGCTTTGTTACCCATTCCAGACCGATGGATATCAATGATTTTGTCATCTATTCTTGAATTTCTTTAGAATTTAGCATCATGTGCTGCTTTTTGCGTACTTCACATTGCCAGACTGGTTCTATTTCAGTCATGTTTAGATTCAACAAAGCTGGCAGTGATCGTGCCTGGTTATGTCTCGTGAAATTGCACCCAATTATTAATTAACATGTTTAATTGATTGATTTTAGTATTAAGGGGGCAATTACTTTGTCACAGCACTGTACCTCCATCATTGCTCATTGTTCCTGACTAGAATTTTTTTATCTGCCATAATTCTGACGTCTCTCCAGGACCTGGGTTGTATAGAGAGCTCTCCTAAATTGCAAATCCGGTTTATTCCATGTTGAGACAGTGAGATTAAATCTGTAGTGTGAGACCTGTTTGCTTTGACACTCGAGTAAATCTTTTAATTGAAGATGAAAACGGATGAAGGTTCTGTTTTGCAAGTATGCTTAGAACATATCCTGCCTGATTATCCTGCTCATGTTCATTTAATTTGAATATCTGTCTGCAAATTGACGTTTAGACCTGGATTACCGTCTCTACATTTCATTCGGCTGTTTTGTTTTGCATGAGTTAAGTAAAAAGCTGGATAGTGTTCATCTTTTGTGGAGCCAAGTGCCCTGCTTTTTTTCACCTGCGTGCAGGGCAACTGCGTGGTCAGTCAGATTTCTTATTCTTGCTCCGCAATGCAGTCGATCTGTCGGTCCTTCGAGAAAACTGCAGACGTGGTAAAACTTGATGTTTTCAAGAACAAAGCGTGTATTTCAGAGCGAAGCCCAGGTAGGTGTTCAGATATACCTGTTAAACACTGAGTAAAAGGATTCATAAACGCTTCGGGCATCCGTGAGTGTTCTTGTGTCATGCTTATTTTTATCGCCCTCTGTTCCTTGTGAAATGCATCCATTCCATTTGTCATTCCACACTGAAAATTTTATGATGCACTGTGATTAACAAATGGCCCAAGGTGAAGGAATAGCAGTCTCCTGTTCTTGTGATTTGTTTTATTTGTTAAAACAATATCATTTGGGGGATTGGTGCTTAAATTCCATGTATACAATTTTCTTAGCTTCTCATCTAGGTAGAGTTGGTGCCAAACAACACTGAATGGGTGTTAGTGAAGTTGTCATATTGCAATTAATTTCACTGGAAGCCAAAGAGAAGGTGAAATGCATGATTTCACTTAAATAGCTGCGAAGGCAAACACACAGTGATATTAGGGAAACAAACGTGTTAAAGCCTCCGCGCTGTCAAATCCCAAAGGAAATGTTACACAGGAGTAAATATTTGAATAGCAGCCTGGCAGCCCTTCAGTAATTTTCAAGGAGATTTGCCAGCCTGCCGTCAATTGGCCTTGACCAATGAGGCTGAGAGAAGGATGCTAGGATTGACAGAGCTGCTGTTTGCGAACACGCAGTGGTTATGTTTCTGTAAGATTTTTCTATTTCCATCTGACTCGAAGCAGTTCGACTCATCCAGGGGAATACAGACGCATTCCTGTATCGTTATGGAACAAAGCAATTTATCTTGAAAAGACTGTTGTCACTGTTATTTCTTATTCAAGCTAACAGATTAAAGTTGTATTGATGAAAACCGTCTCCTCTGCTGATTATAGGCGCACTGAATGAATTTATGTGGATGTTTAAGCCCCCTGGGTGCGCCTTGGGCCTGTTAAGTCTTTTGTGTCATGTATGCGATAATCGATGATGCCAATGGAGGGTTAACGTTAATGCATACTGTTGTGTGTTTACACAGACAGGGCTATAATTATCTGGCCAGCTCGTGGGGGGAAAAAAAAGCGTGTAGACATATGTTGTTCTTGCGCGTTTGGCTGCTGGAGAGCGTTTCGCGGTTCGACTCGCAGTCACATAGACGGTCTGTTAAATGCTCCCCCAGACAGAAGTGAACATGCTGTTACTGCAGCAGCCAGCTGCACTTTGAGATTTGTTAAAGAGTTCATCTGCTGCGTCCTGGCTGACAGACTCCCTGCTGTACCCAGTGGCTGGTGTTTGGCTGCGCGTTAGGTCTACCACTGAGCTTGGCCTCGTCTGCTGTCTGCTCCAGTGATGGTGATTTTCAACCATAAAAGGACATGCATTAAAACCTCTTGTGAACATCAGAATCAATTCCAGAGCAATTTTGAAAGTTGTAATTCGGGTCATTGCTCACCGGTTAGTGCCAGTCTGCCACCTGGCTATTGAACCATCTCCTTTCAGGATGGAAGCCCAGTAGAATAGGCAGTATTTCAGAGTGGTCTTAGCATGCAGCACTGTTGAAGGAGAGGTCTGTAAACCTATTTTGGCCAGAGGGCCAGCGCGCAGTCTTGGGTTATCCCCGCTCTGTTTGCCTAACGTCTCCATGGGATTAGTTAGTTATCCCTACTCTGTGTCCTGCCCCTCTCTCAGGGATTAGGTTGGTTTGTCCCTGCTCTGTGTGCTGCTTCTTTCCCTGGGAATAGTTAGGGTTAGCAGGGCTCTGTCCAGTATGCTAGGAGTGCTGGATGGAAAATTTCTGCCATCTCCTAAGCTGACCTTCTGTCTTCCACGAGCTAGGAAGCATAATAGACATTATTCATGAAATATCTTGTCAGTAAGGGGCGTGGGTTGAACACAAGAGTTGGTAGAGACATATGTAGAACAAGCTTGCGACAATTTGAATGCAAATATTGCGCCTCTGTCACCAGAGATTACCGTTTCTTTGATGTTCTCCAAGGTGTGTAGCGAGATGCCTCTAATTTTCAAAGGTAGATGCCATATTCATAAACTTGTTTTTCTATTTGTTGTCCAGATACTTTTGATTACATTTCTGAATGTGACTTAAGAACTGTCATTAATGTTTCAAACATTTTTCAGTGGCGGTTGGTGGACAGAGAACAATGAGGGAGATAAACATGTCTTTAAACTGCTTATTAGTCTTGATCTGTTTTCAGTCATTTTCCCTGATAAAAGATACTCTAACTCTCCCTTCTCATGTGTAGCTAATGGTCTTCGTTAAGACGAGAAATAAAACGCGTCTGTTAAATGTTAAAAAAGTGCGCATTTCAATCTTTGTTTTCAATTAAACAATCACGACGCAAAGGTTTGACGATTGCAGGATGTGACGAGTTACTGCGGAAAATCCATGGTAGTTTTTTCATGGAGTTGCCTATTGAGGCCCGTGAATTAAACATTTTGAAAGAATTTATTATTCACTTGCCTTAATATTTCATTATGAGGGAAACTGTGTACTGAACCGCCAACTGATTACTCATATTGTTTGAAAAAGTGTTAACCAAGAATAATGATTGAAATCGGGTCAATAGTCTCATCCGTTTCAAGGGTTGTTTTCTGCCCCCTCGGATATCCGTCCACTGGCCGCCACTGTTACTAAACACTGATAGTTTAACATGTAAAGAATGTAACTGTCCTCGACTGTGATTTATTTAGCTTTGCTGTTGTTTATATAACAAGAAAATGTTCCTCTGGACCATGTAATCATTCCGCCATGAGTATAATGGCCTGTCTCTCAGATGGAGACAACTGCACCGATCATTTGGCCCCAGCCTCTGATTCAATTCGCTCAAGAATACCCATCACACGTCGAGTCGGATGCCGCTGCGGCAGGTTTTTCAATATTAATGACGATCAGCTCAGACGATTCCCGCGAATTGGCCATGCTGGGCCGCGGGTCGAAAACGAAAGTTCGCCAAAAGTTCAGCGTTGGCAGAACCCTGGGTTAGCCCCAGTCTGTGTACCGCTCCTCTCCCTGGGATTAGCTTGAGTTAGAGTGCTCCTGGGCATGACTATGTAGCTGCACTTGTCATTGAAGTTCGAGACTTCTGGCTCTGCAGAATAGTGATGAAACAAAACTGGTTGGTTATGGCTCTCTGGAGAAGGGGCAAAAAGAATGAGAGGAGGGTAAAGGGGGGGCGGGGGGGGGTAAGAGAGGCCAAAGCCCTTGGGGACGGGGAGCAGAGTGTGGATTTCTGGAGCTGCATGTCCTGCAGATGGGAGCCAAGTGCTTGGGGCTCAGAGAGAGAGTTTTGTTTAAATGGGAACCAAATGTTTGTGCAAGGCTTTCCTCAGCTCGAGTGCACTGTTTGTTTTCATAGGGCTGGAATGCCTCCATCCACCGCCAGCTAATTCTGTGGCCAGTGGAGGGGTCATCTTTCCTCCCAAAGTCCCTCCCTGGATCGTCTTAACCAATCATCTCCCCTTGCGAAGTCCCTCCCCGAGTTATCGCAGCCAACTACGGCTCAATGGAGGGCTGTATCCAGACCATGTTTTGGAAAACAGCGTCGCGTCAGTGTTGTGATACATTGGACTTGGCTCCTCCGCGCTTTGTTTGCTCGTGTTTAAACGCACATCTCTGTGAAGTTTGTCTTTGCAAGGGGACCTCATGCCCCCTAATTCCTCGAAAGACGTGAACAAAAATGCATCAAACCTGTCAAGCAGCCCTGAAATATTTATGCCACTCAAAATATTCGGTGTATTCAAGTGTTACTTTGAAGCTTAATCCCCTCTCAGTTGTTTTCTGATAGCTTTGTTGTTGTTGACGTTCAGCGTGGAAGCAACAGAAGGGAGGCTGCGTTTCCTATCGCTCGTCTTTCGCTGGTCTTTGCTGTGTGGCATTCTTATGTTCTGCTTATCAGGTGCAGGCTTATAGAGAGGGTGTTGACCTGCATCGGGGCCCTGCCTTTCCCTTTGGCTTGTCGGAAGGATGTGAAACAATGTTTTGGCGCCTAGCAGCAGTCATGCTAACTGTCGTTTTTTTTCTGGACTCCCCAGCAGCGTCTTCCCCCAGTAATTTATGAGCAAGTCAGTAGGCATGCGACACCTGGCTTGGCCTTGGTGTAAAATACACAGACCATTTCATGGTTCATGATTGATGCCCGTCTGCTGTTGTCGCCGCAGTCGCCTGAGGCTCAGTTCAAACACACACTGTCCATGTCTACCTGTCCTTAGGCAGTTATTAAGAATGCAGCGCTGTTATTAACACTGACTTTTCTGACCAAGGTAACACATTTTGTCATTTGGAATGGCCCCATTTGAAGGTCAGTGTTAATAAATGGCAATTTGTTACTGCGGTGCGACATGTTGAAGATAAGAACACTTTTTTTTTTTTTTTTTGATAATAGGGTATTAGTTCTGAGCAGAATTTTAAATAAAACTAGAATCTCAGAGAGAGCAAATCTCCACTGAGCCTATCCCACAATGGTAAAAAAAACCTTTAAAAAAAATTCCTGGATCCCGATCGTGATCCGGATCACCACCAAAATTTAAAGGATTGATCCTTGTATCATCCCCAACTCCCCCAGGAATTTTCATCGAAGTTCGTTCGTAACTTTTTGAGTAATACTGACAAACAAATCAACCAACGGCAACTAAAATATTAACCTCCTCGGCAGAGGTAATCATTGTCAATCCTACGTGCCGAAAGGCCTAATTAGTTAAAAATGGGAGCTGTACTGAATTTGGCTGGGTAAATATTTAGGCTGACGCTACTTGGACGATCATTATCACGATCATTTTGTATTGACCTTATAGTTGACTTCCACTTGAAGTATTGTCAAGGAGACCTACAGAAAAATATTATTGTTCCTACAGTATGGAGCAGGTGCTTCGTAGAATATAGAGGAAGTGGTGACGGTGACCCTTTATTGAAATGCAGTTTCCTTTCTAACCTCTCAAGTGTTTGCATTGTGTCTGGTTCTGTATAAATAGCATTCTGGACTCCCCCCTCTGTGGAAGAGAAAAAGGAATTTGTGAAAAAATTTGTGCTGCAGTATATTCTTTTTTTTTTTTTTTATCCCCCCAGCATATAATGTGTGGGTATATAGTCATGGCTGCGGTTCTTTGTCCGTCTGTCCGTCCGAATGTCTGTGAACATTTCATTCCTGGAGCATAGCTTGAAAAATGTTCAGTATTTCTCCACAAAACTTGGTGCGCACATTAACCATGACCTGACGTGGTGCCTTCTGCTAATCTGAAGTTGATCAGGTGGGGCCGGGGGGATATGCCATTTCCTGATGGCTCTTGTTTTGTTTGTTTGGCTGACGGAATGAGGAATTCTTCAAAGCTGATAATCTGCCTCTTGACTACATGTGAATGATTTGGAGAAGAGCTGCACAGCGCAGTACCTGTTTTAGCATTCTCATTACATTCGAATGTTGTGTTTTCGCCTCCATGTCCAGGGAAGGCTTGTGTCCTGAAGTGCTTGTTGGACATTCACCGAATCTTCAGGGAGAGCGAGCCGGCCTACATCCTGAATGACCTCTATATCACTGACTACTGCGTGTGGATCCAAAGAGTCAAGTAAGTCTATCACTCTATTAAAGTCTGTCTTTTTCTGTGTAAGTACAATACAGGCATGCAGGTTCCACACTACACCTTTCACGCAGATTTTTCAGATGTAAATGATGCTTGTTAATGACAAACATTCAGCCTGTTGCTTGCTCTCTCTGATCTATACCCTGTCTTCGAGTGAAGCTATGGATCAGAAGTGCAGGAAATTGATTATTGTTCCGAATGGTGCATTAGCGTACCATCTCTGAGTTAATCTTGGGTCTAAACTGTCTGTATTCTGTGGTCTGCAGTGCAGTTCTCCTGAGCTTATAAGCTGCAAGTGTGTCCTTGTGTTCTCGCACGCTCGCTGATTTCTGTGCGTTCTCACTAATGGCTGCGCTCGAAAGCCAAAGTGCTCTGTTTAGTTTCAGCAGAAACGTTATTGCATCCATACCTCTGTCCTCGTCCTGTGTCCGTATTTCATAATCGCTAGCATGTTTGAAAGCTGAGCTCGCGAGAACATAATTCAGTAATGAGGTATGCTTTCTGTTGGCGGATGTTCAGCCGCACGGAAAGAGCTGGACTGGAGAATGCGAGCCTGATGTTGCAGGCACAGAGCCCAGAGGCAGGGGCAGTAACTGCTCTGCTGAGATCCCATCAGCTCTTTCATTTTTTTTATTTTTTTCCGCCTGGTCTGTCCAAGTTCTCGAGAAAGAAAATGCCTCATAAGTCAATTAATAAAACTGAATTTTATGTTTGCCCGCTTGTCGATATAAAACCACCGTTGGCTGGGAGGTATGAATATTCTCTCTGTGCAAACACAGCAGTGCGCTCAGGTGTTATTTGGTTGGTTGTCAGCTGCCTGCCTGAAACCACTAAGCCAGTCAGCATAGGCTGCGAATTTGCTTTTCGATTCTCAAAAAATCTCATAAAAATCGGTCATTATGAATTAGCGGGTGTTAATATGACATTTTGGTGAAAACGGACAGATGGCAGAATCAAAATTGAAATGATTCTCTTGGACTGATTACTGTCCATTTCTAAATGATCTCTGAAATTGCCTGTTTATCTGCTGTTTGTAAGTATTGGAGTGTAGAGGAGTTCCTACTGTTGAGCAGGAATAGTGATGTGCAGACAAATAAAATAATTTCGAGCATGATCCTGAAAACTCGCTTGCTCTCGTAACACTGTGCAGAAAGTGAAGCGGCGATCTGAGATCCAACCAGATCACCCATCCCTGGTAGATCTTGTAAACTCCTTGTAAGATGCATGTGAATTAGGGGTGTCACCGTTTACAATTTTTTCTACACGTGTACACGGGACTACTAACTGACGTGTACCCAGTTACATGTTCGAAGATTTATGAGCTTTTTCTATCGCAGTTGGGCTGTATAACCACAGAAAGTAAAATTAGTTGAAAATAAAATACTTAATCATTTTGACAGATAAGAAAACGTACAAGTGAAAGCTGAAAAAGGTTTAACCTTCTTTTTTAATCTCTGTTTGAACTATTGCTCACTTTTGTACTTTTTTTTTTAACTTAAAGTGCAAACTGCATCCCTCTCTCGCAACGGGAGCTGCGTCTGAAATTTAATATGCGTCTCAAAGTAAAAGTAAAGTGGAATTGGCGAGAGAAAGCAACCACCCAAAACATTTCTAATTGGAGAAACGCGGTGCAGAAACAGAAACGCATATCCCTGTCAATACAAGGCAAGTCCTCAGAGCCACGCCAACTAGAACAGCTTTCATTTCTGACCAGATAAGTGAATAGCTATAACGTCACCAAGCCAAGCAAGATAGCATTGAAATGCACGTAGCTGGCAAGTCTTCATACTAATGCGAGCTAAATGCTCATGCTTCAAGTCTAGCTAAGTTATTGAAGGAAATAATGGCTATTCTCTTCTTTTTGTTCGCATTACATGTAGCCAATTTAAACGTTAGCTAGCCAGGCTAGAGAACTATCTACTTATTATTATTATTATTATTATTTAAGTTTATTTTATCCCTGAACGCCGAATGGCGTTCCGGGGATATTATGTTTTTGGTCCGGCCGCCGCCGCACTACGTGTTGACACGATAACTTCAATAATATTTCAATTACAAATTCCAAATTTTGCACTTAAGTATCATAAAGAGGAAGAAGTGATTCGATTTTCGACAATTTACGATGTCTAGATCGGCCACCAGGGGCCAAAAACTGATTTCACTGTTAACGCAATAACTGCAGTAATATTTCAATTAGAAATTCCAACTTTTGCATATAAGTAAGTATAAAGAGGAAGAACTGATTCAATTTTGGACAATTCACTATTTCTAGATTGGCCACCAGGGGCCAAAAACTGAAAAAATCACTGTTCCGCGATAACTTCAGTAATATTTCAATTACAAATTTTAAGTTTTGCACATAAATATGTACCATAAAGAGGAAGAACTGATTCGATTTTGGACAATTTACGATCTCTAGATTGGCCACCAGGGGCCAAAAACTGATTTCACTGTTAACGCGATAACTGCAGTAATATTGCTATTAGAAATTCCAAGTTTTACATATGAGTAAGTATCATAAAGAGGAAGAACTGATTCGATTTTGGACAATTTACAATTTCTAGATTGGCCACCAGGGGCCAAAAACGGGAAAAATCACTGTTTTTATCATGTCTCTGGAAATATTTGTCCAATTGACCTCATATCAAGTGCAAATGAAAGGTCATGACCTGAGGATGTGTCCCACGATGATATTATACCTTTTTGGTTCAAAATTTTGACACAAGATGGAGCTTTGTCTCATAAAATTCACCATTTTTGCTATATCTTTGGAACTATTTATCCAATTGACATGAAACGATGTGCAACTGCAAGGTCATGACCTCACAACGTGTCACATGATGACATCATACCTGTATGGTTCAATATTTTGCCACCAGGTGGCGCTTTGTGATGGAAAATGACCATTTTGGCCATATCTTCAGAACCATTTGACCGACTGACCTGAAATTAAGTTCAAATGAAAGTCTATTCAAGGTCTATTCAAGGATTGGGGAATTAGAGTATTGGGGGCGTTCGAGGATATACCCCCAGCCGTCGCCTCCGACGGCATAAGCCTAGTTTGACTTCAGGGATAGGTTGAGGAACTACAACATGCTGAGTTTGGGTTATTATGCCTCGGTGGGGATGCGCAAGCGGGGCATACGGAAGTTCGTTTGTGTGTCAGTCAGTCATTCTGTCTGTTACCGGGACAGCCGCTCCGCCGGTCAAAATCAAGTCCTAGAATATGGCTCTAAGGATTAAATGCCATGATATCTTGGTTTCAAATTTGCCAGATTTTTGAGATAGAGCTTTGTTTTTCGACTTATAGCACTATTTGACACTTCCATAGACTCCAATAGAATCAAGGAATGCGGAAGTAATGCGTGTCATAGGGAAAGCAGTTCAAAACAATGAATTCATTTTCATTGGAACACGCTTGCTGGTAAGTTTATCAAATAACTGCATTTTTGGGAAATTTGTCACATGAGCTGACCCCTAATGAATTTTGTTGTTAGCGTCATTTTCTGTACCCAGCTTTAGTTTATATTGATCGTCAGATAACAACATGTTAAATTTCGTATTAAAGTGAAAGTGGATGATGTGAGCAGCTCCTAACGTTAAAGCATAAACCACGTCATTTTTTCATTTAGCTACCTTAAATTAATTGCAGTTATTGCTGTTCGTTTGAGTACAAAGTTTATATTCGCTTATTAGATTCGCTGCTGATAGCAATAAAAGCAGTTGAAACTAACTCGTTAATTTTGTTGCCTACCACACTACTTCTGTTCACTCAAAGGTTCTGCAATTCAGCGCGAAAATGAATGGAAACAGCTTAAATGTCAAATCTATTCGATACACCGATGTGATCGCATAGCAGCAAGTAACGTCATTAGGCTGCGCTTAAGTTTTTATTTGCTTCAATGCTGTTATGTGGGAATGCATTTTCACCGCCTTTATTCGTAGGAATATTTTTGGCAAACTTCAGGTAATTCAGTCGACAAGTGGATGGAAACATAGCTTATGTCGAGCATAGATGCACAGCTAGGGCACTCTGACATGTCCACACAGAATTTTATAGCTTCCCAAAGGGACATGCTTGTCACTGCTGTAAGCACGGAGGCATCAGCACCTTCGTTGCTTTTATTTCCCTCAGCACTGCTATGACCTAGTCCATGGGTGTCACCCAAGCATATGTCTGCAGTTTTCTCTTTCATACAGAATTTTTTCCCCCCCTCAAATGTTTTTTATCAGTGGCGTGTCTGGAGAGTAGCTGATGTCTCAGTCAGTGTATTCTCTATCATTAAACAGACCATGCAGTCACCTCGTCTGTGGAGATTGCAGTCGCACATCTTTACCAATTCAGCTTGAAGCAAGTTTATTCGTTTCATTATATCACTGTTTGTGCAGTTTCTAATTGCATTGATTTTTTTTTTTTGCGCGGCAGTTATTTGCTCCAATTCTACTTGAGTTTCCTGATATAAATGCTGTCAAAAATGATGACCTTTGGTAAAATTTCTTTTCTGGTTTTTTTTTTATTTATTTTTTTTTATTTTTTGCATTATATCTAATGAGCCAAACAATAAATGTGCAATAAAAGTATGTATGTATACAGTCAATATTCCCCTTATAAGCCGTCTCCCCTTCTACCATATCCTACTTCTCTCCAAGCAGAAAAGTGATATAGCTGTAACTAGGTATTTACAGAATTTCAAAAATTTGTTTGAGGATACTTTGCTGTCGGATGTAGCACGTGACAGTATGTGTGATCGATGTAAAATGTCAAGCATGTTCGTTTTAGCTTCTCTGAAACTACTGCCTCTCGGGTAGTTGCACTCACTCTTGTCACTGGAGTTTGCAGAGATTGCTGCAAAAAACACCCATAAAAAACATCTACGTATTCAGTAGCGGCTTTGAAGGCAAAACCCTTTGGGAGATTGGGTAACAGTTTTGATCATTATTACAATAGAAGATTCTAAAAAGTTCTTCTTGGTCTGATGAGTCTGTTTTTGCTGTAATGTGGAAATGTTACTGCCTGAATTTGGCATTAACGGCAGGAATCCACGGAATGATCTTGCATTATTGCACTAGTGCCAGCTTTTGGTGAATATCAGTCCAGAACTGTGCCTTTGGCATCAGGATCATCAGGTGCTTTATGAGCAGCACGAACCTTTGGGAGGGAAAAAAAATCTGCTTGCGCTACTCGGTGTCATCAAGTCAACATGGATCAAAATCCCTCAAAAAATGTTTTGGGCACCTCGTTGGATCGATGGTGGGAACGCTTTGGGCTGTTGGGACCGCCGAAGGGGGACCTGACCGGCACTCGCCTCCTGTTCTGCATCTCATTCCACACACGCTTCCAGCTCGCGCTGCGGAACGCCGAAACCAACCTGCTTTTCAACTTATCGGCTTTGTTGCGGATCAAAAACGCTTACGTGCTTCTTTGTTTGTTTACTCTTTCATTTGTTTGGCATTTCAGGAAAATTCCGAAACCGCTATTTTGACAAGCCTCGGAAAAGAAACCACTCCGGTGTTTGTATGTGTTGACATTCTTGTCAGTGTTTGATTTACTCTCAGGAGAAACTCTCCCCCCCCATCCCCGACTCGGCAGCTGCAGGCTGAAGCTCGTATGACTCGCAGAGCTCGCAGAAAGAGAGTCGCGTTTACATCTCGCTGCCAGTCTGTAAGCATGTACACGAGCCCTCTGCGATGACCGCTGGTATTAAGAGATGTTTCCCCTGTCAGGTGATATAGTGACTCCCAGCCATCCCCTCAGCATTTACGCTCCTTAAGTCCCAGTGACTGCCATGACACAGCTCTCAGATTTACTGCGTCATAAAGGTGTCACCGTGATATACGCCGCCGCGCAGACCCTTCAATGAAATGCCCAGCAAGAAGGCTGTAAAGTGCTCCCTCTCAAAAACAGAGGGAGAGCTTATGAATTTATGTATTTAAAAAAAAAAAAAGCCACAACATATTGGAGGTGCAAATCATTACCAGCTGCTCGTCTCTCACACGGCGTAAGCTTAACTTCTGCATCGTCCTAAATGGCATCTTTGCTTTCTCAGGCAATCGCTGATTAATAGACTTTAATTACTGACATTAATTGTTAATTATTAAACAGCTTAATTTGAATTATTTGGCTCATCAAGTCATAAAGTACCCTCGGAGGTGTGCTGTTTACAAAGCTGAGAATCTTCCCTCCTTCTGAGGTAATGTTGCTGGCAATATAAAGTACTTCCCCCCTCTGATATTAATTATCTGGCTGTGCTCAACTTGCAAAGCACCATTCAATTATGTGTTGTCCAGTTGTGAAAGTATACATTTATTTTCAATTATTATTATTATTAGTTTTTTTTTGTACACAGGGGTCCTCACTTGGACTGGAGTCTCCTTTTCGGCTGGGCCCTGCATCGCAACCAATTAACATATCCTTAGCTCGTTAAAGAAGTCCGTTAAGATGATAGTACAATTAACAAAAATGGGCATCATAAAAGCAAAATAACAGTCACTTTTAAGGAGCAGTTCTCTTGACTAAAAGACGTCGTTCTTGTTTCATAAGAGATGAGGTCATCCAGTATTGGCTCAAAAGGGCTTAAAAAGCGATGTCACAAGGACCCTCCAGCACATTTTAGAACTTGTTTCTCCCTCTTGGCAGCCTTTTTCCACCAGTTATTGTATTCTCATTTTTTAATGATCTTGGCACTGTTAAAAGCTCTGCTTTATTCTTTAAATATGGAACACAGGGCCAATATTTCAGTCTCGGTTTTGCTTTTCCTTTGGTTCTAACACTCATTCATTGATTGAACCTTGGCCTTAATCTTTCTGATTTTTTATTTTTTTTTCTCCAATAAAAACTTCTTCAGTTGCAGCCATTTCAAATCATCACGTCTTTATTTCAAAGAGTTATCAAATGGAAGCTTTTGGGGAATTTTCACCTTTGGTTTTTTGCTTCTCAGAATTGTTTTCATGATGTCCAGATGTTGCACTGTTGCACTGATGTTGCTCGAGTGTCTCCATAAGATGGCATTGGAATAAGATGACATCTGTCCGAAAATCTCAATAACTGTGTCCTGTGTTGTGCCGTGGCAGGTATGACAAGATCCCTTCCTCTGAAGTGGGTCATTAGAGCATTTTCAATGCTAAACGCCTGGCGTTGACAGGTTTCAACAGGCACAACAGGTTTCTGAAGTGCGAAGGTATAGTTCTTGTTCTAATGTAACACAAAGAATCAGAGTCAAAGTTGCTTCTGTGCACTGAAACTCTCCCTCATAACCAGTGCTGAGCAATCCTGGGCTGGCAGTCACACAAGTAGCACTTTGGTTTGGTCAGGCTCCTCGTGTGCAGAGTTATTCAGCAGAAATTCTTCACTCGAAGGCTCTTCTGGACCAGAGTGTAGGCTCGTGCTACTACAGTGCGTTTGGCTCTGTGCTGCGCTGCAATACTTCGCTTTTTTGACTCTGTTCAACTCCCCTCTGTAAATACACAAATGCCTCTTGTGGAATCATTACTCACTGTGAGCACCATTAAAGCTGGCCCATCATCTTCTCTGTTGGTGCCGTCTTGCATTTTTTCCGCAAGCTTTTTCATCTGCGTCAGAAACCAAAAAATATATTTCATTAAAAACTGTTTATATACATCTCTGTCTGCTCATCCTATTTTTACTCGTGGGCTTGATTGCCTGTGGCATGAAAGAAAATGCTTGGTGCGTAGCTGTCAAACGGCAAACTCAACCGAGTGCGAAAAGGCGGCGAGTCGACCATCAGCATCGTTTTAGATCAGTCATCGTCAAAACTTAAATTCCGCTGACTTTGATGAACTGCTTTACAGCTTCCTGTCTGATTTCAGAAGCTTTGTGTAGTGCGATGTATAGACAACGTCCCCCGTGGTGTTTCCGGATTACAAAGATGTAGCTACATGCTTTTCACGATCTGTCATTCGCCTTTTCCCTCAGAGAGGTTGGAATCGAGCCAATGTGCACTTCCTTCTACGAGAAAAACAAAACCAATTAATTTTTTTTCTCCTGTTAACAGTATCACAGTGAAATGGTGGGGCTCCTGCGTCTTCAGCAATCTATTCTTTTCAATTTCAACGCCCCTCTTTTATTGCCGTGTTCGCAGTCATTAATGGTCAATTGAATTCCTGTCCAAAGCCATGGCAACTGGCGAGTGAATGAAGCAGTTTTAGCCTCATAGAATGAAGGCCTGAAGGTGGTTTCTCTACCACTGAGACTTGGCCTTGTTTCTCCAACAATACCCAGTGAAGTGTTTTCCAGATCTCAGCGTGACCCTCAGGGCCTCGGGCTCTCAGAGGGCTCTATAAGCGCTGAACAAGTGCCCCCCCGGGTAGCGGGGTCAGGGGTTAAGTAAAGCTTTGTGTTCTGTCACCTTCGGAGCAACTTCATTGTCGTCCTGCCTTTTAACCACTGCTCCGGTGCTGTGGGAATGGTAGTAATGTGAGCTGAGGTCTGGACGTTGGGTGGGCAATCAATGTCTACCTTTTCATCTGCGGAAATAATTGAATTCATTCATATGGGGGTCTTGTTAATTTGTTTAAGTTATGGAGGCAGGTAACTGGACAAGATTCAGGAATTTTATTGATGGGCTACTGTAGACTGAGAAGTAATTGGCTGTTCTGTAATGCTGCGCTCAGGAAATGGTTCATACCTTGAGTGTTTTGGCTGTTCAAAAATCTAATTATTATATTTTCCTCGGCCCTCATAGTTTATGGAGTTCCCTTCTGTAGCCCTTAGCGAGGCTCTCTGTTTTAAACATCCAGGGAGTCATTTCTCTCTTTATAGCACTTTTACTATTTCTTAAAATACTCATCTGAGTATAGCGGTTTGTTTGGAGTGGGCGCTCACTGCTTTTAATGTGAACTTTGATTGGGATGTCATTTCAAAAAAATTAATCGTCAAAATAAATTTGGTCTCCCGCCTAGGGTCCAGCACACTATAAATGCTTTCATATGGTCTGTTTGTGCACTTACCCTTTCTTTTATATTTATATATCTGATGTAAAAAGCTTGTGGAGGATGCCGTGAGTGTACATTGTGTTTCCTTGAGTGCATTTCCTCAGAAAGCAGTTTTCTGTTGTGCTTGTGTTTTTGATGGATAAATTACAATTGATATTTCTGCACGCTAGGGTATTATAAACGTCACATGCTTAGTTCAGAGGCTTAAGGCTAAGAACAACTAATTATGGCATCTCTTATGAGGATGAACACTATTGTATTGGTAAATCTGGTATACTCTTCTTTTTTTTTTTATATTGAGTAGCCTTAAACGCTTTAGCTACAGTCATGTGAATAAATTAGGACACCCCATTAAATGGTCAACTCTTTATTATGAAATGTTATAACAATGTCCAATCTTGTTTTTTTTATTTCTGGAAAAGAAAGTGATTTCATTGTAATTAAACAATATAAATTAACATATTTTTACTCATCAAACAAAAGATATGAACTACAATGCATATTTTAATGGAGGAACAAATTTGGACACTCCCACATATTTTCCCACTTAAAGTGGCTATAATCACACACAGGTGTATCAGATCAGGCGCACATGATCAGAACATCGTTGCCCAGCATTTTGAAGGAGGCTTGCCCTATTTAAACCTCTGACATTTAGATTGGTGTGCCCCTGTCTGTTGAAGTGAGACTGAGCACCATGGTGAGATCCAAAGAGCTGTCTGAGGCCCTCAGAAAGAAGATTGTGGCTGCTTATGAGTCTGGTATGGGATTAAAAAAGATATCAAAAGAATTTGACATCAGCCATTCCACCATCCGGAAAATTGTCTAAGTGGAGAACATTCAAAACAACTGCCACCATGCCCAGGTCTGACCGTCCAAGCAAGTTCACCCCCAGAGCAGACCACAAGATGCTAAAAGAAGTCATCAAAAGTCCTAAAATATCATCCCGGGACCTACAGCAGGCTCTCGCTACTGTCGATGTGGAAGTGCATGACTCTACTGTCAGAAAGAGACAACACAAGTCTGACTTTCATGGGAGGTGTGCAAGGAGGAAACCTTTGCTCTCTAAAAAGAACATTAAGGCCAGACTGAAGTTTGCCAGAGAGAACATCGACAAAGACCAGGTCTTCTGGAATAATGTTCTTTGGACAGATGAGTCTAAAGTTGAATTATTTGGACACCAGAACAGAAGACATGTTTGGCGTAAACAAATTACAGCATTCCAGGGAAAGAACCTCATACCAACTGTGAAGCATGAAGGTGGAAGTGTCATGGTTTGGGGATGCTTTGCTGCAGCAGGACCTGGCCAGGTCCCCATCATAGAATCCACCATGAATTCTACTGTGTATCAGAGAGTGCTTGAATAATATGTGAAACCATCTGTAAAAAAATTAAAGCTGAAGCGGAACTGGACGCTGCAGTATGACAATGACCCAAAAATACCAGTAAATCCACCAAGGACTGGCTGAAGACTAAGTGGAGAGTCCTGGAATCGTCCAGTCAAAGCCCGGATCTTAATCCCATTGAGATGCTGTGGGGTGACTTGAAACGGGCTGTGCATGCAAGAAACCCCTCAAATATCTCACAGCTGAAAGAATTCTGCATTGAGGAGTGGGGCAAACTTTCCTCAGATCGATGTCGGAGACTGGTAGATGACTACAAGAAGCGTCTCACTGAAGTTATTTCAGCCAAAGGGTGTAACCCTAGTTATTAGGGGGTAGGGTGTCTTAATTTTTTCCTCCATTGAAATACTCATTCTTGTTCATATCAAACAAAACTTACGTAAAAATATGTTAATTTATTTTGTTTAATTACAATTAAATCACTTTCTTTTCCAGAAATAAATGAAAACAAGACAAGAGTGGACATTATGTGAACATTTCTTTATAAAGCGTTACCTATTTAATGGGGTGTCCTTATTTTTTCACATGACTGTACCTTTGTAGGCAACCAGTACCTAAAGCTGAATTATCGTGCATTAGCCAATCTGCTGGGCATGTTAAGGGATTTGCTACAGTATCTTTGAGAAGGTCTGAATGCCTGGGTACGGTCCCTTAGAAGTAATGATGGCATTTTCCACACAGACCTGACACTGAGGCACAGACAGTGCAGGTCCCGTCTCAGTTGGGGGAGATGCTGACAGTCGGACGGTTCCCTGAGCGAGGATTGTCTGGTTAATGACTTTGATCCCGTCCCAAACATGTGCCTGGAAACCAGCTCTGAAGAGAAGACTGACTCGCACTGTGTATTTAGGAAAAAGAGACCAGTTCATGTGTGCTATACCCACAAAGACAGGATCTGTGCCTGTTATAATACACCTATAGAAACAGGACGTGCGCCTGTGTTTCTAAATCATGCAGGAGCGGGAGGTGTGCCAGTTTCTTTGTATGTGCTGAGACGGGCCTTATGCTTGTCTGTATGTACCGACAGGAGACCACACATACATGCTCGTATGTAAATGCGGGACAATGCACTCTACTGGTCAAAAATATTCGGTCACCAAAATGTTTCAAGTCAGAAATGGAAAAATGGAATTGGAACACTTCAAGGAAGAGGAAAGAGAAAATTTATTATAGATTGATCGAAGTGGCCACCTTCTGCAACAATAACTGCTTGAGCAGATTCAATGGAATTTTTGTCGAAGGAGAGCCAAAGGTTTACACCGAACTCTACTCAGGGAGTGCCCAAGGAAATGCCGAAATGTTGATTTTTTGCATCGTTTTGTTGAGAAAATGGAAGTAATTGGTTTTACGCGTTCTTTCTCAAAAATAAATTCTATATTTGAATTCCTTTTGACTTCTCGCTCTTCACGCCTTGCTTGGTGTCTTTTGAAGTTATTTAAATAACTTAACTGTAAAACTTTAACAGTAACATTGATCAAAAACATTTGACCAGTAGTGTGTGCCGTGGTCAAGTGTTTTTTTACAGTAAAAGTGCCCTTGGGAAATGGGATGTGTGTGTCATGTACCATCAGAAATGGGACACGTGTGTGTTTTGACATCGATTCAAGCGACGTGTACATGTATCCGCTATGTCTCCATAAACATGGAATATGGGTGCTTGCCCATCTGGCTCTAGACACCTGTGTTTCACGCACGTACATTGGAGAAATGTAGCTTTGTGCCAACAAAGGCAGGATCGCCGAACAAATCCGGAAAGAAGGCTGTGTGTGATGCAGCATAGCTACAAAACTGGAGGACTGATTGAAGGGTTGGAATGGCACCACTGTGTGTTGTAAATTCAGCAGGTAATATAAATGCACTGGCTTTCTAATTAAAGTGAAATCACTGGCTCGTACTAATTTCATCCCACTGATGCTCAACTTGCAAGTCTTTCGCTAAAATAGCTCCCCGTCTCCCGCATCACATGCACTCTGTCCCCCTCCTGAATCCAGAGCTGTGATGAGGGTCTGGGTATTCCATTGCTCGCGCACACACACACACACACACACACACACACACACCCTCCAGGGTCGTAAATCAACTCTTTTGTGCAGTGCGTATCTCTAAATCACTCCGTAAGCGCTCGTATTTTCCCACTGGCTCTTTGAGTCACCTGGCTGGGGTAACTACAGGTCAGAACTACAGTATGAGTTCTGTGCTTTGTTCTGCAAGGCAACTGTTCTGTTCTAGACATAGTGAGCCCAAAACATCCGCCGTCGAAAAAAACGCCAGGGCATCAAACCCTTCAGGGTCAAGCGCTGGGATGACCTCTTTAGAGAGAAAGAAATGACATTGTTTTTACTATCATTTTCTCAAAACGCTTCATTACCCGCCTCCTCGCAGCTTACGATGCAGACGGCCCAGAGCATATCGCACGCACCTTCTTATCGCCGACTTTCAAATCCAGGAAGCTAACGAGGTGAAATTCACCTGCTTCAACGCCTCGTTCTTTGGCCGCAGCGCTGGGTTGACAAGCCGAGCGAGCTAGCGAGCCGCCACTAGCTGCCTCCTACACAGTTGCCCTCAGATATAAAGAACGTGATTATTATTTGAGCAGTCTGCTGATTGGCAGGTTGTGACCGGATAATCAGCGCTTGTTTGACCTGGCTCAGAAAAGATGAACGCGCATCAGCTCTGTGTTTTATTTGATTGTTTTCGGTCTTTAATTTTGGGGAAAGTTCACACCCCTTGAACCGGAGTATTCAATTATGATTGAGTACACTTTAGAGCAGTGGTCTCAGTGCCTTGTACTGAAGAGCCTGAGGGTCCGCTGTGCAGTTCTCACCTTGACACCAGCAGTCACTTTGGACCCAGGTAACCAGGTCAGCTCTGTTGACTGATTTACTAATGTTTGACTGGTTAATTCAGTGCTGAGTAATGACAGAGACCAGCTGACTCTGAGGCTCTTTTGGACAAAAAGTGAAGATCAGCGCTTTAATGGATCCTAATTTGCAGCGGAGTGTCATTGACAGCCTCTTATTTCTCTCAGCAGTCTTATATTGATTAATTGTTGAGCGCTCTACAGTTTATATTGATTAATTGTTGAAGTTCTTTTATCAGGAATTATTTGAGCTGAATGAATGTCTTAGTTTATTAATGTAAATGCTTTTTGCCTGCTTTTAATGTAATTCAACAAAACGTTGACTTCAAAAGATCCATTATAATAATGTTTGAAAGACTGACTCGTTATTATCCCCCGCCACGAAGTGTGGGGGGGATATAGGTTTGAGCTCCGTTCGTCTGTGGATCTGTCCGTCTGAGATAAAGGGGACAGCTTTTCTCAGGAACTGTTACAGATAGGACAACCACATTCGGTATGTAGCTTCAGACCATAAAGGCCTTGATGGAGTTTGAAAATGAGATGCGCACGATTATTTTCCCCCAGTTATTGCCCTTGATCCATATTTTTGCACTCTGTCCACGGTATCTCCAAAGGGGACAGCTTTTCTCAGAAATTATGTGAGATAGGATAACCAAATTTGGTCTGTAGCATGACCATAAGGACTTTGACGGAGTTCAAAAATAAGAAGCACACGATTATTTTTCCCCACAGTGATTGCCCTAGTGGCATTTTTGGGAGCCTCTGTTCATAGTATCTTTAGAAGGCATTTTGTGGGGGGATATTGTTGACCACGTCTACTTGTTTTTTAAAGGTCCTTGAACTGAATTAGTGGAATTAGGTGGTACTGGCGCCATCTTTTAGGTTCAGAATATCTCTTCCTGACTGAACAAGCAACTACTTTGGAGTCGTCGTTCGACAAAGAATTATCAAACCACTCATCTGTTGACAGAGACCGGCTCGACAGCTCTCCCATTTACACGGCTACAACAGAGGGTAGCCTCTCAGTCAGGGCTCTCTCGCTCTCTCTCTCTCGCCGATTAATTAAGGCGAAGCCGTGGCGTGCTAATGGCTCGGCTGCGCCGAACATTATCCCCCGCGCCCGAGAGGGGCCTTTTTATCCACCGCAAACATCGATTCTCCCGCTGCAGTGGAGAGAGAGGGGAGCCGAACAGCGAGCGTGCTGTGGCGCCGCTAACAGGATAATGACTTCCCACGGGGGAGAGGGGACAGAGGGCTTTTGAAGTGGAATTCCCGCGAGGGAGGGGAGGTTGGGGGGGGGGGGGGGTTAGGGGGGTGCGAAAAGGGGGGTCAAGACTGCCCTTCCCCAGCGAGCCTCTAGGGTCGCTCTGTGCCTGTAACCCACACAGCCACGCTATTGCTGCGCGAACGGAGCGACTCGCGAGACCCGTTCTCCTGTAGAGGAAGCCGAAGGCGACGAAAGCGCTAACGGCGTCGTTTTATTCTTTTGTGCTGAAAGTGATTTCATCCTCACTTCTTTCAGCACGTGAATGATCCTAACCCTCGAGACTGCAGACGAGACGAGGCTTCACTCAGACGCTCCCGCCCTCGCACACACTGAAACACGCGCACACAACGCTACATGCCAGCGTGTGCGCACACCCTGTGAACGCACAAGTTTTGCTATCACTGTCCATGAACAGTGCTACGCTGTAGACTTGCGCTAAAGAAAGCTCTAGGTGATGTTGTGCTTTCCTCTGGTTGTCATGGTGATCCGGGTTTAAAAATAAAGTCGAGACGATTCACAGATTCTCACATTTTGGGAAGAGGCGTATTGGTGTATCATAGTTTCACGCTCGCTGCTGATGTTCTTTTTTTAGCTCCCGAGTAAAATTCGCAAATCTCCCGGGGTGTTAAATGCATGCTCAATCTTTTATGTGTGGTTCCGGCGAATTCCATGCACCCTTTTCTTAGCGATCGTTAAAGTGTGCTCTGCAGTGGAAAAAACTCTTGGGTCTGCAGCGGTGTGCACTTAAACTGGATGGACGGCTCTGAGAAAAATCTCGTGAAGCAGTTTTTGTGAGTCCGATGTCCTCATCCCTGGTGAATTGACCGAGGTTGGGGCGGAGCTATGCGATGACCTCTGAGGTCAGCCAGTAATCACCCGGGCATTGGGAACGGCTGCTCTGAGTTAGCCAAACAGCAGCCCTCTCTGTTCAAGCCTTGTCCCCTGCATTAACTAGATGAATTATTCATGAGCTGGCCCGCCCACGATACATGGGTGTGTGGGGGGGGGGGGATCTACTGTTCACATAGTAGTCAGTCAAAGGTAGCTCTTATTGTGCTGTGGTGTTATAAATATGTATGCTTCTTGCGCATGTTTGAGGACATTGTTTAACTGCATGTAACACTGTCAGTTTGTCGTGTCATTTTCAACAGCTTGTCAGCGAATGACAACCTTGTTAATGTCTCTCAGCTCTTTAATAATATTTGGTTATAAGGTCAGGAATGGGTAAATTTTGAGTTAGAAAATAGGATTTGAATGTGAATTTATTATGCTTGAATTCCAGAATGTGAGAGAGAATTTATGATTTATCAGTGTTACTGTGTGTGGGTCTCTGAATTCCTGCCTGAGTCAGTGTGAGAGTGTGTTTGTGTGTGAATGTAGGAACGGAGTGCAGGTCATGGAGTAGCTGTGAGTTGGACAGTGCTTACATTACCGTCCGTGTGTGTGAAACAGAGTTTATGTTTGTGATTTGGGAACAAGGAAGTGAAGTGTGCACGGTTATTAGTGTGTGAAAATGGAGCCTGTGTATGTTTGAATTTGCGGGGATTTGTCAGAGAGTGACTTGGAGTGATGGTCTGTTTGTGTGTGTGCGTGTGCATATGCGTGTGCGTGTATGTGTATGTGTGTGCGCGCCTGTGTGTGTGTGTGCGTGCGAGCGCTTCTTTGTGCGTGTGGGAGAATGACTGTGTGTTTGCTTATGCGTGTGCGGGAGAAGGATGGAGCATGTGTTTTTGCGTGTAGGCTTGTGGGAGAGTGATATAGTATGTATGTGCTTGTGTGCATGTGTGGGGAAGCGATGGAGTGTGTGTTTGTGTGTAATCATGTGGGGAAAGATTGAGTGTCTGTGCGCGTATGCGCGCATGTTCATGAATGCAGGAGGGTGTGTTTGTTGGCACGTCGTCTTGCGCGACAGCGATATTGTGCCTCTGTTCTTTTGGACATGTGGGGATATGATGGTGTGTGTTAGTGTCTGATTGCATTTAAACATACACACATTTGTGAATGTAGTGTGTGTTGGTTCGGATATAGGCTTGTGGGAGAATGATTGTGTGTGTCCACGCTTGCGAGCATGTGCGTGAGTGCATTTGCATGTGTGTTTGTGCATGCGTTCATGCATGCATGTGTCTGTGTACGTGCGTGTGTGTGTGTGTGTGTGTGTTGCTCTCGTGCACTCTGTTTTTGTGTGCGCATGTCTGTTTGTGCATGCGTTCATGTGTGCTTGTTTGTGTGTGTGTGTTTGTTGGTGTGTGAGTGTGTGTGAGCACGTGTGTGTGTGTGGGTGTGGGTGTGGGAATGATAGAACATGAGTTAGAGTGCTCCAGTCCTGTGGGGATGATATGATCGTACCTCAGAGGAGCTGTCCTCTTTAACAGCTCACAGCACTGCTCAGGCGCGTTTAGTAATCCAAACATCCCACTGTGACAATTAGCCAAATCTGCACTCTCACTGCACCGCACTGAAAGGTAAAGAGAAGTCCAGCATCCCTCTGGGCTGAAGAGGAATGAGCCTGACTGTCGAAACCACAGAAAGAGAACTCTGCATGACTCCAGTAGAGAGGGAGGGAGGGAGAGAGAGGGAGCGAGAGAGTGAGAGAGACCGTGTCTGAGAGAGAACGCCATGCTCTTACTAATGAGCCAAGATGGAGCACATTTCTCACCAATGCTGTTAATTTGCCACGTTCCCCTGCGGGGTTCCCAGCTACCCTACGCCGTCCTTAAAGCTGGCACATAGCAGTTGGGTTAACAGCGACAGGCCCCTCTCTGAGTCTGATCTGCTTATGCGGTATAAGAGAGGGGAAAGAGTTAATGTTTACAGTACCTCGTGTTTCTTATGTGGGGCAGAGGAGGAAGGGAGGTTGTGAGTGTTTCTCTCGAGAGTCAGGCAGAAGTCATTGTCTTCTCTGCTCTTAACTCAGTTATTGCAGGCGTGCGATTGAATGAGGGGGGAGGGGTGACTGCAGAACCAGTCATTGTGCCCTGTGTCTGTCGTCTAGAAGACACGCTGCATTACGGCCAGGCTTGTGTTGCATGTGGGCAATTTAGGCAGCGTTTAGTTCGTGCAGGTGGACTTCAGTTCTGTATGATACGAGCAGTGGACTTCCGTGATTTCTGTACCTTCATTTGCAATCTGACCCTGGAGTTCAATAGCAAAATGGTCTTTCTGATTGATTTTTACCCCTCAGCCCTAAAGGCTGACGGGGTATTGCTATCCTTTGTGCGGTTGGGCGGGCGGGCAGGCGTCTCCAGAAACTTCGACATCGGCCTGAGTGGTATTTCGTGCATTGCACGCCTATTTTTTTTTTTTTTTCTTGCGAGCTCGAGTACAAGCCATATAGCAGATATTTTGAGTTCATGCATTCTTGGTTTTATTTGTGGTCTGTGTGTTATGAGTGAAACCCATGGCCCCTGTGTGTTGTGTGCCTAAGTGCTGTATCTGTTGGTTGTGTTTGGACTGAAACCTGCAGTCCTCCTGTGGCATATGCCTTCAGTGCTGTGAAAAATAATTTGCCCCCTTAGTTGCTAAATCTACCAAGTTAACCAATTAAATTAATAACTGGACTCAATTTCACGAGACACATCAAGGTACAATCACTGCCCACCATTTGAATTTAAATATCACTTAAATTTAACATCTGTGGCAATTTTAAGTAGGCAAAAAGCTGCACATGATGCTATGATTTAAACAATTTCAAGAACAGCTGAGAAACAAAGTTGTTGACATCAGTCTGGATGGGCTTCAAAGGCTTTTGACAGCTCTGGCACTCAAGCTAACCGTGGTGAGTCAATATCCATGAATGGAGAGAACCTTCCCCAGAGTGGCCAGCCTACCGAAATTCCTCCAAGAACACATTGGCGACGATCACAAAAGAACCCAACCTAACAAGGAAGGAACTGCTGGCCTCAATTAACTCAGTTAAGGTCAATGTTCACAATTCCACAATGAGAAAGACACTGGGCAAAAATGGCATCAATGGGAGAGCTGCTAGCAAAAAAACTGCTGCTGACCCAAAAAAAAAACACAAAGGCTAACATTGTCCAAACATTTGCCAAAAACATTTTAACCCCAAAGACTTTTGGAATAATATTCTGCAGACTGATGAGTCCAAAGTGGGACTGTTTGGTCCCATTATACCTGGAGTAAAGCTAACACAGCATTCTATAATAAGAGCGTTATACCAACAGTCAAACGCGGTTATGCTCTGGGGCTGCCTTGCTGCTTCAGGACCTGGGAAATTTGCCATAATTGATGGAACCATGAATTCTGCTGTCTACCAGAAAGTTTTGAAGGAGAATGTTTGGCCATTAGTTTTCAACCTAAAGCTCAAGCAAAGTTGGATTATGCTTCAAGACGATAATCTGAAGTGCAGAAACAGATCTACCTTTGAAAGGCTCAAAAAAAAAAAAAGATTTGTTGACTAGGAATGGCATAGTCAAGATGCTGTTGCGTGACCTTACACAGTTCATGCTCAGAAACTCGCCAGTGTGACCAAATGAAAACAATTCTTCAAAGAAGAGAGGGTCAAAACTCATCCACAGCAAAGTAAAAGATTCATTGCCTTTTATTGCAAATAACGGGGGGGAAGAGATATTATTTCACATAAGTGATAAAAGTTTTGAATAACTATGTACCCTCATATACGCTTCATATCGTGTTTACCCACATTTCCTTTGTCTTATTTGAATGTCTCAGATCATCTGACTAATTTTACAATCTGACAAATAAGGAACAGGGGAACCAATTCGGAAGAGGTGAATACTTTTCACTGCATTGCAAACGGTGTGTCTGTTATTTTTTCTGTTAGGATTAAAACCGCAGCACCTGTGTGTTGTTCCAAAGCGGTGTATCTGGATTGCATGTTTGGATATAAACCGTAGCCTGCGTTCTAAGCACTGTGTGTGCGGGTTGTGTGTTAGGAAGCAGTTCCTGTGTGTTGTGCTTTGACCGATTGTATCTGTGTGTTGTGTGTTAGGGTTTAAACCAGTGTGTTGTGTTTTAAGTGGTGTGTCTGAGGGTTGTGTGTTAGGGTTTAAACCTGCGAGTATTATTTTCTGTGATGTATCTGAGGGTAGTGTGTTGGGGTTTAAACCTGTGTGTTGTGCTTTAAGCGCTGTATCTGCTCTGGCTGCAGGTCTGAGAAAGTGAGGTCGCTGGCTGAGCCCTTACTGAAGACGTCCCTGCAGAAGGCCGACCTGGGGCTGCAGCTGCAGGAGCTGGAGACGGCGGCAGCGCTGGTGGCGGAGGATGAGAGGGAGAGGGAGGGGGAGGGGCAGGGGGAGGGCCTGAGCCCGAGGAGCGACGCGGGAGCGCTGCGCTCCCACAGCACAGAGGAATCATCTGCCTCCTCCTCCAGCAGCAGTAGCGGCAGCGACTCCGAGGAGAGCCGGGACTCTGAGGCAGAGGAGCTCGGAAGGGGAGAGGAGTCTGCCGTCTGTTGTCCCCTGGGTCCCGCCCTCTCCCCGGCTCTGTCACGCCCCCCGGCTCCAGAGCCCCGCCCCCTGATCCAGGAGCTGCAAGAGAGAGTGGAGGCGGAGCTGCGGATCTCTGAGGCGCCGGAGGGCTCGCATTCCTGCAGCAGCGGGGGAGAGAGACAGAGCACCGCCGCTCGGCCTGACGAACACACCACCCCTTCTAGGGCTTTCCTAGAGGTGTGTCCTCGGAAAAACACCCTGCTCCTGGTGCCCATGCTGGAGGAGGTCGATGACGATAAGTAGTGCAGATCACGATGAGGCTCGCGTTTCGGGACTTGAGATGAAGAGGGAGGAAGGTGATGGAGACATTCGAATCTTTTTCTGGAGTTACTACCTACGCTCGCACCCATTCATCTGACGCTCTTCACACTTCTGGAAATGGATGCTCTAAATTCAGCAATGCGAAGATTTCGGGAGGAAAAATAGGCATTCTGCTCATTTTTCTCAACCCTATTCTATCTAGTACCTATCCTGGGATTTTCTTATTAAAAGCTAAATGTGCAGATGTGTGAGTGTTTTTTCATTGTGCTACTTCGGATTGTGACTGTGACTCTGCACGGTAGACCTATTTTGTGTAATATTATTTAAATGCTGATTTGATTTTTGTTTGCCTTAATATGGCATTTCAGTGCTTGCTCTGGAGCTATTTTTATGATATAAACTCAGTAATTTTTTAACAATTATTTCTCTGAATCTTCCTGTACATTGTGCAAATTCAGGAGTAAATAGATTCATTTCCTAAATTGTACCAGAATGTTATGGATTTTTTATTTTTTGATTGCAGTTTGACTTGAGTTCCGTTCTGCCTGAAAGCTTGGAGTGTGCAGATTATAAGCATGTTGATGAGGCTGCATCTTTTCCACTGCATGCCTTCACCTTCTTGCAAAGTGCAACTGAATGTACATTTTATATGAACCGCATCTATCTGGAGCAGGCGTTACATGCTGCTGGACTGAGCTGGTCCCGCCATTTTTTTTTCCATAACCTTTTTCTCTGAAGTGAGAGAGGAAAGGATAAAGCTGTAACAACTAACAAACATCAGGAAATGTCTTCACTGACTTCTAACCTCTGTCCAGAACATGTCTGCTTTTCTGTACCACACTTATGTATGCAATGATCTTACAATTACATAAAATAATTATTCTGAACATCGCTGGCTACAAACCCAATGACTTCTGTTTGGTTGACTTATCTATAGATGCTTGTCTTGTTCTGTTCTTTGTGGAGCCCTGGTAAGATGGTTGAAGGTTCACCCTGGCATGTTCCACGGTGCTCGGAGTGTTTATGCGTGTCACAGGGCACTCGGTAATGCTGCTCGGAAGCGGTAGAGTAGGACAGCCCATTGATTTATGTGCAGTAGATTGGGGGATTTATATGGCCTGAGTGCTGTATGGGGGTGATGGATTCATGTCCTGTGAGCAGGGGTGGAGCTGGGGGGGGGGGGGGGGGCTTGGCTTCCTGAAGCGGCTCTACAGTTACTGCCGTCGCAAGGCCAGCGAGAGAAGTAACTGGGAACTTTCTGTCCGGCAGATAAATGACTCCTCTGCTCGGAGCCAACATTCGAGAGCCATTTGTTTTGGAGATAAGGGCTTGCAAGCGCCAGCAGTAAGATATGGGGCACAGGGACCGGAGTCCAATGACAAATCACCATTCCAGGCTGTTGGGTTTCATCATCGCTTCCTGTGGGGTGTGACTTTCGTGTATGTGGATTGTTGAGTTTTGCCACACCGGGCTGAATGATAACCTACACCCCGTCCCAGCTAAAGACCTGTTGATGCATGGAAGTGCAGCAGTCAAACTCGCAGGATTACAGGATTTTTTTTTTTTGTGACACGGAGCATATTTGTTGTGTGGTCTTAAAAAGCATGAAGTACACCCCCTGTGAGACGAGTACCAGTCCACAGCAGCATGACTCTGGAACCTACTGTGAAAATTGTACGTCTCGTGTTCAGATAGCTGACCTGCCGCAACACCCATTCAGAAACCAAACAAAGTCGTGCAGAGGTGCAGCCTAACTGGGGATTGTCTCACTTCTCCATCCGCTTCCTATTTTCCGATTTAAACTTTGTGGTACCGAAGTCAATCCTGCAAACGATCAAAACAAAATTGCTGAATTGTGAGAAGGGGCTTTATTAGGAAACAGGCTGTTGTTTGAAGAGCTGGTAATCCTCTGGTGAAAGTGATTAGACACTGACGGCTGCACGCGTTATCTCTGCAGACAGGCAGCCGTCGGGAAGCCCACACTAACTCTTGTCGTCCCTCAAGACTGAGAAGCCCCTCTCAGGAACAGGAGGAGCCGCGGAAGTAATAACTCCTCCTCTGGAGATCATCTCTGAAGGATTGTGTTGAGATGAATGGAGTAGTTAAGGATCTCTTAAGAGGACATTCTTCACTCCATCTTACGGACTCTACCTCTCTTCACCGACTTCGTCTTTCTCAGTCTGTTTTTGCCATCACTAGCCTTTGATACATTTTTACCCTGGTACCCCCCAGAGACTAATGGTCTGTTTTCCTAGGGTTAAGCTGCAGTATTAAATCCTGGCTGTTTATTCCTCTGGGTGTTCTCTGTTCATATGTCTGTCTGTGGACAATGCACCCGGTCCAGCCGTGTGGTATTTCTACATTGATTAAGTGACACAGTGTTCCCTTGCTCTTTCTTATCCTAGAGTGGCCTCTGTAATTCCTGTGAGCTCTCGAGACTCCGCAGGGAGCGCGACCAGAGAGCTGCTGCCAGGGACGCAGCGGGGGGGATAAGCTGTCGGATCATTCCGGGTGTTATACGGCGCTTGAAGGAAAATCTGCCTCCAAGTTCGCGGGTCGTTGCCTTGTCATTCCAAATGAGCTGAACGATGGTGTGTGTGTGTGTTGGCTTGGTTTGTGGATATGGGGCATCACTCATCAACACTAGCGCTTTAGTGCGAGTCCTGGTCAGATTTCTCTGTGCAGCATGCGTGTAGTCTGGCGCTGCCGAGAGGCCAGCACCCAGCGGGCCATTCGCCCTTACGGTGGACGCACACTGCGGTAATTGCTCTTGGCTTCAGGTCAGATGTGTCGGATCGCTTCTGGTCTTTGTTGCCGCCCATCCTTCACCAGCGCTGTGAGGCATGATTGGCAATAGATTCTGTGGCGTTGAACTCTGGTGGCAAGGACATTCAGCGCATTTTCCCTTCTCCAGAACAGGGTTGCAGCGGCCGACCTCACGCGGCTTTATTCTAACTCTGAGGAGTAATACAGGGAGACGATCTCACATTATTATCTACCTTATCTCCTCTCTACTGATAAGCGTGTAGTCAGAACTGTCATCTATGCTGAAATGCTGCACCTGCTATCTGAAGAGTTGCATAGCACTGAACTATTTTTCACCCTTTCCAGTCAAGGTAAAGGCAACTTGGTCTCCACATTTATTCACAATTTAGTTACGGTCTCTAAAAACTGGCTGCAGCATTAAATGTTTAAAATTCATTCTTTCGCTTTCATTTAGCATTAACGATTTGTAGTTCTTGATCTTAGCAAGAATCGACATGTCTTTGGAGTCGGTCTTTGACGCCTATTGTAAATTTGAATAAAGACGTCAGGTATTAGTCGGCTTGTGTCAGTTATAGCACCGCTCTGCAGGGGGATAGCCAGTGAAGGAACGCGATTCGGCCCGCAGCCGCTCAAAGCCTCCTGCCCCACATTCTAATAGAAAACTCAATCTCGTCTCTCCTTTGTGAGAGCCGAAGTGATTCCAGTGCTTAAGAAGATGAATGGCCCGAGAGAAGAGATGAATCACTGCATCCCGAGGGGGTTCACTCCTCCAGCGTTCGCGTCTCATCTCCCTTTCATCGTTACGGCTGAAGCCTGCTCCGCGGCCCTCCCTCCGCACGTCTCGCGTTCAGTTTTTCACCCTCGGAGCCGAGCCCGTCCCTCTCCACACTCTCGCATAGTGATCTCTGCAAATGAAATCTGCATGTCCGCGCGACTTAACTGTTTTTTTTTTTTGCCACGCAGTAATAAGTTCAGTTCATTTAGTTCACTGCTGTATTCGACCCCACGTATTTACTTGGGAATGCAAATGAATTTGAAATCGTTGTCGGTTCTGTAACGGCGGAAGAGTGATGTAACCCAGGGCAAGTATTTGTCGGATGTGGTAAGCTCGCTGCCATTAAGTGGCCTCTGCAAAGCAGGTTTATGAGAGCTCTCATACAGCAATTATTTAACTCAGAGAACTGCATCATTTGCCTTTCACTGGCTGCATGTCACTTTGATGAAAGTATGGCCTGTGTCATTTTTTCCAGTGCACTCCATCTGCTGAAGTATGGCTTTGTTCCATCAAATAAACCTCTGAACCAAGTATTTTTTCTGGTATGAATTAAATGTGTTGTGGAAAACCCAGTTATTTGTAGTTTTCCTCAAGCTAGGATCTAACTTGGAAACAGATCTTGCGTGGTATGTTTCAGGATGTTTATCTTTGCTTTTGCGATTGTGATGAATCCATTGTTACTCTGGATTGTTCTGGTAGAGCTTGTCCCTTCAGTCTATTAGAACTTATCAACAACAGTGGTCATTAAAGATTGTATGACACTCTTCGATATGAGTTGGGGGTTCCTCATGTGTCATGGCTAAAGTCCCAACCCGGCTCTTTCAACCTGCCACCTAATCATCCCCTGATCTAATTTGGCTATGCAACTTGTCCTCTCCACCTCAACCCCCAGGGCTCCCTTGAAAAAGAGGATTCAATATCAACAGGACTTAAATAGTTAAATAAAGGTCAAATAAAATAAAAATTACCCTCATGCTGCTGATTTAGCTCACAGGGTAAGTGACCACCTCAGCGTTGATCAAATCCAACCGTGCCAGCGGCCACCGAGGCCAGTAGCCTCGTAAAAGCAACACAAGGTTAGCTTTGCGCTGCTGTGGGATATGGGTGGTTAGTTGCCTTCTGAGCGAGCACATGTTCAGGCTTTCTCCACCCATGTTGTGTGCATGTGAGGTCTGGCCATGACTGAAAAGAATTCACAGTTAACCAGCACGTGTTTCGGGGTGAACCAAAAATTGTATACCTTCTCCTGAGACAGCTGCGTAAGAGCACTCTTACATCCGTCCCCATAACCTCCCCGTAGAGTGTTACACACTGGATATTAATTAATGCCACTGGTTGACATTACCGCACTAGCCCTCCTTTGGGTCCGGCTCCACAGTAATCACATTGTGTCCGCACTGGAGCGGAAGGTTCCAGAAAATATTGCTTGCGCGCTGCGCTCCAGCTCTCCCAGGGCTGCCCAGCTGCTGCCTATTAATTGGCGCGAGTGGCATTCAGTCACTACCCTGCTGTCTGGACCCAGCCTGGATGCGCGGTGCAGACGTTGACTTTGGCAGATCCATAGCTGCGGAACCTGAGCATGTCTGGGAGACTTGGCTCATTTCCCAGCATCATTATGCCTTATCACTTATCTCAGGGAAAGCTGGCAGGGTTTCAGAGATGGCAATATAAGACTGTGCTATTTACAGACATTCTAGGTGCTTTCAACGCAAGCAGAAGCCCAATTCCCTGGTGACTGGACACTCCAAATGCTCAGAGCACTTTTCTACTTGGGTGACCGTTGCCTGTGAGGTCCAGTAGTATTTGGGCACTGGCATGATTAATGACCGTGTATCATGCCAGGTTCAATCGGTACCGATGTAAACACCCTCCAAGCAGCGCCTGCACTTCTAATTTGAGGGTGTTTCCATTCATACGGAGTGAACCATAAGGAATTACAGTCCATTAAAATTGTGCCATCGTCCAAATACTTTGCATCCCTGCAAATGACGCAGGTGGATAATTCCGTTCCCCAGTTCTTATTAAATTCTGGTCTTTATGCAGTGAAATGATAAGCAGCAGACATTGCTGCATTCTCTGACTTTTTTTTTCTGAACATCTCAAAATTGCTTTCCTCTAGACTGCAGGCAGACATGCCTATCCGTCATTCCCTTATTTGCCAGAGGCTTCCTCAGGTCTTAAACCAGGCTTCTGAGATGATTCCAGAATTCATCAGCGCCTCATAGTGTATTTTTGAGTAAACAGCCATCAAATATGATGAATGTTCCTCGGAGTTTGGGCAGGTAACTATATTTCTGGGGATGGGAGGAATGAGTTTGTTTTTTAGGGCTAAAATTGGACACTGGGGGGTTGAAGAACATGTTGTCCTGCTCATTTATAGAGATATTGGTGCTGCTGTGAATATGAAAAAATACTTAAAAACGCAAGCAATAATGTAGGATTTTACACTGGGCTTCCGAGAATGCCTGGCTTCAGTTTTGCAAGGAAGTTTCTCTCATATCTTGCAATCCTCAGTGTAAACTACTTGAGGGTGAAAGTCTGGCTGTATATTCAAATGGTTCTCATAAATGTCGAGTGCATGGTTTTGATGTATTATTGCTGAGTTTACAGTTTATGGTAGTCATTAAAGCGTCGTATACACATTTTGACTCGCATTTTGTCTTCAAAGCAGTCCTGCTGTTTAGAGTTGAGGGGAAACAGAGCCTGAATCTGTGATTGTTCTGTAAGATGTCCTGAAGGTATATGATGTTTGCATATGTGCAGGCTACCACTCCCTGCATTATTTACTTGACAGTGTGGTACATACAGCCAGACAGCTCTGCAAATGTCCACAGCAACATATCATTATCACTACAGAAAAGGCTCAAACAGGCTTGTTGACCGTTGGCACATAGCCACTATTTCTTTTGGATCAGATCCATACCAAGAAGTCACTTACTGCAGAGGGCTTCAGGTAATGTGTATCTTAAGATGACTGCCTCCTCACTGTGAGCGAACCAAAACGTCCCTCTTACTAAGAGTAATTCCAGCCTCTACACATCACAAACAGGCTCTGCTGAAACGAGCAGTTGAAAGTCTAAATGTATTTTGACCACAATTTCATCTCTCATGCTCTCAGCGCATTGTTTACACCAGGAGAGCCTGCTCCACAGATTCGATACGCAGAATGAGGCGTATTTGTCTGAATGCAGTTAATTTTTGCTCGTTCTGTCTCCGTGCCGTCTCTTTCACACTTTTTCGCAGTCTGTCACCACATGTTGTTTACAGCTTTTCTGCTCTCAGTATGATCAGTGTCCTCTCTTCACATGCTCCGAATACCATGTTTGCAGGCATTGAAGCGACCGCCAACACGCCGAGTTCGCTCACACCCTTCAGGAATGCCGTCATCACTCTCTCTCTCTCTCACACTCTCTTTCTCGCTCTCTCTGATCGCAGGCTGTCCTCAGTTGCTCCGCACCCCCCCCCCCCCCCCTTTGCTCCGAGGCCAGCCTCCTCACTGCTTTCTCTGAACAGACCGTCCCTGTGTCTCCTACAGGCACAGGCCCTCTCTCTCTCTCTCCCCTCCTCTCCGCCTCTCCCTCAGCACTTAAATCTCTCCCTCAGCCTCTCCCATTCTCACTTTCTATACCCGTCCCTCCCTCCTCCAAGCTCCCCTGCAGTGATGTTTACACAAGATCCCCGTGAGATTCGCGCCATGGCTGTCAGAACATCAGTTTATCCAGCTCTGCATATCAGCCAAAATTTTATCGGTAGACTAGCTCGATAGACTGGGCCCACACAGTAGGATCCTGGGGGGGGGGTGGGGGGTGGGGGGGGGGGGGGCAGGCAGGCAAAGAGGGATGTTGGGCCCATGGGTGGCTCCATCAGAATGCTCTCTGCCGCCGCACTCCCCTTCGCCCTCATCCCTTTATCTTTTCGAGAGATTTGAGTCTGCCACTCTCCCTTCAATACCTGCCACCCGCCTCTTCCACGTGTAAGACTGAGACAACTGAATGTCAACCATCAAACGTGTGGGGCCATGCAGGCTTGCCACACACATTTCTCTTGCATTTCTCTTCCACTCTGAACTAGGAATGTGACACGCAGAATTTTGGCAGGCAACAGCAATATTGCTGAAACTCCAAAACACTTATAATTTCATTCAATACCACAACTTTTCAAAAAAAAGAAAAAAGAAAACACCATGAAGCCATATACATACTCACACTAAAAAAAAAAGAACAAAAAAGAAAAGCATTTAGCCCTCAATGATTTAACAGTTAACCTGCCACCTAATCATCCCCTGATCTAATTGGCTGTGCAATTTGTCCTCTCCCTCCCCACCTCAACCCCCAGGGCTCCTTTGAAAAAGAGATTTCAATCTCAACTGAACTTCCCTTGTTAAACAAAGGTTAAATAAATAAATAACAGGTAATTGCCACAGAGAAATTTGCATATGGCAAAAAACCTATACACCAGTAAACAATATTTTACTTGGATTCAATAAAAGGCCTTTAGGCTTTGCAGGTGTTTGTGCACAAATAGGTTTGACAGTATATTGCTCGCAGAAAAGTTAAAGCCTTCGTTTGCTTCAGTACAGTCATGTAAAAAAAAAAAAAAAAAAAACTCCACAAGTGCTGGTGTATTATCAAAATCTGGGCAATTGAGTGCCGTGTCTTGCAGGCTATGATGCAACTCGCAAAGGCTAATCACATTAATAGCCTTAGTTACTAATAAAAGCATTTGATTAAGGTCTGCTGCACCAAAAATTAATTGAACTCAAATAAGTACCATAAGTCCCAAGTGGAGATGGAATTAAATGTTAGAAAGTTAAATAGGCTTTTCTCTGTGTTGGCAATGCCTTAGCATGGCCGCAAAACTTTTGGTTTAAAGGGGTCATATTATACCTCTTGGGTTTTCCCTTTCCTGTTGCGTGTTATGTTGCCTTTCAAGCATGTTAAATGTCTGCTAAGTTTCAGATTACGAAGTCCATACCAAGGGGAGTTATTCTCACTGACAGAAAACACAATTCCTCCTGAAACGCTTCTTAAGTACAGTAGTCTTCTGTTTTCTTCTTGGCTGGTGTAGTACACCCTCAAACTGAGCTCAGTAGAGTAGAGGCTTAGATATTTGGTTAGTGCATTTTGCCGTGTCGAGAAGATACTGCTTGTTAAGGCGAAAGCAAATTGCCTTTGCTTTGACTTTTTAAGGAAGAGGAAGTGAAGAATCAGTGTATAAAATTCAATTTTAGTACCATTTCCCAGCAGTACCATCCCAGTCTCTTGTTGTTTTGTCCTCATTTAATTGAGGACTCCTTCCTGAACTTTGATTGGCCAATCACAACAGAGTGGGCTTTAAGGGAGGGGGGTGCTAAGAGAGGGGAGCCAAAAAAGCCCAACTATTAGTAAATAGTCGACAAAAATGAAAATATTATACTGGGAAATTATATGACCTCCTTTAAAGTCACAAAAACAGTCCTTTGCCAATTTTAGCTCTGATTTTTGTCCGTCAGAGTGCCATGCCAAAATATGTTTTGTGAACTTTGGAACTGACCAAACGTTGCCAAAGTTCATATGGCGTCCCTATTCCAAACTGTACCACAAGTCATGAGCACTGAATCAGGCTCTGGAAACTATGTCAAATGAGATAAGAGCAGTAAATGGGCAATAAAACTGCTCCCTCTTGCTCTAAATGCTTTGTGGTGGATGAGCCACAAGGCCAATCAATTCTTACATAAACCATGATAAGGTTACCGAATCCATTACCCTGACTCGGATGAAGCTGGCTTTTGAACCTTTGCAGAGCATTTAGCGCTGCTGACCTTTACAAGAAACGCGGTGATGCCTGTAGATGATTACATGCGTCTTTGCTGTAGATGTCTCTAGAAGTGCCTAAGGTGTCAGTGTTTGACTTGACAATCTTTGATCCTTGGAAAAATTCTAATAATGTCAGACAGGAGTCCACGAGAAGATTTTATTGAATCAAAGGCCATCTTCGACCTCTATCTTTTGATCCTTTGATACTTATTGGAGTGGAGCCATTTCTGGTCTCATCTTTGGTTATATTCTAAGCTCCATTTGAGGCAGCGTTGCACATTTCCGATTCAGTGAAAACCTAATTAACCTGGCTATTTTGACCCATATTACATTGCTTCTGCATTGTAAGACTACTGTAACTACTTTGATTACTTTGAAAAGAACTCATTGCATTTTCTGTGAACAATGTAAGGAATGAATTTGCTTTTCAGGATTTTTGCTCTAACTTCGCACTAATACAAGGTGATACATTTTTCGGCTGTATTCTGTGATGTCAGACCCAGGTTCAGTTGACTGTCAGCATCAACTCAATTTAAAAAAAGGCTTTAGGTTATTAGACCCAGAATTTTAATATTGGATGCCAAAATTGGTCATTTTAAACAAGGACTCTCGCTACAATCTGAGGTATTTATCATGAAAGAAAGGTAAAATGGCCAATAATTCAATATTGGGGCATCCTCTAGCTAAGCAGGTTGGGCGCTTGGCTGGGACTTGAAGAGTTCATGATTAAAGACTCAATAAACAAGGCTGTTAACCCTACATTGGCTCAGGAGGAACTGGCTTGCGACAAGTAAAATTCGCTTGTCACAAAATTGCTGGGATGTGATTTAACAATACTTAGTACACTATTGTAAAAAAGGCAAATTTTGCGATGAGGTGAAGAGCCTTAAGAACAGTCAGCGCTGTTCTGATGTGGCCACGGTGTTGGTGTGCGCGGCTGTAGGTGCGCGCTGGAGCTACACTGCAGAGATATGCATACTGATGAGCCTTTGTGGGGCTGCATGCTGACTGCGACTGTTTGTGCTGCTCCGCTCTCAGCCGTCTCCCATCACAGAACAGTGGCTGTGTTGCGCTCAAAGTCCAATAGCAGCTCGCCAAATCAAAGGAGATGGATTTTGCTGCGGGGCTGAAGTACTCTATGCAACAGTCATATATCAGGTCCCTGATTGTGAAATCGCAAAGCAAACTCATCTGCTTTTGACACGTAATCAATGAGACTCCCACCAACAAAATGTTTCTTTCTTGCAATCGACTGCAGACTCAACATTTTTGAACTGCAAAACTGCAGAGCCTTCAGTCGGTAAAAACCCGAGCCAGAAAAACAAGCCTTGAACTCTGGATGTGTGGTTGTTAAAAAGGTTGCCTGGACTGAGAATCAACGCACTCAATACTGATGTCTTGTCCATGGCTTCAAACATGATAGAGCCTCTATCTTTCCTATCTTACCCGTGGCGCAAAGCTGCAGTTCAAACCCAAATATCTTATTTCGTTAGTTTCAAAACAGCACAGTTGTCATTTTCCTGCCCTGCGCCCACTTTGTTTAAATAGTGAGTGTTTTTGCACCCATGGGCATATTAGTCTCAAACAGTGCTGTGGTCAGGCCCATAACTGAAGCATTGCTATCTTGGGGCAGTGGAAAGTGATTGTGCAATTGACCGACAAAAACTGCAGTGTTTTTCTGTTATTGTGAAGGTGCATTATTAAGATGGTATTATACACCTACATAGGCGGGTGCACAAATTGTGTGCTGTCTGCTTCTTGTACACACACAGATGCGTAGCAGTGCACAGATCATGCAAATGATAAAAAATGAAAAGATTTTTGGTGACTGGCTAGTTTACCCCATCTCTGGACTTCATTGCACCATTTTCTATAGTGTGGGGTTTTCTGGTGATGCCAGAGGACAAGAACATGGTCACTGCTACCTTCTCCTGTGCTCGCTTGACCTCAGAGAGCTTTGGTAGAGTCCTCTTGTTGCCGTAGATGGTCTGCTTGCACGCTTTCACTTTGCAAACAAGCAGATCCATTTCCAGTGCGGAGAAGTGCTCTCTCTTACTGCTTGCTAAATCCACCATGATAATAGCAATCCTCCATGGTGCAAGAACCTCGCATTTGAAGGGCATGCAAGATGAAACAGATTTTTATTTTTTTATGTTACACCCAAAAACATACATATGATTTAATTGAGACCAAGGTCTTATCCACTCAAACTTTGCATTTGCTATGCACCTCTGCCTTTTGTCCGCACGCACACTGCATTTTCAGTCCCTGAAAACTGACCTTTTGAGAAACGCCACCTAGGGTGAAGATTTCTAGAAACTTCGTTCTCGCTTGTTTACTTGTGGATGTGGAAATGGAGTTTTTGTCTTGTGACATCAAAGAGAATGTGCTTTACAGCAAGTATTTAAGGCTTGTGATTGGCCCACGTGGTCTCACCTAAACAGGACTTTGATTATGCTTCTGCATCTTTGTGTGAATGGATTTTTTTTTTTTTTTTTTTCAGAAAATCAAAAAGGGAAATCCCATGTACATCCCCTTCGAACCATGCACCTCACTTCTGCTCAGATTATCCACAGTTGCACTAGCAATTGTGGATTTGGACATGCCCTAAATGCACTTTAGATCGTGCACCTAGATGGTTACAACAGTCCTCGGAGGTCTACACGGTACTTTTGGGGGGCAAGACGCTTTCGGTATTTGAGAACTGCTTCATTAATGACATTTATTATTAAATACAACATTAACAAATTCTTCATTAGGAGGGAAATCTAAATATTATGTGCTTTTGTTGGCAAACATTTGGATTGGTGATTTAAAAAAATCATCTGGAACTGATTGAGGGAAAGTAAAGTTGCATAATGCATTAGTACTATATTCTAAAGCTTAAAAACAGGTGGTGAAAAAGTTGTGTTGATGTGCAAAGTTCGCCCTGAAGAAAACCCAGTTTACATTAAAAAATATGTCACTAAGTCTGTGGACCTATTGGTCAAGTTGATTGCCATTCTAAAATGATAATGAAATGTTATTGTAGGATGAAAAAAAATTTTGCTGATATTTCTAGTATATTAGTAGTAGCTTGACACTCACAACCTTGGATGAACCTCATTGTCTTTTACGACCTTGTTTCATTTGTAATAAAAGATCAGAGGTCTAATTTTAAGTTAGAGTCATCTAATGTCATGCTGTCACATGGTTACGACACACCTTTGTGACATCACCCCAAAAGACCTCATTATTGCATTTTTGTTTCAGTCAGATCAGAGAATGAGGCAGAGTATTTTCTCAGCCTTTTTGCTGAAACAACTGGAGGAAACATTCACTTTTTTCTGTGATCGCAGAAACAAACAGATTCAGGGATTGTTCAGCTTGCCTCTCTTTAGTCTGCAGTCCTACTTGGCTCTAATGATGAGCACAGCAGAAGGTCTGTGTTCTGTGTTGCAAATCAGCATTATCTTTTCTCCTTTACTGCTAAACTGATTTGCAGTGCTCAGTTATTCTCGTAGAGGTAGCCAGAATGCAGAAACTTGCTGATTCGAGATGGTATAAGATAGCGTTAACCTTTTTTTTATTTCACTGTACACCATAGCCAGATTATCGCTGTGCTGGAGGATGGCGTGACTGGCATGGTTGGCATAGTGACAGCAGCCACGTAATCGACTAGAAGAGCTGCAGTTGCACAGTGAGGTGTGACTTTCACCAGGGGATGTTATGGCCAATTACCCATGACTCAACAGGACCCCGTACCAGACTTCTGGGAAGCCATTTCTGGGGCTTAGCACTGTGCCTGAACACTAGTAGCGGTAATAATACCTGGTATTTCCCGTAGACATCATTTTAAAAGTGAAGTCTTCTCTATGTTGTAAGGTTACACTACAGCTCACTAATTGATTCTGTGCTGTGCTCTCCGGATGGAATTAAATTTTCAAAAATTCTAACTATTTGTGTCTGTTTGAAATATGAAACAATGAAAGTAGCTGCAATTTGTTTTAAGAGCAGCAATTATTTGTGACTTAGAACATACAGTATATCATGTTATTATTTGACGGAGTAAATTGGCGTATTTCAAACATTTTATTTCTCATTAAGTTAATGTGATTAATGAGTCTCTGGTAATCAGAACAGTTATTATTGGTTAATCATTCTTTCAGCAATTTTACGGCTATAACATCACCTACCACACTGGTCTGTGTACATGTAGGAATCAAATCTCAAGGCTTTCACCTGGATATCAAGTCATGACAATGGGCAATTTAGAGTCTCTATTTGGCCTGACCACCTTGTTTTTGGGAGCAAACCAGAGTGTACTCAAGCAAACATGGGGACAATGTGCAAACTCCACACAGAAAGGCCTCGGGCCGGATTAGAACCTGCAACGGGCTTCTTGTGAGGCAACAGCTGCCAGTAAGGCCTCTAGTCACCAATAATCTGGTCAGGGAAGAGTGAGGTTAGTTTGTGGACCCCTGCCCTTCATCGATTTTTTTAAAGGTACGAGTAGGGCACTGGAAAACAATGCACAATCTGCTGAACGCTCATGTTTGCCCTGTATCGGCTCTCCCCCAGCTGTTGCGTACGGTGTGAAAGCCATACTCAGACTCAGGGTGCATGCAGATTCTCTACAGAGCGAGGACCCTTCCTCGCTAATGGACACGAACTGGAAATAGTTTGGCGGGTAGCCATGACAAGGAGCATCCAAATTGTCTATTTCAAGAAGGAAGGCAGGCAATTTGCTCCTTTGTTGATTCTTTTCCGCAAGGGAACACACAAACAACTTTGGGAGAATAGAAACCAAAGTTATGGACTGCACTGTATTTCAGTTGTAGTGACTGGATACATAATTGTGAAGGCTGTCGTTTCCGTCAAGCTCATGGCGTATTGAAGGGAAGGACGTCTGATTTTTCTTACACCACAGAAAAAAAAAAAATCTCCCAGTAACTTTCGCTTGAGCTGTGCGATGTTTTCATCGAGGTCAAGTGAAGGTGAAGAGGAAAGGAAAAATGGCGCTTGTATAAGATGATTCGGATTTGGTCTCTGCATGCATTCTCATTGCAGCAAGAAAAGAGGCCAAAACTAGTAATGAGCTGAATGGAAATGACTATCAACACAGGTGTATGGCAAGAACGGGAAGCCATTGTCTAAAAAGGAGTTATGTTTGACTTTGCCTGAAGTTACACATGCATTATTTCAAATTCAAAGAAGAAGAAATGCATTCATCAAATTTGATATTGAAACCAACACTTTGAAATTTTTTCTTTTGTCACTTCTGCTAAGCAAAAGCCAGTTTTGTCACTGTGAGCGATCTTGCCTTGTTGTCCATCTAGATGGCAAAGGACACTCAAATTCAGTAAATATGAGCGTGTACACTCAGGCCTATGCATTTGGCATGAACGCCATCATTAAAATTATATCTTCTTTAAAATATCTTTTTTGGTTTTCAATATGTTTGAGAGAGATCTATGAAATGTTTTGAAAAAAATTTTATGTCACAATCAAATATGTGAAATCCTCTATAAAGTAATGTTCAAAAATTGTACCACTTAGAGGCTAGGGTGAAATGCTTAAAATATTTTAATATTGTGCACACCAATAAAATACTGTCTATGGTACAGAAGCATGTGTTTTGAACTATATTTAAAGCACAAACATTGTTCAGTATTGTGCGTTTTGTTGAAAATACTCTGGCATTGGCAAAACAGCCTATCAAGTGCTTGAAACCATGGATGAGTAAGTAGGATTTGGCAAACTTTACAGGCCTGAGAGAACTCTCAACAGCCTTTCGTGGATGTAAACTTAAACCCTCCTTCATCAAAACAATTATTTTTAATGTTTTCTTGCTTTACCCAATTTCAATTCGGAATCCAGCCATGTTCTCTTTGCAATAGAAAGAGTTCATCAAGAGCTTTCACTTGACCAAAATAATTCACCTTGAGTCAAATTTCCAATTCAGCCCCTCTGATTCTTTTCCGCACTCATAGATTTTATCTGTACCCGTAAAGTCCAAAGAGCCCAGAAGCTGCAGGGAATCTGTATCATTCTCTACTGTAATTGCAGAAGCAATATGTTCACTTTTCTCAGTTTTCTACAAATCCTTGAACTCAGAGGGCAAGGACCAGGTGCCCTCAGGGGAAACACTGTCAGATTCAAAGGTCTCATTACAGAACAGCCTTGTTAGCCCGGCCTCTACTCACTCAGGCCCCAATGGGGGTCATTAAAGGGGCATTTTTTTTTTTTGGGGGGGGGGGGTAGATAAGACATATTTTAATTATCTTCATCTCTGTGATTATTACTCTTTTTCCACCACCAATTGTTGATCACACAGTCTTTGCTCATTTGAGAGCCAGCAATCTGTGTCTCAGGCCCATCTATAAAAAAGTAATTTGCTCTGCAAAGGGAACGTTGACATTTGTCTTGATGAGAGACGAAATTTTGGCTTTGGAAGAGGACAGAGCAGAGTTGACTGAGATAGCATGGTTTTGGATGGTTATTTGTATTTGAATGCTCACGCAAGGCCTGAACTTTGAACTCAAGAATGCTGGGACACATCAATCATTTTTGCAGCAACGGGCCACCAAAGCAGCAGACATCATGGGCCCCTTGAACCCCATGGAATGCAAGCAGGGCAATAAACCATCCTCTCTGAGCTGAACGTCTTACAGATTCACACAGTTTGTGCATGGGGGTTTCTGTCTTGAATTGATGCCACTGGTTTTGGAGAAGTTTAATTTCATTTGCTATTCCACAGTGTTGCATAAATTTTGATGTGCCCTGGTGTAAGGGAAGTCAAAGCAGTTTCATGTCAGACATACGGTGCATGAGCTTGAGTTTTTCCCTAAAGCAAACAACAAACTGCATCCCACTATATGCTATAGACATATGAATCCGACTGTGTGGGTTTATGTTAAATTCATGTTGGGACAATTCCCACTGAGCCATTCAGAGAACAGTGAGGACTTAAGATTGCTCAACACATGCCCAGGGCATGTTCAGTAATCTCCTGTCGAGGACGGATAGAAGACAGTGTGGAAAGAAACTCATTTTCTTTAGCTGCTTAATTGATTCTGTCTAATAACGTTGTTTTGTGACACAATGAAGTAGTTTGCCTCTGAAGTTAATTGCGGAAAACATTGTTATTGCTCCACTAAAAAGGTTTTTGTCTTGAAGCTTGTCTCTATTTGGCATTCAGCCACTACATTTAAATACATCTCAATTCTTCATTTTCCTGGTGTATTCTTGCAGATTGAATTTTTTCCTTTGTATAAAACAGCAATGAAGTATATGCTGTTATTTTACTTCTTTTTGCTTTTAATTTCCATAAATTGCTCAGAGAAAAAAGATTTATTGTATGCCTTTTAAAGAACACGGTGATATACCACTTTGATGTATTGATTGACCTTAGCGCTTGATCGAAATCAGTAACATCACTCGTGACTTCAGAGCTTCCGTTTGCATTAGCCAGGTCTGTCATATACTGAACCTTAGTTTCCTTGACAGGTGTGCACAATTAAAGCCACCTCAGCTTTCACAGGTCTTACTCCACTGCGTGTTTAAAGCCAGTGCGTTCTAAACCCTTCTCTTAATCCCTTAGATTTTAAGGTTAGGAAAGATTTAGGTTTCATTCATATCAGGAGAATTATTCAGCTGTTAATCTTTGTGACAGAAATGGATCCTATATTGAGGTATTATCTAAAACTTGATTAAAAAACAGTGGGGGGCTACTGCATCGGCTCCCTCGGTAAAGACATCAAATCGAATCCAGGCATGCCAGTGCCAACTGTGACCTGTAGCCTTATGACAGCAGCACATAATTCATAATTACATACATGCCAACTCTACCACTTTTGGCGGTAGACTACCGCTTTCATGGTGTTTCATTCAAGAAAAAAAAAAAAACCACCCAAAAAGTGGTAGTCTACCGCCAAAAGCAGTTGAGTTGGCATGTATGTAGTTGGCTTTATGCTGCTCAGGGAAATTGGAGGAATACATTTGGTTTAGGTTAGCATTGCTTATTTCTAAAGCACCTCTTGCTGCCCATTCAGGCTCTGATCAGTCACAGTCCAAGCAAGCACATGCTCATTCCGAGCTAGCGAGGTATGGAGTTGCTGGTGAAATGAAGCCACGGCTGACAGGTGCATTTCACCAGAGAACTGTGAACTGCCGGGCAACCTGAGTTGCCTGCAAGCATGCTTGCGCATAGTTTACTGATGAAACATTTCAAATTTGCGTGGGATTGCAGATGCTCAGTTTATTAACTCTTAGAGCTCTGAATACATTTTCAAGGAATAATAGAATTCCAATTCCAAAGAAGTTGGGCTGCTGTATATCATCCCTGCTAAGAATGATCCAAATGAAAGAATCACGGAGCACACATATCTTGGTATTTGAATCAATGAGAAGTTTACTTTTAAATATCATGAGACTAATCTTGTGGGCAAAATTCAGAAAAAAGTTCTTCTCTTGTAATAAAAGATTTTCCTATCAGTCTTGGATTATGGTGACATTTTACTCGTGCATGCTTCAGCTGTGACTCTAAAGCCCTTGCGGGCTGTTTATCACGCTGCACTAAGATTTATAACCGGTGATAATATTCATCATTGCGAGCTGTATGTTAATGTTGGGTGACCCTCCCTCACAGTAAGGCATGATAGACACTGAGTTTTATTTATTTATAATGCCCCCCCCCCAAATTATTTTGTTGCTGTCTGTTAATAAAGGCCTTTACCGAACGTAGTCAAATGATTGAATTACCTAGCTTGAGCTGGCTGCTTTTACTGAGCTTAGAGAATCCGTTTTTTTTTTTTCCACTGTGCACACGCAAACTGGAATAACATGCAGAGCAATCTGAAGTTTACCTCATTCTTTTTCTGAGTACAATTAAGTCAACTAATCTCACATCCAGTTGTTTTTTTTTTGAGGCTGATTCATTTGTTTTAAATCTTAAAGGACCAAGACACCCAAAATTTCAAAAAAAAAAATGCCTTTTAAGCCTTCATTAATACTTTTACAGCATGAATTTGAATTTGATGCTGGTTATTTATACTTCTATAAAAAACATTAAAATCTTGCTTGCAACGCCCCTTGAAAGTTGCTAAAAGATTTCGTAATCCACGTCACACCATCTCTGGAAGGATAATGCCATGAGCGGAGACGGGGACGGGGGTTTAGCGTGCAGTACCCTACACATTCGTCTCAAACTATTAACAAATGTTTCCATTTTTCACTTCCAAATTCGATACAAATCGTGCAACACTTCCAACAACAGCAGTGAGGATAAGAGAGAAAATGCTTTGTTTTTGGAGTCTGAAATATCATATTTGTCAGAAGATTGTGAAATTAACACTAGAATTTATGCAGTGTTATGGAGTAGATCGACCACATTGTTATAAGCCCAATCTGGGAGCAGGTTTTAGAAACTTGATGTAATGTCAATATGATGTGAAATAGATAATTATAAAGTCATTTTTCATGGTATCCAGTCAGCAAAAGTGGGGGCTTATACAAATAGCAATGGTGCCTGGTGATCTGAAAATTGGTAAAGCACTAGATCATTCCTTGAAAATAATGATTGGTCTACACCTGTTTTCAATCGTTTAATTAAATTGACTTAACATGAGTCTGATAACAGTCAGGACCTTCAGGTGTAGCAAGTTCTGCTCGGTAATATAAGATGAGCACTCCTAAGCCTCAATCTGAGGCTCAATTTTTTCAATTTTCAATCATTTTCCTTGATAAGTTAAATGAGTTAAATGCACTGCTTCTTTTCTAATGCAATTTTGCTATGTTTAAAGAGAAATTGTTTTATTCACTTTACAAAAAAAGATAAAATGCAATGCTAACTTATTATGTTAGCTTCAAGCACATCCTGCTGTATCAAATGATTCATGATGTTAAATTACAACAAAGAAAGTGAAATCTGGGAACTAAAATCTGCAAATGAATAATGTTTGATTTCAAATGGACTTTCCCCGACTTTCGTCTCTAAATGACACCTTTTCATTTTGTTAAATGACTGAGGAAAACTTGTCGGATCTGATAATGTTGAGTGTCTTTGGAGTTTAAATAATGTTAAAATAAATTAATAATTGAAAACAGTTTAAGACCAATGATTATTTTCAAGGGATGTTCAGCACTTCACCAATTTTTATTTCACCATCTGGTGTACACCACTCAAATGACCATGACCATGTCTGTGGTGTAGCTAGCTGCAGCTTGTTTAGATTAACAATGTTACATTGTTGACATTTGACATTGTTTATTCTTGCTGACTGACATGTGATGGAGCATATTTTGACTGGCAAAGTTGCACCACACCAGCTGCCACTCACTGACCAGTAAAGTTAAACAAGCGTGTATGTACAGCATGCAGCAATGAGATAGTAGTTTCAGACCATAATCTATGCAGCAAGTAAGCATGAAATAGCCACCTGTTATGTTCTAAAAAGCATGCACTTTTTTGATACACTGGCCACTTGTACCAGTGAACTTCCCTTCCTCAGATGACATTTGCGCTCACAAAACTCACGATTGTGGTAAGTGAACTTTTTTAAAAGGTGGGGCTTAGGAAGTTTACGAAGTACTCACAAACTGGATAGAAATTAGTGATTTCGCATATGAAATATGAAAAAAATCAATCTGTATGCATATTGAGATGTAAAAATGAACAAAATTGTTAAGATGACATGGGACCTCTAATTGCTTAAATTACCCTCATGGTTTTATCACTTTAATTATCTGGCTATTATTTTTTTTTTCTTTTAATTGCTATTTTTATCAGATGATCCTCATTTCAGTCAGTTGGTACCTAGGATCACTTGTTTATATAGTGAATGAGATTTCCACCTTAGTGTATTTCAAAGAAAATTAAAGGTTGAACTGAAAAAAGCAGGTCTTTTTTGTAGCAATAGCTCCCAGTGGGCAGTCATTACATGCAAATTCTCTTTGTGTTTTTCAAAAATAAATACCCTAAATCTGATAGTAATCTGATGCATATCTGATTTTTGTATCAGCTTCACAATAAATAAATGAAATACAATAATATTAATAAAATACTGCTTTACTCCTCACAAAACCTGGTTTCTCATGCATTTTCGGCAAACTGACCAAATGTATCAGAAGAATTTTAATATCCTTCATCTACTGGAGTTTGAAAATTCTTTGCAATGCAATGAATTCAGAGTGTGTTATGCGGAGGCTTTAGTCATACTTTTGTACTCTGATAGTAAGAAAACACTGACATGAGAAAAATTTATTTTAGAAAATAAAATACAATGCTTTGAAAAAGGACCAGCCTCCTTTCCTCATATCTTCTATTTTTGCATATGTATCGGGCTTGTTTCAATTTAACAAACTATTTTTGAAGGTCGATGAAGATAAACCGAGTAAACACATAATGCAGTTTTTAAATTATTATTTCATGCATAGAGGAAAAAGCAATCCAACTCTACCCGGCCTAATGTGAAAAATAACTTCAGCCTTACTTAATAAGTCAACCAATGAAATATATATAATTGATAATTGGGTTCAATTTCACCAAACACATCCAGAAATGATTATTGCTGGCCCTGTCTAATCAAAACATCATTTAAATAAAACCTCTCTGGCAATGTGAGGAAGGCTAATAGCAGCACATGATGCTGCAACCGAAAGAAATTCAAGATCAGACAAGAAAAAAAAGCATTGTCGCCTATTAGCCTGGAAAAGGTCACAAAGCTATTTCTCAGGTTCTGAAACTGCCGCAAAACATGGTGAGAGGCATTATCTGCACGTGCAGGAAAAAGTGGAACAATGATAAACCTTCCCAGGGGTTGCTGAGAAAGACAAATTTCTTCAAGAGCACGTTGATGACTCATCCAATATGTCACAAAAGAACCCAGACTAAAATTTAAACAACTGCAGGTCTCAAATGCTTCAGTTAACATCAGTGTTCAAGACTCCACAAGAACAAAAAGACCAGGCAAAAAGACCAGACCAGGCATCTACGGGAAAGCTGCAAGGCAAAAACCACTACAGGCAAAAAAAATTCAAAATCTTATCCAAATTTTTCCAAAATAACTTTTTGATGACCTGTTCAACATTTAGGATAATGATTTCCGGACTGATGAGTCAAAAGTGGAGCCGTATGGAAGACATGGGTCTTTTAACATTTGACATAAGGCAAACGCGGCATTTCACAATAAGAATATTATACCAACAGTCAAACATGGTAGTGGTACTGAAGTGGTCTGGGCCGGATTTGCTGCTTCGGGACCCTGGCGACTTGCCATTATTGATGGAACCATGAATTCTACTTTCTGCTGGAAACATCTGAACATCAGTTTGTGACCTAAAGGTCAAGGGCAGTTGGGTTATGGAGAAGGGAAATGATTTGAAGCATAGAAGCAAGCCCAACTCTGAATGGCTCAAAAGGAATGGCTCAAAAGTGAAGGTTTTGGAGTGGGGTGGTTAAAGTCCTGACTTGAATGCGATTGAGATGCTGTTGCATAACCCTGAACAGGCAGTTTCTGCTCCAACACTTTCCAATGTGGCTGAATTAAAACAACCCTGCCAAGAAGAGTGGGCTAAAATTCCTTTTCAGTGCTGTAAAAGATTCATTGCCACTTATCACATAAGCTTGATTGCTGTTGTTGCTGCCAAAAGTTAGTAGGTTTAGGGGGGCAATTATTTTGTAACATGGATGACAAACATAGGTCTTCAATGACTCTACCTCCTATAAAAAATGATCACTTAAAAGCAGCATTTTGTATTTTCTCACGTTGTCTTTTAAATATGTCAAATATGCAAAAATAAACAAAATTCAAGTAGGGGCAAGTACTTTTTCGCAGCGCTGAATTTAATTTACAATAATTTTTACGTGGCAACACATTTTATTGAAAATGTTCACGCTCTTGTTGGAGTTGGATTTCACTTGCATTGAAAGTGTTAAAATGTATTTTGACCTAAGGTTAGCCATACCGCTTATTTTGTTTTACGGATCTTGCACAAGTAATATTCTCAAACTTCTTTTCCCTCTCATGTTGAATTTCTATATAAATCCCTGGATGCATTTCAAAGCTACACTGATTTTGTTTTAATCAGTGTTTGATTATGAAGAGAAAAATGCCCTTTGAGCAAGCCAAACGCTGACTGATGAGTGCACAGCATCTCCCCCCATAAAGGAGTTTGAAGCCTTACCCTCCTATTACATTCAATTTGTAAGGAACCTTTATGTTGAAAATGATGTAAAACTGCAACAAATAGGCAGTTCAAACAACTCATGAAATTTACTCTCCAAACATCCACTCCAAATGTCCTTCAAGCCAGGTCCATTTTCTCTTTCGGAAAGAGAACCATGTTGAGGGTATAATAGTCCTTGGCTCACTTCTCTCCTGGGGATTTTATCACATTGGACTTTCAAAGATAATTCCGGAGTAGTGGCATGCATCACTGTCACCACCAGTCAAATTTTTTTTTTTTGTGCCTTTTTTGGGAAATTATCCACAAGTGCAAGTGCTCCAATGAACTTCAACTGAGTGAAGACAGTAGGCATCTTCAGTCGCAGCATGTGTCCGTCTTCTCACGTCAGGCTTGTGGTTTCTGATGAACAACGCTTCAGTTTCTGTAATTAGAGTTCTGCTCCAGTATCTGAAGTGCATGGCGGGCAGTGCGCTCATTCAGCCTTCCATTAGACACTTTTCCTTGTGTCAGGAATCTGTAGTCTGTGTTGTATTTTTGTCATGTTTTATTTTAGTTTCCTTTGTTTGTCTTCGTTTCACCGTTCGTCTCCTTGCTAGTCTTTGTTTTCCACGTCCATGTGTTTTTGTCTGAATTTTCATTTTGTTTGTCATGTCCCATCTCTGTTATTTAGTTTCCCCACATTCTGGATGTCTGCGTCAGTTTTGGCTTAGTTTACTGATTTGAATTATTCTATGATTGACATGTCATTTCTCTGCTCCCATCCCTGTTCCTCATGCCTCCTCTGCAACAGTTTCCTATTATTACTCATTGTCTCTATGCTTGTAAGTCCCTGCCTTTCTGTTTGTCATTGGAAGTTCATTGTTGCCGGTGTCGCTTCAGCCAGTTTCCGTTTGCCTGCCTGTCTGGTTTTTTAAATTTTTTTTACTCCGTTCTGTCCAAGTTTCTGATTTCTGTGCTTGACCAGTTTGTCTGTTGAAGGCCGTCTGTTCTTGACCTGCCACTTGGTGTTTTTTTTTTTTTACTGTTTTTGGATAACAATTGAAGCACCTATTACTAAAACCCCATAAGTCACACTTGACTTGACTCGACTTGACTTGTGGGGTTTTAGTAATCAGTGCTTCAATTCTGTGTTCAGTACCCGCTCAGTACTGCCCACTGACTGCTTGACCACTGATTTTTTTTCTTGAATAAACTTTGGTTTACTCTTGTTTTCTGTACTCCCTTGAATCCTAGCCTGTCTCGACACCTGGTTTGATAGATGCATATTGGTGCTTGTGTGAAGTTGAAGGCTATACCCAATACAAGCTGGATATTCTTTTGAGGAAATACTTTATGTTCTATACATCTGCTAATAAAGCTTGGGCTGTTACTCTGGTGCCTTTGTATCCTTGGGGGGGGAGGAATTGATCATGGTCTTTCTGATGTGTTTCCAACCGCCCACTCTTATTCTTCTCAAACCCCCCCCCCTCCCCCTTACCCCTCTCCCTCTTCCTCCTCCCCCAGTCAATTCCCTCCGCTGTCCAATTTTACTCCCACACCAGTTTCTCTTCCTGTTCTCTCTGCCTCTCCAGTGTGAACAGCTCATAAGAGAGAGTCAAGAACTGCAGGTCTCTCATGACTTCATCAGGGGTCTGCCCATATCATTTAATTCCTTTTAAGTATATTTCCTGTAAATGCACCACTTGCGTTGGCAAGCTAAATTAGATATGCGCTCTGCTCCCTGCCTATTCCTGGTGTTTCTCCTATTTCCTCCTCTCTCTCTCTCTCTGTCTCTCTCTCTCACCACCCTACTATCTCTTCCTCGCTCCTGCTGTCCTGCTCTCTAGTCCACTGCCTCCCTTGTGCTATTCTTCCTCTCACTGTAGCATCCACAGTTATCACACAGTACAGTAACAATCTAATGCGAAAGCTGTCTTCTCTTGGGCAGCTTTAAATCTCTCTATAATGCAGCCCAAGGGTATCTGAAATGAAGTGTAGACTGAATCAAGGTCATTCACTCCACCCACCAATGAGAGTGATGGATGCGTTTTCTGATAGGTCCATTTGACCGTCACGCACGTCTCGGCTGAAATTTAGGGGGCTTGTTCATGCAGATCTCACGAAGGTGCTGTAGTCCATTCAGAATCCAGGTAGAAAGGTCCTAGCCATGACTGGACTGGATGCTCCAAACAAGAGTCATCTCTGGAATTCAAAATGACCAGCAGCGGTGACAAACTCCTGAAATACACGGCAAAATATTTACTGTAAAAAGGAATCAAACAGCACAATATGGTCTCATTTGATTCAGCTTGTGCTTTCTGTGCAGGCTTGCTTGCTTGCACCGTGGTCACTGGCGTGAATGGCTCAGCGCGGTGTGTGTGAGCGGAGGGTATTGATTGGCTGAGTAATTGTGAAACCTCTGTCAATGCTATAATCAGCACCATTGACCAACATTGTGCTTTTGTGCTTTGCAACAGCTGGATCCACTCAAAGCACACCGTAAACATAGTCCGTACTTGGCTAAAACCTTCCCCTGGAGGCCATGTTTTATGATCCAGTGGATTGACTGCACTTGTGGGTATTACTATATAAGAACACTGGAGCCTCCTACCCAACTGTTTTATTGCTAAGATAAGGCAGTTGCTATGGCGTAGCATGTTTGTCATTGCGGGTCCATATGTTTCTGTGAAATCTATAAGGTGTCAACCAGTGTGCATTCCTCTGCATAAAAAGCATGTTCTGAGAGAGTATTGGCTCACAAATAGGACAACACATCCGTCCACTTTGGACATTACCTTTACTGGCAGAATAAAGAATATCCCGTCTTCATCGATTGCCTTTTTACAGACTGCACACTAATGGCCACGGTGGCCAAGAGTACAGCACTAAAAAAATAAACTGGTAATCTGGTGTCATATCACATATTGGCTAATCATTTTGCTAATCTTTGCAGTGTTTTACATGCCCAGCTTTGTGATTTTGATAAAGAAGAAACCAATAGGCTTGCTGAGACTTATGTGTTCTGGGCACTCGCCTTGCTGGGACTGGAGTTTGCACTCTTGTGTGAAATTACCCCTGTAATTGCATAGGTGCATAGGATTCATCTTAACTGCTGTGTAAACTGATGGAGCCAGCCACACACAAGCATGTGCGTAAACACAGTCTCTCTCTCTCTCTCTCTCTGTCTCTCTCTCTCACAAACACACAAGCACACACACACTCGCCAGCTCTATACAGCATAATCTCACTTCCTGGAGGTTTGGCAAGCTCTCCCTTCCTTGTCCTTATCGCTGCTCTCTCGTCAGTGGGTGAGCTAAAGCTGGGTTGCTGCCAGCCTCTCAGCCCCAGCAAATGGGCAGTAAGCAAGAGCTCTAAACAGGAACAGGCAGGGAGAGACATTTCCCTGGTGAGGGAAGCCACATCTTTACCCCCTCCCTCCTTTTCGCTCGTTTTGTCTCTCCATTTCTCTCTGCCCAGACATTTAAGGACGTTTCTCGACAGCAAACTCCCAGAGGGCATGACCTCAGTTCAACTCCTTTGCACCCACTCCAAGTCCCATTCTCCCAGAGGAGCTTTGTGATGTAAATTGAAGCGTGAGGGGTGCTTGCTAGCATGCACGCAAAGGTAATGCATGTATATGCCTGCCTCTCTCCATGTATGTGTTTTAGACAGGAAATCAAAATGGAATGATGATCTGGCAAGGACACGGTTGTCAAGAATGTCTCCGTCTCAACCATCTAGTTATGTGTCGTTGCATTTCTGTGAAAATGGGATGGAGGAAACGGAACCGGTCAGCGATATTGGTGTTGCCATGCCTCAAACTCGAAACCCCGATCATCTGTCACTCTGCTGACTGTTTACTCACTGTGAGTGGGAGGAAAGTTGGACCTACTGCCCTGGAAAACACATGAATAACTGAAAATGTGCCCCCGTCAATCCATCAACTGAATGTCCAAAAACAACACAATGAAGCAGCAACCAATCTAGAATATACCCAGTTCATTTGACCAGAGAAAAAAGATTGAGAGGCAAGTTTTTGAAATCAAATCACTTCTAGTCATGACTGACTACATGCATGTGCTAAGGCGGGGATCTGGATTTCATTGAAACATGCAGGAACTTTGTCCTCTCACGAGGAAAGCAGCTCAACATATTTAAAATAAGAACAAAAAGGGTCTTCAATTAGCCGCGAGACATAAAGCAAAGAGAGGAAAAGGTTCATTGGGGCATAATTTTGCTGTTATTTGTGTTGTGTGACAGTATTTTATTGATCCGGTACCTAATCAACAAGCTGCTTGAAAGATCTTGATTAATCAGTAGCTTCACTTAGAGTGGGATTGTGAATCTGCTCGTGAGCCAGGAAACGTCTTCATTATTCGCACAGCGTTGCTCTCTCTCTCTCTCTCTCTCTCTCTCTCTCTCTCTCTCTCTCCCCCGCTGTCTCTCTCTCCTTCTCTGACATGCTCTGTCTGGTTCTCCCCCTTCTCCCGTCTCGTCGCACTCCGTCTATCTTTTCCTGCTGCCGCTTTCTGCCTCTGCACTTCCGTTCCCTTCCTCTTTCTATCCCTCGGCACATTGCTTCTGTAGTTTCACCTTTCAGCCCCATTTTTTTAAGGATTCACATTTCCCCTCTATTCCACAAAAAATAGTCGGGTCCAAAAATATTAGGCTTTTGATGAAGTTATTGTTATGTTGGCTATATACCAGAGAACACTGATGTTGAAATTAGATAATGAATATCAGCCCGTCGTCCAAACTATCAGCTTTAATTTGTAGGTATTTAGATCCAGATCGAGTGAAGTGTATGAAATGCAGCATTTTTGTATTTCCCCCCCCAATGGAGCCAAAGGCAATTGGACCTTTGGCGTCCCAGCAAAGGCAAGCAGACAGAAACTCAAGAGTCGAATCCAATTATAGCATTTGCATTTGGAATCTGGTGCTGTTAACTCGCGATAGAAAATCAAAAAATCTGCCACTGCCAGCGAAGCAAGCCATTAGCAAGCTAAAATATCAAAATAAACCCTCCATAGAGACAGCAAAACTTTTGACATTGGCAAATTATTTGATAAAACATGTAATGATGAAAGGGGGGGGGGGGTAGCACTGGTGAGTTCAGAAACATCAGAGGACTTCAGATTACAATTGTGGTGGATGACTAAAGAATTCTTTTTCCCACTGAAAAAATAAATAAATTACTGCCAGATCAAGAACACCCTCTAGGTGGTAGACACATCTGTGTCAAAGTCAAAAATTCGGATTATACTTCACTAGAGTAAATATAGTAGGTTTATCAAAGGATTTAAACCACTGATCAGCCTCAAAAACAGTCATACCAGACAAGAGTTTGCCATAAAACATTGATACTTTCCCGTGCCATTCTGGAGCGAAATCCTATGGATGAGACAAAGATCAGCATGTATCAGAACGATGGAAAGAGAAGAACACAACACAGGAAAGGAACTGCACATGATCCTCATCATATGAATGGCTCTCTTGTATTGATTGATTATGTGACTGCTGGCAAAAGTAAGCCTTTCACAGGGATAATTAATCTACTAAGATTCAAGCAAACACCTACAAACTCATTGGACAGTGCTTCACAGTGTAGATGGACAACCCAAATAACCCAAGAACTTTCAAGGCAAAAAAAAAAGGTCCAATGCTCCACCTTGGCAAAGTCAATCACCTGTCTTTAATCCAACTGAGCATGTATTTTACTTGCGGCGGATAAAAAGCGCTAAGAGGAAGCAGGAACTGAAGACAGGTGTGAAGATGTGGCAGAGGATCGCCTGGGAAGAAACCTAGCATCCATTGATGTCTGTAGGCACCAAACTTCCGGCAGTAATTGACTTAAAGGATTTGGAACTAATTACTAAAAATGGCAATTTATGCTTATGTTTGTTTTTCTAATTACTTTTTAAAGCCTTAAATTGACTGGCTATGTATATTAAGAGTCAGGCAAAACCTAATACATGGCTGAACTGTTTATGGTCACAGTGCAAAACTGTGGGCAATTTGTCACAGGCACAGTCAGCGGTATAGTCTATCATATTAATTACATTGTTAATCCCTGTGGATCTGCTGTTAACGTCCCCTGATGACTGTTCACACCGAATCAATGTGAAAGCAGCAAAAGGGGAAGTACATTCGGCTGACTGACGAATAGTGTTACTTCACCAGTCACTCACTCACTCACTCAGCCACGGACATCGGCAGATGTACAGCTAGACTGTGCTATCCCAGGCAAAAAGATCTATAATTACTCATATTTTTGACAAACCTGTTAAAGCTGAACATCTATACTTCTATAACATCTTAAATGTTTCATTTGAAATCTATTGTCTTGGTAAACAGGGGTGCAATTATGAAAATTGTGTCACTGAGTGAGACTAAATTTACCGTTGGTCATGACTGAGGACAATTTGAATAGAATCACTGTACTGTCGAATTATTGTAGTTATTCTCAAACTCTGTCACATATGGTACTTCAGTGCCATCATTAAGGTCATGACAAAAATTAAATAAATGTACAAAAATAATAATTTTTAGTTCTTTGAAGTAAATATTAGATAGTAAAGTATTTGTACAGATTTTTTTTTCTCCAATGTACAGTCAACTGAAGTACTACTGGCACCTTAAATGAACATGGCAAAACACATTGTATAAAACAAGCAACATGGACACTGAATCATGTTTCAGACTCAGGCATAAGGGGAAGCCATATACTTTTATCACAGCAATTAAAAAAATGCTGCTGGCTTATGTTCAACTTAGCTGTCCTGAATCTGCGATCTTTAAAGTTTGCTTTGCCACTCCAAAGCTCATCCTCAAAAGAGAATGGCTGTGGGGCCAGTATGCTAATACATCCTTTCCCTGGAAAATTTACCACGTTGCAAACTTAAAAACATTTCTCTGGCAGTGTTTGTTGGTGTTTTCTGCTGCTTATGCGTTAACCTGTTTCCTATTCCGGATTTCTGATGATGAACATTTGTTTGCCTGTTTCAAAGTGAATGTTCTTTTGATTTTTTCCCTTGTTGATGGTTGACAAAAGGGTTTCTATGCGAGTGCACTGCAATTTATACCTTTTGAAACAGGAAGTGGTAAAAGGCAGCAATACTTTTAACTTTTTTTTTTAATTCAATTTTGTCTTTGGTTGGTTTTCTTAGAAATACTTCTCATGGTTGCCAATAAATTTAGCCCCAATGTTTATGAAGAAAGAAAAAAACTATCATAAAAAAGAGACACAAGTTTGCTATTGGTATGGCTTTTTTTTATGCAAATTTGTGTGATTTCAAATCTTCATGAGTCATAATGTGCTTTTTATTTTACGCAATTTTTTGGTTTGTTTTCGTGAGAATTTTTCAAACTATTTCAGGTTTTCAGGCATAAATCCTTCAGGTGTTCTACCAAATATAATCAAAAGCAATGACATGACCCACTTACAAGACTTTATGGTGAGATTTTCTCATATTTCATCGACCAGCCTACCTAATCAGATTCAGGCCTAACTGTGATATTTCCTGAGAGCGACAAAATTTGTGAAAAAAAAAAACTGTTGTCACAATTTGGATTAGCACTTAGAAATATGTTCTTTCGGCAAAACACTAAGAATAGAGTAAAAACACCTAAAGTATCCAAGGTCTTTGGGGTTAAGGAGCCCCAGCCTGCGCCACCTTTTGCAATTTATAATATATATATAAAGAATGTTATGTCATTGTAAGGCATTTTATATCCTTGGTTAACATTTTTTTGGGTCTGCTAATTCCTCCAAGAACACCTTACTATCTGTGATTACAATTCACATTGACCTTGCACCTCGGATTTTCGCATTTTTCCCTGAAGACAATTTCATGACAAATGATTTCAGACAGTCAAACCTGATGCTATCATTTACGTCATGAATCTGATGCATAAACAGAAATTAACCAATGTCCCGACTGTGCCTGCAGATCTTCAGGCAAATCATAGGGGATAGGGTTAGAGGAGAGTGGCATTGAGTTTAGAGAGTGGCAAAAGTATTTTAAATGAGGAGATTTTGGGTTGACATACGCAGCGTGGTTTCAGTTTTGGAGGTAATAGTAAATCAGGGAGTCTTCTTCAAGTAATAAAAAATGTTAGCGTAAGAAAAAATGTGCCTCTTTTAAGTGCAGAAAAACCTCACACTATAATTTTGAAAAGGTGTTAGTGGCTTTCCTGATTTTCAGAGCGTCAGAATGATAGCCACAGTGGGCTTCCTCACACCACAGAGGGACACAACGATCCCCATTAACAACACCCCCAAATGCCTGAATGGAAACTTAAACAGTAATTGTCATTGAGGGATATTTAAAAAAATATTGTTAAAAGGCATGCATACTTAATGCAGGAACATCTACAGTATCTGCTCCTTCTGGTACTGAGGCATTGTGCTCTTTTTTTTGTTGAAACAAAGATTGAACCTGATCATGGGAAAGTTTCCGCTATGGTTTAAATCGCCGCAGTGATTTGATCATAACTGAAAAGTTTAAAAGCACTTATGAAGTTCAAAGAGAGGTGCCGCATGCTTTCACTCGTTTATTGCTCGTGAAAACTAAAATCATAACTTGTTTTAGAAAAATAAAAAAAAGTTATAAGTTTCCTCAATATTTTCTACCGTCTTAATTATGCTCATTTGTTCTTTACCTTGGACAATTCAGAAAAAGTTGGCCCATTTTGAAAAATACAAATTAAATCAAAAAGGAGTGATTTGAAGAGTCCATTCACCCTCCATTAAACACTGCAACACATTATTTGATGCTTTAACTTGTGAATTTAATAGTCTATTGAAAATAGATAATCATTTCAAATCTGATGATTACAACAGACTCCAAAAAAAAAAAAAAAAAAACTTGGCACAGGGGTAATTTAAGACTAATCAGGATGTGAGAAGTAGCATGCTATTTGCCACTGTATCCACAACTGGAAGTTAAAGCTTTACTTCGCAAAGCTGAAGCCATAAATCAAAGCTGCGCAACAGTGCTGCCGACTTCTCTGTGCTCGGTGCCATCTGAGATGCACAGTTACACAGTAGAAGAGTGTTTTGTAATATAATGAGTCAAAATTTAAGGTGGTTTTTGAAAAAAAAAATTGCTTCAATTCCAGAGAAATCTACTCCACTCTGCAGCCACCCATGCAGTGTCACCCCCTATGGCACAAAGATGAAATTAGAAAGTTCTGCCCCTGCAGAATTTTTTTTTTTTTTGTGTGTGTAAGCCCCAGAGCTACAACAGTGCCATGTGCTGCACTGTCCTTGCATTTCCTCTCCAGTTTTTTCATTTTACCTGATGAATCAGGTGAGTGTGCTTTTTCATTTCCACTCCGTTACAATTAGTATTTACCATAGACATGCAGGAGCAACTTTTTGAAGCTGGTCATCAGAAAGATGATGCATGACATTTGGTGGAAAGATGACAACCATCAATCTCTGCCTCAGTGTGTGATGTCCATCTCCACTCGTGAAAAAACTCCACTCCGTTAACATTTTGTATTAAAGAAGTGGAGTTCACTGATAATGGAGTCGATAGCAAAGAAAAAAAAAATAGGGATCCAGCTCTGCAGGTACGCTGGTTGCATACCACAACGCCACCCCTGTCTAACATGAAAAGTTGAAGGAGATGATGCAGCCTTTGTTTCAGGGGAATGACACTGTCCAATATTGACCCCTATTGAAAATTTTGCCCATATAACATCAAAGGCTACGTATTGCGCAGGTAAACACATGCAAAATGGGGGAATGGAGGAAATTCTGCTTTCTAGCTTTGGCCAACTTGCATCTCCAGCGCCCAAATGCTTACAAATGAAAAAAAAACATGGATGTGCTACACAATGTTACACAGTAAACAACTTTTTATACACTGTTGCAGTCATCACATTGTTAATTCTGGTATTTCAATAAGCAATTTTACTCACTTTAAAACATACAATAATGCGTTGTACTGTTTTTGATATTGTAAAAGGTGAATGGACCTTTCAAACCAATCCTATTTTATCCCATTTCAATCGTCCATGATGTGCCACCAGTTGCACACCTACATCAATTTTAATTTTATTTGAATTATTGAAATTGTTTCTGTTCAGTATAAAATTGCAGCATATACACTGGCTGGCCAAAAAAAAAAGTTGCACGCACTCAAATATTTAGTTGGAACCCCTGTAGCTTTGATTATTGTGCATATTCGTCTTGTCATTCTTTTGACAACTATATGCAATGCCAGAGCATTTATTTTCGATCAGAAATGCGGACATCTTTTTTTTTTTTGGCCGACATCTTGTCTTCCCGACATAATGGTTGAACCACTCGGTGGTCTTTCTTGAGCACATCCCAATAAATTTTAATGTGTTTAAGGTCAGGACTTTATGGTGGCAAATTTGTTTGTGAAAATGATTCCTCATACTTGTTTTTGTCATTCATGGTTTTCTTTGCAAAATGCAGGCCAATAACTTGCCCATTCTGAAATACTGTAACATCTTTTCCACCATGAAGGGATGCGTCTTCCGACATGAATTTTTATGAAATGAGTAGCGACGCGCTTCATCAATCAGGGTTAAAATGATTATTGCCACCTAAAACATAGAAATAACAGCAATAATGATCCAATTATAGAATTTGTTCATTAATTTCCAAATGGTGATTTTTTTTTTGCCGGGCAGTGTATTTAATGTATTGCCTCAACTGATTTTATTTCACTATTCCTGTACAATATTGTAAATTGTTTTGCAGTTTATCTTAAAAAAAAGTAAAGCCTTCCTGAATAGCATCAATGAAAAGTTGGTGTTATGAGTGGAAAAATTTATATCTCATCTTTAAATCTCAATCACAATGAACCTCAAGGCCATATTCTCTTTATAGCTCCGCAAAGGTGCCCTTGCAGCATTTATGAATATTAGTCTTTTCATGGATGCTCTACTGTGAACTGGTGAATAGTATCTTTCAACAATTTACACCTCAAATAAAAGCGGGTAGACCTCTAATATAATATGATATACAGTATGCGAAAATTACGGGTCTGGACAGCGACATGCAGGACCTGCTTACAGAACTGATAATTTAGCATACCTTTGGTCTGTCAGATGATATGATTTCAACCCAGATAGCAAGCACCTCTGTGCTGGCTCTGTGCCAACTCCAGCTGATCCGGCACAGAGCTGGTGCAGATCCAGAGCAGTATCCTGCATATTCCATATTTCCTGAGACTGAAAATTGTTCCGGTGTTTTAACTTTTGGTGTAGAGTTTAATCATGGTTGAATCAGATAAATAAATTAATTTACTTTTTAAAAAAATTTTATTTGTATAGCACTTTTCACAGAGAGATTGTCACAAAGACACGTTACAGTGAGAAAGTAAATAAATAAAACCGGGAGTGCCCAGCCTAATCCCCACTATAGCAGAAGAGACAAAAAAAAAAACTCCCAGTGGGGAGAAAAATCCTCAAACATTGGAGAGAAAAAACTCCCTGCTGGGAAGAAATCTCAGGAGGAACCCGACTACAGTGGGGAAGCCCATCTTCCGCTGGCAAGCGAATCATAATAAAATAAAGTAATAATAGAATAAAATGGCAATAAAGTTCCATTAATGTAAATTAAAACTGATTAAAACATCCAAGCTCTTGCATCTGTAGCTCCAGGAAGTGGCGTGGCAAGGATGGAGCTGAACTGGATCAGGACCGTAGGACAGCAGCAGCCAGCACTCATGATGAAGGGCAGAGCTCAGACGGTCCATGGACTCAGGATAAGTAAATAAATAAATAAATAAATAAATAATTTTTTTGCATGGTGCTGCTCTATCGGTGGAAGTCTCTGTAATTTCTTGGTTTTATCTTTCTTCCGTATCAAGGTTCCATTCGGAGAGAAAAACACTCGTTTTCATGATTGTGACAGCAGCAGCTTCCTTTGGGTGTCAATTTAATATCAATATTCTGCAAGAATATCAATATGAAGCTTCAACTGTGCTTACTAAAGTACTGAATATAACCCTATACACGAAATAGGCCTGTATCAGGCCTACGGTGTATAGCTAATAACAAAAGAATGGATGCCTGAATTAAAAACCGTATACGTTGTCAAGACCGCAAACTACGAGGACGGTCATTCTCAAAATTAAACCAAACCTTTGATAGTCTCGTAGGCCTGCTGTTCTTTCTGTAATTACAGGAAATGTAATTATGTGTTTCTCTATGATCAACTGAAGAAGAATACCTCATTGACATCCGAGCCTCGACCATGGGTGCTTCATCACAAAAACTGCTGACGTGGTTTGTTCAGCGTTATTACGACCAAATGTTTGGATCTGTGTTTGATCCAAAAGTAATTCTGGTATGGTAATTAAACAGATTTAAGAATGTTCAACCTCGTGTCCCAAAATGACCTCACTGCCATCCCGATTAATATGTGAAACTGCACTGGATCATCTGATGTTTGTCGGCAAGCTGTCAACCTTTATAAGATGATACCCCTCGCAATAAGTGGAGTTGGCTTTCATATACTTTCTTCTGTGAAAAATAATATTTGTGATTAAAGCTGCCTTCACATCGGACGCGAAACGAATTTTTCGCACGACAGATTACATTCAAAGTCAATGCAGTCTTTGCAATCTGTCGTGCGATAAATTCGTTGCGCGTCCGGTGTGAAAGCGACTTAAATATCGGCCTAGTGCCTCCAACTAACTCGCACCTCTAACTTGAAAGCCGACTCTCTTCGGGTTTTGTATTTTAGCGAGACTTTTAAATCGGGGAGAGTGATGATTGGCCGACTGGAGTCACATGCGCGATCGCCTTGCCCTGCCTGGAGTCGGTCAGTGAGTGTGAGCCTGCCAGGCAGCTTTAGCAGCGGTTCTATCTGGATCCCTTACACACACTGTTACTGCTGGTCTACACTATTAATTGCCGAAACCTTTTTTTCTTCTTCTTTCGGGAGACATTTCTCATCATGGGCGATAAGAAAAGCCCAAGCAGGTACCGAACCCGTCTTGCTCACATCGTTTTTTTTTTTGTCAATTCATGGACATTTTGGAAAGGATTCCTTGCCGTTTTCGGGGGGTGATATTCGGATGCTTTCTCGACGGCTGTTTCTCCCTTTCCACAGTCTGTAGCCAGGGCTAGAACAGCGGCGCAGCCATGGCGGCTTTGCCTCGCCTCGCTCTCTCGCCGCTCTCCGCTCACTGTGAGACAAAGGGAAATGTGTCGGGGATACGCCTGGCCCCCTTTCGGGAGTGCAGTTCGGTTACAGAGCGGCTAGCTTGGGAGTCTATGCACATTTCCATTGTTCGATCAGCCGACGGACGTCCTTATTAAACGGACATGGGTCGGCGACCGGGCTAGCTAGCTAGGCTAGCGAGGGTAACCGAGAAAACCCAGCTTATTGGTTTTTCCCAGGGCTAGCCAGCTAGCTACATTGCTAATTTGACTGCCTTGCTAATTCGATGTTGTCTTCTGACAGCTCATACTAGCGCTGGATTCGACATATGTATTTTTCTAATTTTTTTTTTTTTTTGTTTTTCACTGGGGTTGATGCAGTAAACGCTGTTTCTGACTATATAATTTTGTTAAATTCTTAAGGCCGAAAAGACAAGCCAAACCCTCGGCGGACGACGGCTTTTGGGATTGTAGCGTCTGCACCTTCAGAAACAGCGCCGAAGCCTTTAAATGCAGCATCTGTGATGTGCGGAAGGGCACATCTACGAGGTACGGCTGCTTTAACGTTACTTTCCTTTCGGGAAACGGGGTTTGTGTGTGTTTTTCACCCCGCATAAATAAATCTGCTTTCACACCGGACGCGAAAACGAATTTTTTCGCACGACAGATTACATTCAAAGTCCACGCAAAGACGCGAATACACGCGTGTATTCGCGTCTTTGCGTGGACTTTGAATGTATTCTGTCGTGCGAAAAAAATTCGTTTTCGCGTCCGGTGTGAAAGCAGCTTTATTTATTCCAGCAGGTCGCTCTCTCTAAATGCTTATCATTCAGCATTGGGTATCAATATTGCGCCTAGTAGTAACCGATCGTTAACTTGTGCAGTTAACCAGTCTTGCTGTCTGACAGTACTACGGGTAGAGATAATCCTCTAAAAACATTCTGCTGAAAAACCATAACCATCTATGCTTTCCTTCACAATTTCTTTATTTCTTAATGTGCTGTGATGACATTTTCACCAGTTATTCTTGGGATCTATATCTATCAATATCTAGTTGAGTTGATTGGGTGGGGGGGCAGAATTAGTAAGCGAATTTTCAGCAGAATGTTTTCAGCAGATTAGCCCTACCCGATTATGACTTGTTGATTTACGAGATTGCAGGCATTTATCTGGGTAGCTGCCTCGCTGACTCCCTTGCTTGTGTGCTCACGCTATGCATAATCACGTCAGTGAGGACTACTGCGAATTTACGAGCTGTCAAGCTTGGCTGCAATATTTAAATATCTCCACAGGTGAAGATAGCGAGCCAGCGACTGCATCTCCTCAATATGGCTAGACGCAATGCCATAAAGCTGGCTGACCAGTTATTCTTTAAAGATTATTTTTATCTGGCCAAAGTAAGCATCTTTTTGGTTCTGTATTCTAGGCTTTTTAGGTCGATGCGAAAATTGCATCTGTGTCGCAAAATGACCTGTAAATCACGCAGACATGCAGCCATGCAGTAGGTGCCCGAGCTAATAATGTGCGGGTACAGTTTGCATGCCAGCGTCATCCCTGCTTGCTGTACTAGATTAACGTTTGGCTGTATTATGATAGTTCCCTTGCTTGCTTATCTCAAATGGCAACATTTTACGCCTCTAACGTTGTATTTGGGCGATCGAGGATCACGAAAATGCGCACCTTGAAAATGTGCACTAAATTTGCAAGTCATATCGCCTCCGCGGTGATCCGTACCAAATATTGGTCAAATGCCTACCAAAAAAGCATTGCTTGCTATTTGAGGAGAAGGACATGGTTCGACAACGTTTTACCTTCGTCGCTTATCGGTTGTTTCGTGTGTGCAGAATGCATGGTTACCTCAGCTAGTGATGCCGATTATTGAACTTGTTTCCTTGACTACTGTTGCACACAAAGAAACGCGCATTGCATTACATCTTCGTGGCAGTTAACGTGTTAATTTGATGAAGAACAGGATTGTTCACTGTAACAAAGACAAAAGATGGGGGGGAATCTTTGCATTGTCAGATATTTCATAAATAAACCACGATCTGGCCCCAGTTTTAGTTGACGCAATTAATGGGTCCTTGCGGCCTCAAGAAGTTATAGATTGACAATCCAATCATATTTTCTTTACGTCGAATTATCAGTATCCGTAGCTTTACAGCGCAAAAATGATCTTCGTGTCATTAAAATGTATGAATATACACATTGCTGCCAATTTAGTTTATGAAATGTTGTATGTTGAATCACTTGTTGATTGGAAACCACAGATCTGCAGCACAAGAACCCCCCCCCCCCCCCCCGCATGCACATACCGTAATTTGGTTAATTGCGCTCTGTGTTCATGCCTTTTTTGTTTATTAGCTACTTTTTAATGAGGCACAGGTTGTTGTTGCTCTTCCAAGAGTAGAATGCTTGTGTTTATAATCAACAGGGAAAACGCGCTCTCTTTTTAAAGAAAATTTTTTATTTATTTATTTATTTATTTTGAAAGGTTGTTGTCGTGCTCTTTTGGTTTGCTGGTGTTTTCCCAGATCCCAGAGTAATATGGTGGCCCCCCTTTTTTGGCTCTGTTTGCTTGTCAGTGTCTGTATCAGCTTTGTTTTCTCATTGAACCTACATGATCATGCATTTGCTTTGAGGACATTGCATGACTGTGGCATTGGTGTTCATAATTCTTTCAAATGATGCGTTTTGATATAATGAGAATCATGGACACTTACGGTAAAACCCCCACTCAAGTAAAAAAAAAAAAGAACAAAAGTATAAAAACACAGCTTTAGAGGTTTCAATTCAGATTTATTTTGTCTGGCTACGTCACAGAGTGATACCAGTAATGTGTATTTCTTCCCGAAAGCCCCACAAGTTAACCTTTTGCTGTTGTGGTTTTGAGAATGAGTGTTTTCTAATGAGTGCGCTCCACTCGGGGAAATACGCAGGACTTCACCGCTTCTGAAAGTTGTTGGTTGCTTGTGGTTTTGGCATCCTCATTTTCGTGTTTGTCTTCAGGTAAGTCGGCGTTCTTAAGACATCAGCTGGCTGTTTTTAGTGCTAACTAGGGAAATGCTGTCAATTACTGTAATAGCAGGAAGTGATGATTCTCTAACCTCTTACGAAAACAAACTGGCAACTCTCCCATTCTCGTAGTACATTGATATAAATTTGTGATGCATCTGATGTTCTATTTTCTCATTTGATATTAGTTCACTCAATGATCAATGCAGTTTTATTCCTTGTTTAAGAAAACAGGATCTCATTTGGCACTAATTAGCCATCTTGTTCTCAGTTTGATGTATTCTAGTCTTGCATTTGAAAGTTTCAGATAATTCACTTCTACTTTTATAAACCCATCTACCCCCCCCCCAACTGCTCAACGGATTTCGCCGTTAATTTTGGTTGCATTGTCAAGCCTTTTTTGTATGGGCTAAGCAATGACTTGCTGATCCTTTTTGTAGTGTAATATTGATGTTGGTGTCTGTTTGAATGATAATTTCTCAAATTTGACACTTTGTCAGCCCAATATTTCAGGTCCTAAAGTAGGTGCGTAATTTCCACTCTTTACTTCAAGTAAATGGAAGAGGAATCGTGTGTAAGTGCGACTTGCGGGACGCGTGCTGCGATATCAAGATGAATCGCCCCGAAAAGTGTCTGCTCTTAAAAGTGGTTTTTGTTAGTGCGAAGCGCCTTACTCCGCTCTTGTGGACTTGGCGGTTTTCAGTCTTTTAAGATCTTCAGAGCTCGAAGATTCCAGCGAGAGACTCTTAATAATGCATGGGTGACACAATTTATATCAAATTTAATTTTAAACAAGTGCTTTGTCTATATGAGGACGTCCACTCATTTAAGCAAATGGGTTGTTTACAAATAAAATATTTATGCAGTGCCATATTCAGATTTTGCTGAAGTGCTGAGGTAGAGTGTTCGTTTGCTTGCTCTCATCGACCTCGCAGGCATTCCCTTTTACTGTTTCAATTATAGAGGGAAAACTCATGCTTGTTTTACCTGGGAAGTAACTGAAGTGAGACTGTCATAATTGTTACATCTCTTCTTCTGCTTACCAATTTTTAAAATTTTTTTCTGGGGGCCAACATTTCGGGAGAAACGGTACAACTCATTCTGTTGTCATCAGTCAATTCAACCGGCTGGTAGCTGCCTGTGTTAAAGGGGTATTAATCCTAATAAAAGGAATTAAGTTTATTTTCACATAGCCAGTGTACTGTATATACTGCAGGTTATTTTTTTGCAGTTGGGAATGTGTTTGATGAGGTCTCAGGGTTTGAATGAGTTTTAACTAATCTCTGCTGGCCCGCATTCATGTGGTTCTTTTGGTGCCGAAATTGTTAAGTCAAACATCTCAGCGATGTCCTTTTTTGGATATCAGTTATGCACAGACTTCTATGGAAATGCGTCTCATTTCAAAAAGATCTGTTTCTTTCCTCAGAAGTGCGCTATATCAGTCTGCACGCTTTCCCTTTGGGGAATTGCCCCAGAACCGGAGCGCAGCCGAAAGAACGCGGCACCTCGTCTCGGCTCCGGCTTTCATGTGGGTTGCAGCCTAATTGATGTGCGTCTCAAAGAAGCGCTGCTGAAGGATTGTGTCTATTAAGACCCTTTACATGTCCCAGGATCAAGGGGAGTGTTGTTAGCAGTGTAGCTTCTCTTTATCCTTTGATTGTAGCTCATGTTTCGCGCTGCCAATATTTCTCTTCCCACCCCCCCACCCCCCATGCCCCGTGTGGCTGACTTGGTAACTGCTGCCTGCGTGCTGCAGCTGAGCCTGAACTGGAGTGGACTGGAAATGCCTAACTGCATTAGGTCTGTGCTGCTCCTTGCCTCCCCGCTCGTGTTTATGCGATGCGGGCACTCTTAGAGTATGATGCGTACATGCGCCCTGTGGGGTCAGGTGATCAAGCAGTGCGAGTCATTTCTTCATTTTCTGCTCTAGCTTTTTCTTGAGGGTTTCCCTAGTAGAAATCAGAAACTGACTTCACTTTTGTATTACATATATGAAGCCTGAACAGAAAGCTATGAACAGGAAGTATGTTTTTCTTAAAAATACATGCATCTTTGAGTATTTATGGCAGCAAATGTGCAGTTTAGTGGATGGCATAGCTGGTGTTTACACTTGAGAGCGCACTAGCCTCGAGAGCCGATATAACAGCCATTTCTGCGCACTCAGCATCTGAGAAGTGTGAACTTTTGCGAAAGGCACATAATGAACTGACACAACTCCCGTGCTTATGTGATTGTTATGCATTATCCTCCTTTTGAAATTCTGTTATGAACTCGGCGAAGGACGTTTCATTTGGTCTGCAGGTGCAATTCACTGACTCAGCGGTGATGCGAACAATTTTGTTAGTGTGACCGTTTTGTGGCAAACATGTCAATGCAAATATATGAAGCTTAAGCCTTGGTGTAATCTCCTCTGTTATTTGGAAATATTTATCATTTTTTGTCTTGCAAATGCTGTTTGACTGTATCCAAATCACTTTAGATTTTGACGGGGTGAACAGTAAATGGAATTTGAGTCCATTTGGTAAACTTAAAGCTACACGAATAGTACAGGATGTTGGTGGTCTTCCTAATAAAATGGACTGGAGTGATGTGTATTTGATGACATGAAGCAGGGGAGAATTGTTACTGTGGTCATGGTACTGCAGAAGCGCTGTGTATTTGGTGTGTGTGGTCTGGACTATGGAGGCTAGAACAGCAGTGGCCAGATGCGTGTTTTTCCAAGGTCAAGTGTTTGGGTGAAACCCTTCACGACTAATTACGGACAATTCTGCAGCTGCGCTGCTTTCCACTTGGCGTTTGCAGCCCCAAAGAAAAGCTGGACTGAAGAACTGCTGGGTATAATGGTGATGTGAAGAAATGCAGCGTCTTCCGCATAAATCTGCTGTTTTTTTTTTAAATTTTATTTATTTATTTTTTTTTTTAAACCGGTCCGCTGTCGCACGGCAGCCGAAATGAGCTCCCCGGGTTAAGTGATGGAGCAGAGTCATTATCTGAGAAATTTAAACGAAGACTGCGGTAATGGACTTGCGCAAGACTGACATACTGCCCCGCTCCACTTATACAGGGAGTCTTTCCCCTCTCTCCACTGCTGCAGCATCATTATCACCGTCTGTCCAAACTTACTGATAAATCTCCTAATGGTCCTGTTTAAAGGGCTCTTAGCGGGATTAGCATTAGCACAGACCGTACTGAAGCCTTGAAAGGCTTCACTCACGGAGGCGGTTAAGCAGACTTCTGTTGAGATGAAGAGCTGAGGGATGATCGACATAAGGACAGAACGAAGAGAAAGTGACAGCGGGAGCGGAGAGGAGGGGGGGAACTGGGAGAGACCGGGAGAGAGGGAGCAGGGAGTAGGTCCTGTAGGGTTGGAGGGAGAAGATGGAAGTGAGAGGGTATGCACTTAGGGATTGGCAGGGGGGGGATGGAGAGAGGAAGGGAAGGGTGGAGAGGGGATTAGGGGAGGTGTGGAGGGGATGTGGGGTGAGGATGGAGGGGGTGGGAGAGGAAGAGGGGATGGAGTGGTGATGGAGGAGGAAGTTGAAGGGAGAGGTTGGGGAAGTCGGACACACGCAGTGGAACGGGGTGATTTATGGCACCTTTGGAGCTCTCTCTAACTGCATCTGTCGGAGGGAGGGCAAAATGCAGCGCGTTATTACCTGAGGCTGGGTAGTCATACGCACACATGCACGCGCTCGCACGCAAGTGCGTAGAGCTGTACTTGCAAGGACATTCTATTGTCATGCATTCATTGTATGCAGCCTTTCCTGAACTGTAACCAAATTACCTTTTGCTGTCACCGAACCCTAATTGGAACTGTGACACTAACTTTAAACGATTAGCCATAATCCTCTATAATCCTCTGGTAAGACCAACCAGAATGTCCTCACTACATTGTAGTTTCTCAGTTCTCACCCCCACAAGCATTCGCACACATTGCTGTCATGGATATACTCACTCACTCACTCACACACACACGCATAGGTGCACGCAGAGACATGTATACACACGTACTTGCATGCACGCGTACGCGCACGCGAGCAGGTAAACGCACCCGTGTACACATGCTTGCGGACCTGCAGCGAGGCGGACGGCAGCCTGAAAAGCTGGAATGCGCAGAGAGTTTGGAGCCCTGCACAGTTCCAGCAACTTCGGTGATCATTCAAGCAAGTACGAGCAGGAGCATTATCTTGAGATAATGGGCTTATCTCTAATCCTCATTATGACTCAGTTATTTCCTCATTTTAACAGCTGTTGGGATGTATCCTATTGTACTGGGGCATGTTCCAGAAGAATAGTGTAATAGCTGTGATACTGAAGTGGGCATTATAGACTTATATATTATGTGCAGTTCAGCCCCGCAGGGCTTTATGATGTAACTGTGGCGCGTATAGAGATGTTGCTTGTCGTAACTTTTTTTTTTTTTTGGTGTGTCGTCTCGATGATTCGCAGTGACTGACACCCTCAGCACTGATACGATCTGCTGCAACTGCCTGTCGCATGGACTGTAGAATAACTGGGGCTATGTTACATCAGCCATTTGACTTTTTTAGGCTTGGGCATGGGAGTGGATTCAACCTACGGGAGTTCAGTTCCCAGGCACTATCATGTTGCACAATTTGGATCCAGAATTGGTGCAGTATGGCCGCTGAGTCGTCCATTGCGTGCGCTGGATGCAGAGACGCAACCTGATTTATCCGCAAATAGTACAAAATATTTTGCTGTAGCCTTAATAGCTTTTCAAAGGGGCGCATGCCAAGATAATTTGACAAAGTAATGAAAGCACATATGGAGCATACATTTATGGCAGGGAAAAATTACACTTTATTTTTTCCTCGACTTGAACGGAGAGCGGGATATTTTTGAGCAGTACTGGCACTAGCCTGATTGGTGCGAGTTAGCGACGTCTCCAAAGGAGACACGGAAATGGGTCTCAGAGACCGTCTAATCGTGGCCACTTTGTCACTACAGGCCATCACTGTATGCACTTATCCCTGCTGTACTCGCAGCGGGCCGCATCGGCCACTGCCTGTCCGGTCAGTGAGAGCAGCAGGGGGCCCGGAGCTGTCTCAGGCCCCCCTCCTCTCCCCCATGGCGTGGGAGTGTGTGCTGGAGTCTGTGAGGGTCTCCTCCCTCTCACTGAGGTGTGTGTGTGTGTGAGAGAGAGAAAGAGAGGAGCCCTATTTCACCGCCTCGTTTGTGACGGCTCAGGAGAAAGAGCAGTGATGCTGTGGGGACTGCACTGAGATTGTGTGTGTGTGTGTGTGTGTGTGTGTGTGTGTGTGTGTCTGTCTGTCTGTCTGTCTGTCTGTCTGTCTGTCTGTCTGTCTGTCTCTTTGCATCTGTCTGTGTCTCATTTTGTGCTGATGGGAATGTCTACATTTGAGTGTGCATGTCTGTGTGTTTGTGTGTTGGCATGTGCTCGTGTGTCTCTGTCTGCAGCAGTGTGTGTGGTTTCACCTCATTAAGGTGCATCATTGCGGAGACTGTGGCGGGAGGTTGCGATCTGCCTCAGTTTGTTTTGATGAGGAGGCATGAAACTTTAGAAAGCTGCTGGTGGTTGCGTTGACTCCAGAGGTACGTCGTGTGTAGTGCTGCTGGATTATTCCATGCAGTGCTGTGTGTTCTCTCCTAACATTTTCTTCATGCTCTTTCATGGGGTGAGAGGCGCTCGCCCCCAGGGGGTAGGAGCCGGGTAACTGGCTAATGTGAGAAAGGAACCCAGGCTACCTGGGGAACACAGAGCGAGCCAGACGAACCCTTCTCACGGCATACGGACTGAGCTCCTGTCTGCTCAGCATCGTCTGAGTTCTCGTGTGTCAGGTGCTGTGACTGATGCTTTTACAATTGAAGCGGCGTCTTGGGTAATGAGGGAGGTGGGAGAAAAAGAGGGGTGATGACTGTGCGGAGGATGGCATCTAAGCTGTTAGGTTCTTTATAGATTTATGTTGGTTTATACCTGGCTGGAGATGGGCATCTGGCCTCAGTATTCCACCCTGTACGCACTGCTTTACCTGTGCTGCCATTTCAGTGTCATAGGTTTAGTGGCAGGAGCTGGGCAGGTGAACGTGGTGGGATTTTGGGCAGGGCTATCTGAAGGACATCTGGCAGGCTGTTGTCTCATCTAGCTCCCATCCACAAGTGGCAGAGCTGGCAACCCCATGCACTGTGCTGCTCAGCTAACGAATGCCTTCCCTTCTGAGCGCACGTTTTTCGCTTGGCTCGAGACGACACTTTTTTTTTTTTTTTTTTTTTTTTTTTTGTAAATCAGGTGGTTTGTCAGTACTCTTGAATATGTTGTCATAAATAGTAGCTATCTTATGCATTTCCGACAAAACGCCGTTAGCTCTGTCGACCTCACCGTGGCAGACGGCAGCACCGCGGCGTCATCGGCGCACGTGTCTCTCGTTAGCCGCTCTCATTCAGCTGCCAGCATCCGGTGAGTAATCGGCCGTCCTCCAGAACGCTCTCGAGAAGAGGAGCGCCGCTAATCAAGAGCTCTCCCGCGGCGGACTGGCTTTGCGCTGGAGAGCCGGGTCTCGCGGCGGTGGCGCGGCGCGTATTGAAAAACGGTTTGTTTCTGTGCCGCCCAGCCGCAGCTGCGGCTCGGGTTTCGAGGTTTATTTATTCGTCTCCCCCCGCCGGTCGGTGTTGGCTGCATGCCGCTGTGAAGCGGAGAGAGAGTGGCAGCGGGGGGGCTCGGACAGCGCGGGGCTCTGCGCTTCTGAGCCAGCGGCGGTAATTTGAGAACATTTAGCGGTGCGGCGAGGTGTGGGGGTGGGGGGTGAGGGGGGGGGGGGTGTGGGGGGTGGTGGGGGGGCGTCTCTCGCTGTCTGACTCGGGAAGTGGCAGAGGAAGTGGTAGTGGGTGGCAACCTGACGGACCCTGGTGCCGGTGGGTGTGTGAGATGTGCTGCTGGTGGCGGGGGTGTCAGCAACTCTGTGTCTGTGTGTTTGTTTTCCTTTGTGCAGCCTTTGGTGTGCGATCTGCTCACTGCCGCAACTGCTGGGTCAAGAAGACTGTGTGTCCCCATAGCCATAGTCGGAGTGCTGCTGTGTCTACGGCCGAGACGAACGCTCCCTGTGACTTGTTCTCTCAGACTGTTCCTGCATGGCTGTCATTTCTGTGCACACCTGGGGCAGTGTGTTTGTGCAAGTCCTCCAGAAGATCGATTTAATTTCAGAAGCTATATGAAGTCTTGAACGGAGCTACAGGTCCTCGCGATCGTGGCCGACGTCCCCTCTCCCTGCTGTCTGGTTTGTGTCAGCGGAGCCGCGTACTTAATTGTATCCGTCCGCTGTGGCAGTTGCAGCGAGCAGATAATTGATACACATTATATGACTGTTTGATAAACTGTGACATCCGCAAGCCCGGCAGGGCGCCATTGTGCCGAAACCAGCCAGCCCAGCGCGGCGGAATTGGCGGCCTCGACTGCTGGCGCTCTCCTCTCGCATCCTGCGGTGATACGAGCGAATCGCTCACTCTCCTCTGTCAGCCCCGAGTGCTCTCGGCGGAGAGCTTAACCCACGCGCTGCGGCGGAAACGCCGCTTGATCCGATTTGACGTGGGTCCGGCCCCCCCCCGCGAGGGCCTGTTTAAGTGGCGTACAATAGTCGTCCTACAAATCGCCGCAGTGAGTGGGAGCTCAGGCTCGCCGGCGCGGAGACGAGGATTACTAACGCTCCGCAGCGCGGGCGTCCACGCTCTGTCAGCGGGAGAGATGATCCACAGTCGAGGGCTGAGAGAGGAGTCTCCCTGACAGGGGGTCGGATCTCCGTAATCAATCTGCCCTAAAAAGTCAATACTGTTTGTCCTGGGACTCCAGTTTAGTTGGCCCTCGTCTGAGGCGGTCAGGCGCCTCGCTTTAAACAGTCTACCACAAAACCACACTCTGACCAATGAATGAATTTGGAGTTTCAGTGAGAGAAACTATTGAAATATTTTTTTAAATATTTGTGGACATGAGGTTTATCTGGGGCATTTGGGTAATTTTATGGGCCTTCTGATCCCTGTGCCACTCAAACATTTAGGTTTTACTACTTTATTGGCAAGATTTCGGGGATGGTGTAGTCTTTGGTTAAACCAATTCTCATGGCAGTGCTTTATGTCTTGTTTAAATGTACAACCCCAATTTTGAAATACTTGGGACAAAGTGTAAATTGTGAGTAAAATCAAAAAGCAATGACTTTCAAGTCACACCAGCCAGTATTTTATTCACAATAGAACAGAGATAAGATTGCAAATCTTGAAAGTCAGAAATTGTACAATTTTATCCACAAAATGAACTCATTTCATATTTGATGGCTGCTACACGTCTCAAAAGTTGGGAGAGGGGCCTGTTTCCCATGGTGTAGCATCCCCTCTTTTAACAGAGTGGAGGTGTCTGGGCACTGACGAGACAAGTTTCTTGACTTTAGCCATTGGAATTTGATCCCACTCTTGTATAATACAGGCTTCCAGCTGCTGGAGAGTTTTGGGTCTCCTCTGACAAACTTTTCATTTCATTATGCGCCAAATGTTCTCAATCAGTGAAAGATCAGGACTGCAGGCAGGCCAGTTCAGCACACAGACTCTTCTACTACGAAACAATGCTGTTGTAATAGCTGCAGTTTGTGGTTTTGCATTGTCCTGCTGAAATGCACAAAGCCTTCCCTGGAATAGATGTCATTTGGAGGGGAGAATATTTTGCTCTAAAACCTTTATGTACCTTTCAGCATTCATGGTGCTTTTTAGCTCGCCGGGACGAGTAACGTCCGGAGAGCTATTGTCGTACCCCCGGCGTCTGCGTTCGTGTCCGTGTCCGCGTCCGCGACCAGAAAAACTTCAACCTTGCCCCGGCGAGCTTTGTTGTCTTTCTGACAACTCTTGTTAAAACATGCAAGTGTCCCACACCATATGCACTTATACATCCCCATACCATCAGAGATACTGGCTTTTGAACTGAACACTGATTACAGGAGGGGTGGTCTTTCTCCTCTTTAGCCCGGAAGACGCAAAGCCCATGATTTCCAACAACAATGTCAAAGTTGGACTCGTCTGACCACAGGACACTTTGCAACAGTCCATTCTAAATGAGCCTTGGCCCACAGAACCCGGCGGAGCTTCTGGATCATGCTCAACAATGGCTTCCTTTTTGCATGATAGAGTTTTAGGTGGCATTTGTGGATGGCACAGCGGACTGTGTTTACAGGCAGTGGTTTCTTGAAGTAATCCTGGGCCCATTTAATAATATCAATGACAGAATCATGTCGCTAAGTAATGCAGTGGCGTCTGAGGGCCTGAAGATCATGGTCTTAAAGTAAAGGTCTTCGGCCTTGTCCCTTACGCACAGATTTTTCCAGTTTTTCTGAATCTTTTGATGATATTATGCAATGTCAATGATGAGACCTTCAAAGCCTTTGCAGTTTGATGTTGAGGAACATTGTTTTTAAAGTATTCCACAATTTTTTCATGCAAGCCTTCACAGGTTGGAGAGCCACTGGCCATCTTTACTTCTGAGAGACTCGGCCTCTCTAAGATTTCCCTTTTATAGCCAATCATGTTACACACTTAATGCCAGTTAACTTCATTTCTTGCTAAATGTTCTTTCAGCTGATTCTCTGGTATATTAATTGCATTTTCAGCCATTTTTTTTTTTGCTTGTGTCCCAACTTTTGTGAGACCTTTTGCAGCAAGAAAATTTAAAATGAGCTCATTTTGTGGATACAAATGTAAAATGTCTCAGTTTCAACATTTGTAATGTTCTCTATCTTCTATTGTAAATAACATATTGGCTCATGTGATCTGAAAGTCATTGCATTTTGATTTTATTCACAATTTACACTTTGTCCCAACTCTTTCGGAATTGGGGTTGTAAATAACTCGTGAAGTTTTGAACCCTTCAATATACTGTTTTGGCCGCTATTCAGCTCAGTGCTATTGTTAAAGAATGACTGTGGGTTTGGAATCATATTTTCATGTTACATACGTATTTTATGCACTTGGTTTTTCATTGAAGACCATTTCCCCGGCAGCTGCAGTCCCTGTTCGTGGAACTGTAGAAATGCTAATTTGTTGTTTTGATGAATTTTTTTCCTCTTGTTATTGGTAGTAAAAGCTTGTATAATTAGCTGCTCAGCATGTTGGGTGAAAATAGGCTTTTTATCCGCCTTGTCCTTACTGGCCTTGGCTATAGCGATTCGGCTGATTATATGATGAACGTGTTGGATATATATGTACAGTTCTGCTTCCCTTGGCTGGGCTGAGTGCAGTCTGTGGGTTTAAATGGGTCTGCGCATGGTAGGGGGATGTGAATTCGGGGACCGGAGTCGGGATCCTGGGTCCAGACTGGGAGCCACTCGTCGGGCTGGAGGGGAGGGGGTGCTTCTCGTCAGCATGCGCCGCAGACGGTGTATTGATTGGCACACAGAGCCGGTGCTGCGACATGATTCCCCATTATGAGGCGATTGATTGCCGTGTGATTGGCTGGCCTCCTGTGGGAGGCTCGTCAGGATCTCCTCCATCTGCCAGCCATCAGTCAAGAGCAGACAGCGAGCAGACAGGCAGCGAGCACCGACCGACGGCCCTACATCCCTCAGAACCACACCAGCGCCGTCACACCTGCAGCGTCAGCGAAACCACGGGAGAGCGGGGATGGCTTATTGGTTGCAGTGTCCACATACATATAGATCACTATGTAAATGGCACTGCTTTCGTGTACTTGTTGTGAAATGCAGTGGAAATGTACGCTCATTATTTTGGCAGCACTGGCTAACTTACTTATCTGGGTGGAGGTTTCATTCCTCAGAGCTTTAAACGGACGGAGTGTGCGCTGAAGGCTGTGAGATGCTGTTTTATCGTCGAGCCCGGCTATCCTTTCAGCTCGGTGTTTAGACAGAGGGCGTGTTTACGTATTCACTGCTGCTGCCCCTCAGGTCGTGTAATTGGAGCAGACGCTCTTGGGCACTCTAACAAGTGGCCTCATTTCAGACTAAATCTGTACTCAACCTCTGTGCATTTGGCTGTCTCACGGTCGTAATTCATCTGGGGATCTCCTCGCCACTCTGCTGTGTGATTGCAGTCTTTTTCTTGGACGCCAAGTGCGTGTGTGCGTGTGTGTGTGTGTGCGCGCGTGTGTGTGTGCGCGCGTGTGTGGGTGTGCGGGCGCGCGTGTGTGTGTGTGTGTGTGTGCGTGTGTGTGTGTCTGTGCGCGCAACTTGGGCAAGTTTGTGGTGTGTGCCTGGATCTGTTTTCAATTGTGTGTGTGCGTGTGTGTGTGTGTGTGTGTGTGTGTGTGTGTGTGTGTGTGTGTGTGTGTGTGTGTGTGTGTGTGTGTGTGTGTGTGTGTGTGTGTGTGTGTGTGTGTGCGCGCGCGTGTGCGCGTGTGTGTGTGCGCATGCATTTGTGCTTTTATGGGTGAATGCTTATGAGCTCGTGTGCCTGTTTGCACGTCCTTGTGAGTGTATGTCTAAAATATGTGCTCATCTGTCTGTGCGTGCGTATATACAAATGTTTGCGCATTGTTGTGAGTGTGTGTCTGTAATATGTGTGCTCACCTGTCTGCTCGTCTGTGTGTGTTTGTACCCATGTCTGCACATCTGTTTGTGAGCGTGTGTAAGTGTTGGCCTGACTGGTGTGTACTGGCGTGGCGCTGGGTGAGCTGGCAGACTCCTGGGCTGTGATTACACTGGGTTTGCAGTGCCGTGGGGAGCGCACTCAGTTCCGTGCTCCATCTCTGCAGCAGCTGCTGCCAGATGTTGAACATTATGCTGGAGAAACGCGAGCAGCCTGGAGAGAGCGGGGAGGGAGCGGACGGCTGGCTCTGTCTGATCTCTGCTGCCATTAACTCTTAATCAGCTCTGCAGTCAGGTCAGCCAGAGTCAGCCGGGCCTGCACTCACAGGCTAATTAATGAAACGGAGCTCTTCGGACTCTTCCAAATGCAGAACTTGGACTTTGACTCTTCATTGCGGCAATAATTGTTGAGGAGAAGGACTTTGTCTTACTTTTAGGCCTTTAAACTTACCGTCCATTCATGAGGGACCTTCGGCCGTAAATGTAGACATGCTCATACGCGCGCGCTCCGACATGCACCGATGAACATGAACTGCACCGCAGAGGTTTTTATTTCAAACCACCCCGAATCTTTTAGACGCTCCCCTCGTCTCTAACAGAAACTGAGAGCGCCGTCAAACTGGTGTTGAAAGCGCTAATGTTTTCCGGCTGCCATCTAAATTTCTCCTGTAGCCAATTCTCAAATTTGCTGTCGTTCAGCCAGTAAGTTTCTTGAACAGGCGAGTGATGTGGAACTCTGTAAAGAACGCTCTCAGTTTTTACTCTCAGTGCGGGGATGTGAGTCGAGGGAGAGAGCTCCCAGTCTGTCTCCTTCCACACCGAGAATGCCACAGAAGTCATCAGATTAATCAGTGTGACTGATGCGCTACAAAGATCGCGGCTTGTAGCTGATCCTTGGGTTATTAAGTGAGACCCGATGGGGTCTAATTGCATTACAACTGAAAATGGCCCAGCTTAGCAAAGGGCCTGCGGGACGATTGACTGGGTTGCCTGTGATGAGCATTTGAGTGGAGTTTGGTTGTGTTATGTTTTAAATTACTCCCTGACCATGCCCCACTGGAAGCCCAGGATAAACTCACCGCAATTGGCTCTGTGGTTGAGTTTGGTTGTGTTAAGGTTAACTCCAGGATAAAATCTCAGTTAGTGACTGTAGTTGATTTTGGTTGTGTGCGTTGAGGTTTACTCCTGACCGCTCCTAACTGGAATCCCTGGATAAACTCTATGCTGGTGGTTCTGTTTGGTTGTGTGGTGTTCAGCAGTGTTTTCCCTAGAATGTTTTCAGGCCTGGTGGTACCCTCTGGGGGGTGGGGGTGGGGATAGGTGGAAAAAAAAATCAGTAAATAAAAAATAATCTGATATGGTTTTCATTATATTTGCATGAAGTCAGTTTTTACACTGTACATGCACTGTCAAAAATATTAACTTGATTAAAGTTGACTAAATGTGGCAACCAGCTTCAATCCATTTTTAAGTTTGGTCTAATTTCAAGTCTCAGTGGCTGCACAAACTCATTTTTGAAAGAGCTTCGGACTTGAAGTTTAGCCAACTCAAAAATGCTTCGCTTTTTTGAGTTGAGTTGAGTCAACTTTTGAGCTCTGCTGTGACCATAGTCAGCAGTCAGTGGAGCTTTCCTGCGTCTGTCTGTCTTGTTTGTCCGTCCGGCATCAACTTTTCACTTCAAATTTGAATATCTCAAAAACCGTCTGATAACTTTTTTTTTTCTAATTTCTCATGTGGTGCGAGCTCCTTATTATATTCTGAATATTCACTGTGAAAATTAGAAAATTCTACTTCACGGTTGCTGAGAAATTCAGAATTTTTGGACTTTTTTTGGACAAATGAGTGTTTATGCTATTTTTTTCTGTCTTTCATTAATATCTCAAAAACTGTCTTAATACCTTTTGTCTAAGTTGTTGTGAGCCTTCCTTATGATGTTCTGTATATCCCCTGCAAAAATGTGAAAATTCTACATCCCAGTTTAAGAGAAATTCAGCATTTTGGACTTAAAATGAGCACAAACACTGATTTTTCTCTCAGTCTTTCATTAATATCTCAACAAGAGCCCTCTCGGCCTAGATGGCTCCACTGGGGATGACTGAAATGTCCATTTCATAACTTACATTCGGTAACCAAAATATGCTGTGAACCAGTTTGGTGTCTCAGTTTATGGGCCTTCTGACCTCACGACAAATTGCAATAATTTATTTCAATCATCTTACTAGCAAGTAATACTAACAAGCAACAAATGCGGAACCCCTCCCCCCCCGTACAGTTTAGGTCAGAGCGGGCGAATAACATTGTGACAGTGATGGCCTGACAGATTTTGGGGCATGTGAATATCACACCGAATTGAAATCCCCTTGAATCAACGTATGGAATTGTTAAATTAATGGTCTGCGTGATCTCTTCCAAGTGGGATTTCAACAACTGATGTGTGCATTTACTTCCTCAATACAGACGTACAACCTGTATTATTGCATGTTCAACATTCGTGATGGGAACAATTGAATACTCCATCTCGGGAGTTGAATATGAAAGCTTTCAAAGAGTAATATTTGGCTTTTGGGCATACACAGCAATACCAATTTGCAGTGTGGTTCTATTGTTATACTACATAAATTGAGACACCAAATTGGTTCACAGCATATTCTGGTTCCCAAATGTGTCATGTGTGTTCATATTGCAATAGTTTTCAAGGATTTCTGAAATTAGGTTATGACCTGGACATTTCACTCATTCTCAGCGGAGCTCTCTTGGCTGACAGGCCTCTTGTTAATTTTTTTTACTGTATAGCACTGAAGAAGTCACGAGAAGAAAGATGAGCCTTTTCCAATTTCTTAATAGTCAATCAAGACGCCACACATTTTGGCACATTGTTGGACTTGGTGAAATGAAAATAGGTGCAGGATTATATCAAAGTAAAGTACTCATTTACATTAAAATAACATGCAGCCGGCCGTTTACGCATGACTGTTTTCCATTGTACCACCAGGTGTTTTTGTCCAAGTCTCAACTAAAAAAAAAAAAAAAGGTTGCGTTTCAAGTGAATACTTGACAATGTATCGCCCTGTCTAGGAAGATGGGAAATTATGGCATTAATGTTACTGGCTAGCTGCCTCAGAGCTTACGGTAGTGTAATGCTATGTGAAGCACCGGGGCCCATCACACACGATCATGGACTGATGGCATAAGTTAAATGTGAAAACAGATTGCTTATAAGCACAAAGCCTCTTTTGGTAACAAATCTAACATTTGCTACAGGGTCATTCCATGTCAAATAACGAAGAATTTGCCGACATCTCTCAGAATTTTGTGAAAGTTTGTGGATGAGTGGGGACCTATGAGTAACGAATAAATCTGAAATATTTTTGCTCAACGCCTCCTAATTGGTGAGTAACTCGTTAACGAAGTTTTGACTAATTGGATAACCCTTGCGACTTGAAACACGTGTATCTCCCTTAGTTCTGGTCTCTTTGGAAAGCTTTTTTCAAGCCCTACAGGTCTTTTTCGAACTTTTCTCCATAGAGTCAAATTGAAAAAAGTTATAGCAACTCAAAAAATTTAAAGTAGTATTGCAAAAAATAGATATTTTTCTAATTTCTTAAAATTCCTGTGAGAAGTAGCTTATGATTTTAAGAAGCTCTCCTGTAAGTTTTGTGATGGACACTCAAACGGTCAAGGTACAACAGTCGAAATTTGCAATTTTCATCATTATTTACTTTTTATTTTCAACAAGAATCTCTTTAAAGCGATCATATCACCTTACAAACCGTCTTTATAGCTTAAAACACCATAGCAAGTAATAGAAAATACATTTATCCATGAACTGAATCCAAATTCAAAACTAAAATTTCCCATTTTAAAATTACAAATTTGTAAGGCGATATGATCGCTTTAAGGCGTGTCAGACATCAAATGAACAAAAGATGGACCATGAAGGGTTCTAATACTAGAGAGTGATTGTACTGTTAACTGGGAAATATTGGTATGCGTTTTAATTTGGCGTTTTTCACGATGACCCATTTTTCACAAAATTAAAACACCACTGAAAAGGAAATTTATTAAAGGAAAGACCTACTACAGGGTCACTAAAATGCTAAATTGAAATTATGTGAAAGTTGCAACAATGGCCATGAATATTTCCCACTTTACAGTACCGGTAATCAATAAAATGTTAAGACATTTTTACTGAAAATAAAAAGTGAAATTTCGACTGTTGCACATATTTGCTCATAGCTCAAAGACCGTTTGAGTACCCATCACAAAACTTACAGGAGAGCTTTTTAACATCATAATCTACTTCTCTCAGGAATTTTAAGAAATTTGAAAAATGTTTTTTTTTTTTTTTTTTTTTTGCAATACACCTTCAAAATATTTGAGTTGTTATAATTTTTTTCCACTTGACTCTATGGAGAAAAGTTTGAAAACAACTTGCAGGGTTTGAAAATAGCTTTCCAATGAGACCAGAACCAACTCTCTAGCTGTTAAAATAAGGGAGATGCATGTGTTTGAAGTTGCGAGGGTTCACTAATTAGTCAAAACTTTGTTAATGAATTACTAATTAGGAGGCGTTGAGCAAAAATATTTCTGATTTAATCATTAATACAAAATGAAAAAGGTAGCCCGCACACTGCTACAAAAAAGAAAGAGGCACAAAAATGCAAAAAATGGCTATAATTAACCCATGTGAAAAAAGTGTATTAAATAAAGTGCTCAAACAAAAAGAAAAAGAAACGTTTCAGCTTAAACAGCCATCTTCAGCCCTGCCAACTGGTGTTCCCACAATGCTTTAAACGAGCAGCACGCAGTGGCTGCAAACAGTAGCAGCAGGTGTCAATCGTTAAATCAATCAGTAAACAATCCGGATCAATTAGATCACTAGCCAAATAATAATATGCACTGGCATGTAAAAAAAACACTGCCTGCTAAGAGTAACCCGTAAGCACAGACCAGAAGATTATACTTTGCACATCAAAAAAATACAAAAAAATCTACAAGGTAGTATACATATAGAGTCAAGTACCACAATTAAAGTTCCATACTAATAAACTGTAGAATAGAACCCTAGAGAGAGAGGACCAGAGTGAGTTACAAATAGCATGAGAGAGTCAATTCTTCATTAAGACCCTCTGGATGTAAAGTTTTCAGATAATGGATCCATTTACATTCCGATATAAGTAATCTCTGATTAATATCACCACCTCTACATGTTTTAGAGAATTGCTGTATAACACAAAATGAGAGCTTGGATACAGGATGATTGACTTCATGAAAGAGTTAAGCAACAGATGACTTCATGTCTTTGTGCTCTTGTGTTCAATGACACGTGTCCTAGCAGACCTGATGGTCTTGCCTACATACTGCAGCCCACAAGGGCATGATAGGAGGTAAATAACCCCAATAGATGTACATGTAAGACATTGGCTGATATCATATGTCTTAGAGGTAACATAACTAGTAAAAGTATGTGTTGCCTTTGAATTCTCACATGCCGCACAGTGGTTACAAGGGAAGAAGCCAAACATCCCATCCAAGCGTCTCTGGACAAGAGTGGGTTGAGCAGCAGTATCAGCTCGAACATGATAGTCTCTTACATTTCTTGCTCTAAAATGAGAAAAGAGAGGTGGTTCAGAGAATAGTATGTTACAAACGGGGTCAACAGAGAAAACATGCCAATGTTTCCTAATAAATATCCTTAATATTTTTACTAAGAGGAGAATAGGTGGTAATGCAGACACATGAATATTTCCTCATGTAGTCACGATTAACGGATGCATTGACATCCATATTACGAATTTTTTCTAAAGCCTGATCAAGCCATTTTGTGGGATATGCCCTCTCTTTAAAATTAGCATACATTTTATTAGCCTCTAATTTGAAATCCTCTGGTGTGGAACAAATACGTTGAAGTCTTAAGAATTGGGAAAATGGGAGACCTTTCTTTAACCCCTGAGACTCACCGCAGCAAAATACCTACAACGCCACGCTAATTAAGTAGCAATATAGTCATATTACACATCAAATGAAACAGGAGAGCCTCTGCTACAAGCACGTATAAGCACAACTCAAACGCCAAGCATATTAATGTTCAAATATCAAAATCCGAGTAGCGTCAGAAAATCAACCCTCTCTCCACATTTCCATGTCTCCCTCTCTGATGCTTCATGCTACATAAACAGATATACTCTATTCATTTTGGGTATGTCATTTTCAAACAGAAACCTAAAAAAGAGGCTGGGGCTTAAGAGGTTAAAGAGGCAGGATGAAAACTCGAAGCATGGAAGATACTGTTCTTATCTGTAGTTTTGTTGTATAGAGTGGTGGAAATCTGATTATTTTGATTGCGCACCCTAGTGTCCAGAAAACATCTACCTTGTAGATGTATTTTTTTGATGTACAAAGTATAATCTTCTGGTCTGTGCATATAGTTACTCTTAGCAGGCAATGTTTTTTTTTACATGTCCCTGCATATTAGTATTTAGCTAGTGATCTAATTGATCCTGATTGTTTACTGATTGATTTAACGATTGACACCTGCTACTATGGATTGCTGCCACTGTGTGCTGCTCGTTTAACCCTTTACTCCCTGATACCGCCTACAGTCGTGATAATTTAGGTTGCTGTGCAGGCGAGTCCTGACTACAGGCATGATAAACACATCGCTTCTGCCGGCGAATCCCGACTACAGTCGTGGTATTTACCTATTGTGAAACGATGCATGATTGGCCGAGATGTGACATTCCAGAGGAAAACCTCGAATACCAGCCAATCAGAAAGGGTCCAATAAAGCTTTATACAACTTCTGAAAATGATATGCCGTTCTTTAATTGGTCATTTTACAATTTAAAGGTCGAAGTCTCACGCAATTTATGAATGTGTGTTCCTTACAAACAAACATGGATTCTAGCGATGGTAGTGGGTCAGAATTTGATGGTTTTACTGCAAGCGATTTAGGGTTGGCTCAGGATAGACGAGACGGGTTATTAGAGGAAGCTTCAGACATCGATCTGAGTGATTTCGAAGTCGATCTAGACGACAGTGATGATGATGTACCCTTAGCGAGACTGTACAGAGTTTGACAAAACAATGCCGATAAAGTCGGCCTTGATGAAGCTCGGGAACCAGATGCAGATATTTGGACACATCAGCTCACTGCTAAAGATATTGATGATTTTATTCGGAATCCTGGACCAGTAACAATTCTTGACGAAACTAAGACTGAAATTGACTTTTTCCATTTGATCGTTGACGATTCATTATACCTAACATTTGCCGATGAAAAGAACAGATAGCACAATGTTATGTAAAACACTGAATAGAAACAAACTTGAAAATCGTTTATGTGATGAACTGGACAAAAGACAATTTAATTTAATTTAAGTTTAATTTATTTTTGGTGTGAATAAGGATTAAACTATTTGGAACAAGTTCTGAAAATCTGGTAAATGAATATTAAGTATAACTAAACACCAGCCATATTGTCTTAGGGCACCAGGGGTCAGTGGCTGCTAGGGCAGCAGTCAAAGATGGCTACTAGGGAGTAAAGAGTTAAAGCATTGTGGAAACACCAGTTGGCAGGGCTGAGGATGGCTGTTTAAGCCGAAACATTTCTTTTTCTTTTTGTTTGAGCACTTTTTATTTAATTCACATGGGTTTTTTCACATGGGTAAATTATAGCCATTTTTGCATTTTTGTGCCTCTTTCTTTTTTGTAGCAGTGTGCGGGCTACCTCTTTTATTTTGTATTATTTCATTTAGCTTTACGCACCTGTATCAATCCTGGACAGCTTAGCATCGAAGAGTGCAAACTTTCTTTATTTCTTAGATTTATTCGTTACTCATAGATCCCCAGTCATCCACAAACTTTTACAACATTCCCAGAGATGTCTGCAAATTCTAGGTTGATTTGACATGGTATGACCCTACCATGGCTTTCGATGAGCACTAGCTACATACCATTGATTACAGATAATAGACAAGGTAGCCACTAGTTATCTGAAACAATGGATAAAAACATCACTTAATTTTCTGCAAAATTCTATGACCAAGCTTCCTAGATACCTTCAGTGGGAGCATCGTGAACCTTTTTTTACGCACGAATTTACCAACATTGTCTAGTTGACATTAGAAAATGTAACCAGGACACTAACGTGACATCGATAAATGGTCAGCTTGCTATTCTTTCCATAAGCTTCAAATGATGGAATTAATGCAACAAGCTCAGCTTCGCCAATGCAGTTAGGCAATTGGTACATTAATTCCAATGTTGCGTCATAGGGTTAGAATATCAAAATGTTGATGATTATGGGATTACTTTGCTTGTATTCTGCGAGTGCCTAAAATCTCTGAAAATGCTTTTCCAAGTGTCTCGACATCCTGGCGGCTGATGTCCCTAGACCCCTGGATAGTTTTTTGGCTTGCTTGGCTCAGCGGGCACCTATGATTTACAGTACACACAGGTGATTTCAAGTGTTGAACCTTTAAAATGCAATAGGTAAAAATCAGAAAATAAAATCATGCTTTATTAAGTTATAGTGCCATTGTCATCGTTACAAGAGTCGATAACAAATTTGGGAAGTCTTGCGTATGCACTTAATTTTCTCAGTTTTGACTCTTCCCACTTCCTCTAGGGCTGTTGTGATGCTTTGACCTGGGACATTAGAGATTAAGTTGATCGATCATCTCAGGCTCTCAATCATTTTGTTGAATTCGCTCACAGCAATTAAGCTGTTTGTGCCGATGTAGACGCTTGCGTACATGGAACTGCAAATTTAAGCACAGAGTTGCAGTCCTCGATCACTAGATGGCACCCCCGGATCAGTTATTGAATATTCACAAGCAAGCCGAGCATGAAAGCGGTTTAGAATATGGAGAAGTTCACTCCAATCCCCGTTTTTCAAGAGTTGCATGAATTTAACTCCTCAGGTAAGCCTGACATGCAAACTGGTCAATATTCTTGCCCATAGTATCGATTCATCAGTTTGAAAAAATGATCTCCTGCGAAAGAAAAAATCATCGTCCTCTGTGCCAACCACTTTAGCTACAGTGAGCCAAAAGTATTCCAATCAGTGGTTGAGAAGAATCAGTTTTCTGAAGCAAAAAATTCAACATGGTATTGATTCTCTCACATTCTACTGTCAATTACAGTCATGAAAAAATGATCTCTTGCGACAGAAATAATCATTGTCCTCTGTAGCAACCACTTAAGCTCCAGTGAGCCAACTGTGTTCCAATTAGTGGTTGAGAAAAATCAGTTTTCTGAAGCAAAAAATTCAACATGGTATTGATTCTCTCACATTCTACTGTCAATTACAGTCATCACATACAAAAAATGTGTAGTTCCCTACCGTAGATTTGCATGTAGATTCCTCCATTGACAAATTCAGTGCTTCCTTATATCCACCCAAGTACTGGTGTTGATAGCAAATCATTCATTTATATACTCAGGCTCATCTGCATAACTGCAGTTATAGTTCACGCCCACATGAAACTTCCCCGGTAACAATGTATTGATTGGCTTGTTTCTTATCAAATTCCTGAGTGTTTAAACTTTCCACAGTAACTGAAACACATTTATTGGACAGACATAAGAGCATACAAGCCTATGCATATCAGAATATTTGGCTTACTGTCCACTTAAAAGTAAATGGAACATATCATGGTCCGTACAATGTAACCAAGGTTGAGTTTGGTTTGCTCCCTAACCACCCCACACAGGAATCCCATGATAAACTCTCAGATGGTGGCTCTGTTGTTGAGTTTCATGGTGTTGAGGTAAGGTTTGCTCATTGACCGCTCCCCACGGGAATCCCAGGATAAACTCTCAGCTGGAGGCTCTGTTGTTGAGTTTCATGGTGTTGTGGTAAGGTTTGCTCGTTGACCGCATCCATCGGGAATCCCAGGATGAACTCTCAGCTGGTGGCTCTGTTGTTGAGTTTGGTGGTGTTGTGGTAAGGCTTACTCCCTAACTGCTCCTCACAGGAAACCCAGGATAAACTCTCAGCTGGTGGCTCAGCAGGTGGCCCAGCAGTACGCCACCCCCCCGCCCCCCAAGAAAGAGAAGAAAGAGAAGCCAGACAGGCCAGATAAGGAGCGCGGGGATGGAGACCGGCCTGATCCTGTGCTTTCAGAGGGAGAGGCCGAGCAGCCTGAGAAGGTGGAGCGACCAGAGAAGGTAGAGCGTCCCGAAAAAGAGCGTCCCGAAAAAGAGCGTCCTGAAAAAGAGCGTCCCGAAAAAGAGCGTCCTGAAAAAGAGCGTCCTGAAAAGGAGAAGCCTGACAGAGAAAAAGGAATCAGCCACACAGTCACCAAAAAACCTAGCAACAAAAAGACCAAGTGAGTACTGCTCTATTTACATGGAACGGTTTCCCCGTGCAGAGGAGAACTTAACAGGCAAAGAGAACCCTTTTCTCCGCTCTTACCCAAGAAAGTACATGTCCTCTCCTTCCATAAATATTTTTTCGCGAATTTTTATGATCCTTACATACTGAGCTATTCAAACCTCTGAAATACAACTAATTAGCACAAGTTCATGAATGCAGCCATTCTGTATATATACTAGCCAACCAAAAAATACTTTGTAGCAATGTCCTGGATGTCACGGTGCGCTTGGACAACAGGATATTAGCTGATCTATGTAAAGTGTATACAAATTAGTCTTGATTATCACTCGTGCTGCAGCTTAATTTTACGCCTAGTCCTAAAGATTCAGTGTTACTAGTCATTACTGGAACCTGAGCAACGAAATCGGGCATAATGCCGCTGTTTGGCCATTTATTGCTCCAACAAAAATGAGCCTCGCTGAGCCTAACTTGTTACGACAGTGGTCGCACAACATTGGCCTCAAGGAGACTCACCGTTTATGTCCTGCACACTTTTTACCCAGTTTTTTCAAGGAGCACGTTTATGCAAAGTATGGAATTGGATTGCCCAGTAAATATTGGAACCCAAGCGCCTGTCAACTTAAGCTAAGCTGGAGAAACGAAAGCATCCGTTACAGACAGAACAGGTAGGCTTTCCAGATCTTATGTCGGCTGATAATTTGTCATTGCAGTAATACTGATTCACAAAAAATTTATCGGATAAACTCTTGCTGATTATAGCCATATTTCATTTATAACCTCCGTGCTCTCGAGTTCTAGTGTTTGGGTGATGTGGCTAGCTGTCCCAATTCCAACAAACAGGGCGCACCGCAAACAACATATGAATCTGACCTTCACAAGCTCTTTTAGTCCTTAGAAAAATTTCAAAAATTACCCAAAAATAATTGAATTGTAGGGGCATTGTACTTTTATTGGGTAAGACCTGAAAAAGTGTTTTCTTAGCTTTTAAAGTGGTAAGATTCAGCAGTCAGTGAGCCTTTTCCAGTCACTGAAACCAGCCAGAGCTGCCGCTTATTCCAGCCAAAGTGCCTTATGTCCTTCTCAGTGCAGCGGTCCAATAAAGCCCTCTCATATTTATCCTTTAAGAGCTGCCATCTCTGAGAGCCCCTGGAGAACTGAGCCTTGTCCAGTTCAGATTGCTGGAAGAGATGCTCGTAAATCTATTAGGACCTGTAGGGCAGGATGAATGTTTTGGACGTAGATATAAATTTGTTTTTCTTTGTAGACCCAAGTCCGATATCCACCAGAGTCCACCCAACAGCATTCAGTCCGCAAACTCCACAAGAGCCAAGACCAACAACAACCACATTTCCAGGTACAGTGTGCATGCTTTCAGCTTCAGTGTGTCTAATAAACATGAGTAACTGTCGTCATTATTGTCTTGGATCTTGCGTACACGCCCTCTCCCGATACCATGAAGTGGACATTTGCATTTCTATTGCCCGTTTCTAACTGCGCGGCCATGTAAGACCGATGCTGTCATTGACTCCGTTTATAAATATTCAAAATGCATGTATTCATGTCAGAAAAACCTCTCCAGTAAGTAATTGGGGAAAATATCTGATTGCATTGTCTTTGTTTTCTGAAAGTATAATCCTGTTACACCAGTATGATGTGCACATTTATCAGGCGATTGACAGTGATGCTGTTCAGCGTAATGAGCAGTGATGTTCTCATTAAATGCTGCTGTTGGGCCTCTTTGGGCTGAAACATTGTGAAAGGACGCTGGATGCAGTGTCAGCTGAGAAGATTGTTGATGGGATGTGTTTCTGTGAACTAGAGTGACCCCCGTCAGCCCCCACAGCCCTCTCAGTTGCTGGCAGTGCCTCTGACTGGAGAGGAGCTGGGCTGTGGGGTTGGGTAAGAGCTCTGTGATGTAAGAGTGTTTAGAGCAGGGGTCTCAAACGGGTTCATAAAAGGGCCAAGGGGGCTGCAGGTTTTCAATCCAACCAAGCAGTAGCACACCTGATACAACACATTTAATGGACTGATCTCTGCCTGCACAGTTGAGTAGTTATATCAGGTGTGGTTCTGCTCGGGTGGAATGAAAACCTGCAGGCCCTCTGGCATTTTTACGGACCAGTTTGAGACCCCTGGTTTAGAGATCTCTGCTCTCCCCTTGTCCTGCCCCAGACCCAAGCTGAAGAACATCGACCGGAGCACAGCGCAGCAGCTGGCCATCACCGTGGGCAACGTGACGGTGATCATCACGGACTTTAAGGAGAAGACGCGCAGCTCATCCACGTCCTCCTCCACCGTCACGTCCAGCGCGGGCTCGGAACAGCAGCACCAGAGCTCCGGCTCTGAGAGCATGGACAAGGGGTCATCCCGCGCCTCAACCCCAAAAGGAGAGCTCTCCCTGGGGCACGACGAGTCCTTCTGAGACGCCCCCCCCCCCACCCCCAATCGCAAACTCGGACATTCGGCGCGTGGACGCTCGGCGCGGACGCGGGGATTCGCTAGCCCCGCCCCTCCCACCACCTTTGACCCTCCCCCTCTCCTCCTCTGGTCCCGCCCCCCCTTTACCAACCCAGCCTCTGGATTTGGAGGAAGCAGACAGAACAAACTGTACTTGCGCCTCACGCCCTCTCCACACACTGGTCCTCGCGGGACCAGCGATCACAGCTACACACGTGACGCTGGGGGGACAGTTGGGGTCTGGGGCTACAGCGCCCCCCAGTGACACCACCACACCTGTATGTATTCCATTGTTTTATATGTGTACGTGGATGTGCAGCCTAATCAATTTCTGTTTTCCTTTTGTAAAATACGCTGTGCTGTTTTCCACCTGCTTTTAAACAATTCTAGCCCGTTATTACCCCTTATTTATTGCTTGTTGCACTTGTGCACATTTTGGTAAATTTTTCTTATGTTTGGCTTCGTTCGAACTTTTACTAAATAGCAAGGCTAACATTTCCTTCCTTCCTTCCTGCTGTTTTCAAGAAGTTGAAACATCAAAAAAAAAAAATAAAATTCTAACTCTGGTGCTAGATGGGCTATACTGTGAGTCAGGGCAGGACAGAGTTGAAAGTGGGAGCAGATAACGTCCGTTTTCTAGGCCTGCTGTTAAGGTACAGGGAGACTGAGCTCCAGAATCCCGTTCGTGCGGTCATGACATTGCCCTGGGCACTCGAACTTAATTCGCCATGCTAACGCCCTAATGTTATCATCCAGACTTGTGGGATTAAACGCAGGGGAACGGTCCGGAAGCACTTGGGTAGTTTTGTTTGCCAGTCTTGGCTCGACGAGAAAGAAAGAGAACACTAATATCTGTTGCATCTAATTGCTTGGGTCCCTTTGGGTTTACGGCTTTGGACTGGAGAAAGCAGAGTCTCGCCTCAAGTGGTGCTAAACACGTTCGTCTGTTTAAGGGTCGGGAACAGTTTATCTGAACATTCGTTTCCAAATGTTGGAACAAAACCAACGCTCCTGATTGAATTCTGAGGTGTCCTGGAAGCCAAATTTCTGTCCTTGGTAAATTTGATTCAGTGTCATTATTGCTATGTAAAACCTACTGGAAGTTTCCTCCTCTGAACTCTCGGCCCTTCAGTGCAATGGCGGTTGTACAGACATTTTGTATATGTTCTTAACAGTGCTAATGCAGCTAATAGCTGGACATTATATGAAGACTGAATTCAACCTGTGGTAGATAAATGTATCAAGACTCCAATATCGTAGTGAAGGTAACTGGAACATAAGAATTCTAACAATGGTAGCCATACTAACGAGGAAGCAGTTTCTCAGTGACAAGTTCACAAGTTGAAGACTGATTTAACCAAATTGAATGGCTTTACCTTCCCTGGAAAGGTTTTTATTTATTTATTTTTTTGTTGTTGCCCAAAGATGGTCATTTTTATCACCACACCATCTACCTTTGTAGGAATTGTCAAGTTCTCTACAGTTTCATTCCCCATTTTAGAGTAAGGTCAACAAATTTGTTTGAATTGTACTGAAAGTGTATAACAAATAAAAGTGTTCATACATATTTATTGAGGGACCAAAGGAATTTGATGTTGATGGTGTGCTAACTAGACTAACGGCCATTTTTAAATGATGAAATAATGTGTGATTACAAATACATTTTAAATGGAAGTTTAATATAGTCTGTTTTAATAGTGTAATTTTTATCCACCTTATGTAAAGAAAGCGTTTTTTGAGGAAGCCTTACCTGAATTGGAGCAGGCTTATTGAGCTGTATGGGATAGTTGTTCTGTGAGTGAAAAATCGTACAGTAAGCAGTAGGTCAGTGGTGCTGATCTACACTCGGTGACCTCAGCCCTGGAGCTGTGATTACCCTCTGCGTTGGAGCAGGCAAACTGCTCTTTCAGGAGTTCCAGACATACACACATGCACACGTACTCGCATGTAACGACACGGAAAAGCCCCTGGGTTATAAAGGTTATTGAACGTCGCTGTCGATGCTTCCTCTTCTAGCCTTTCTCCTATTGGCTGAGTAGATTAAATAAGTTCAAATCAAGGAATGGATTTGCACATTCTGGTGCTTATAATGCCACACTAAATCATTACCAAATCTGGGCAAAGTCTCCCGCACTGAGGGAGCTCAAATGAGGGACTGTTCTGTTGTAGGAAGTAAGTTTACTAAGATGAACTTCTAGAGATCAGCGATTGACCGAGTCTAATTTACTTTCTGAAATCCTCTGAACAATTTTAAACACCTGGCTCCAATTGTGACTGAACCACAGGGACACTGGAAGTTCGTTCAGGCCTAGAGCATGCAGGACTGGTGCAGGAGTGACTCTGGACTACAGCATACTAGTTAAAGGCTCTTACATCACTCAGTTGTAAAATGATCCATAGCTTTGTATAAAGTACTTACAGTGGACTTTGTTGAAGTTTGATAATGTAATGTCTGAGAAGCAGGACCTGTAAATTTGTTGTAATGTACTGCTGAAAACTGCATTAAGGGGCTTGTATCAAAGTGAAAGAAAAGAAAGATATTGGATGTTTGAATTAAATGTGATCGGAGAATCTTTTATTTATGACCGTCTTATTTGAAAAGAATTAATGGGACATCCCTTTGAACTGAAGACTGTATCCTTTATGGGACTAATCAAATACAGTGGGGTGGTGTTGATTGAAAGATAAAAAATTGTGGATATTAGATTATTAATCCCAATGGACGTGCTTGACAATGTATTGCAATACATGAAATTCATAATTCATAATTTACTTCTCATAGGTCTTTTCTCTTGCCTTATGCAGCTCCATTCTTATTGAGTCAACTTTTGTAAAAAAAAAAAAAAAATTATCAATTGTATCTTAAATTATTGAAAATTGAATATTTGCTGAATATATGAACTTTGCTTGTATGTAACTTGAAATGGCACAAGAGCCAACATTATGAGAATGACAATGGAGCTGAACAGTTTTTTTTTTTTTTTTTTTTTTAATCGCGCAAGCAGTTATGTTCTTGTGTATGACCAGTAACCTTAATTTACTGTGTAAAGATGGTTACATTTTTTTTTCTTTAGCTTTGTTTGTCAGAGACCCAAATATCAAATGCTTGTTCAATTATGGTCTAACAATCTTGTGAATTTTTAATGTTATTGTACTATACAAGCTTTGTTTTTTTATTTTCTCTAATACAATGTCTTGTACAATGCTTTTGAAGTTTTTGCTCTGTAAAATTATGTAGGGTCTGTTAGTCCATGAGAAGTATAAATATAAATATATATTTTATTTTAATCCTCTTTTTCAGTTTCCCACCGTTGGTCTTATTTTTCCCACTTGCAGAGTTGTCATTGGTGATTTTGTGGAATGGTCAGGTTAATTTCCTTGTGATATATGTATTTGGGGAATTTGAAACAGTCACCCGCTCCTTGTCTCGCTATATACAATACAATGTTGATATATACATGTTACCTGGCATGTGCACGACTTTGTTGTTAGAGGCCACTTTATCATTTCTTCTGCTTCAAATAGAAATGTCTATTTATGAATTATGCTTGTAGTTTTTCACAAATAAAATAGTTACATTTATTTAATTCTTGAGGGGCTTTGATTTCTGTTTCTGTTTTTGAAAGTAAAAGTTTCGATTGTGCCGTCTCAATTCTGAAGCTTCTCAATCACCAAGTCTTAATCTATTAGAGGACCAGAGAAATGCAAACTTTTTTTGAAATGGTGGCCTTTGAAGTGGCAACTGTTGAATCATAACAAAGGTCATGTTGTGCATTTCAAATCTGGGAATATAGACGATAGATGGGTCATGGATGGGCAGCTCAGTAATCTAAATCACCTTTATTTATTGCGCCTCTGTATGTTTACGTAACCAGGTATCAGTAATACATGCTCAACCATCTCATTTAAGAAAAGATGCATTTTATTGAACCCCCTTGGGGTATTTTTCCTTCAGCATTTGACCCATCCTATAGTTAGGAGCAGTGGGCAGCCACAGAGCAGCACCCGGGGACCAACTCCAGTTCTAAAACCAGTTCCTTGTTCAGGGGTACTGGTTGGAGTGTTCCTGTGATGCATGTTTTTGTGGGTGGGGGAAACCGGAGTACCCGGAGGAAACCCACGCGAACACGGGGGAGAACGTGCCAACTCCACACAGAAAGGCCCCTGGCCGGTTTCGAACCCACCACCTTCTTGCTGTGAGGCCGCAGTACTAACCACTTGTAAGAGTGATTAAAATTTAACTCTCGATTCTACCATGAACTTGAATACTGTTATTATAATTTGTTGCCACAAATGCTTTCATTCATCTTTTGGGCACAAATGAGCCTGTTTTTAAATTTTCTGAAGATGTGCCTGTTACTTCTCCCAGCAGGGGATAACACCGTTGTGACTAATTTGAGGCGAACCGCAGAGTCTGTCCTCAAGGTCCCAGCTGTCCTGTGAAGCTCACGGCGGCACCGCCGTCACAGTAGCTGAGGATTTAGACGTTTAGAGTGGAGCGCTGCTCCAGCATGCAGGCCAGGGACAGCCTGCCATATCTCAGCAGTATGGATGTCCCTGTCGGGGCCCGGGCGGACGCTGTGCTAATGGCAGCAGTTCACTGGTTCCTCATTCTGCACAGCTGATGTGCTCTCCACTCCGCCAGGGGCTGATCTGTCCACACAGGCCCTGTCAGTATTGCTATCCCGTCAATACATGTGATGGGCTTTTAGCTGGCCATTGCATATTAATGCCTAACTTTAAGAGCAGGAGCTGGTCCTCGTGGAGACTGGGTTGCTGTACTGTGTCCCATCGGAGTCCCAGCAGTCAGAGCTGGTACTCTGTCTGGGACTTGTATACCCTCACACCTGTATGAATGATATTCTTGGCAGTGCAGTTGTGTATTAGGGTAGAGCAGGGCCGATTAACCCTGGCCTTTCAATCCAAATCCAGTCCCCATTTTCTCTCTTTCCAGGCAGTGCTATGAACAATTATTACCACTGACTGGCCAGATTGTGATCATACCTGACTCCCACGTAGAGGGAGCGTGGAAAACTAGCCATACTTGGCCCTCAAGGACCGTGATTTGGGCAGCCCTGTCTTTGAGAGAGCTTGCATGCGTTCATTGTGATGTTATGATGCTCGGTCTGCCGTCTCAAGTTGCATTTTTTCTGCAGGTGTAGTTGCCAGTTTTTACTGCTGTTCTCAAGCCAATATTTTCATCAACTTTGGTGCAGTGCCCTTTGTTGTGATATTTGTACTCTGTAAAGCTGGCTTACTGCCTTAGTGGAACCACGCTTGCAGTCCTTACGTAGCCTTTAAAACACCAGATTGGAACAGGAAGCTGGAAGACTAAGTACCATGACCTATAAAACTGATGATCCTTGCAGTTTGGCCATCAAGTCACATTTTATTTGGTAAGTAAATGGTCAATAACATGATTTGTTAATATCTCTCCGCTTAGAAGATGTGCTATTTTATGCTGAAGTATTTTATAACACCACCTGCAGAATTCTTTTTTTTTTTTCTTGTCCCACCAGACATACAAGCCAGACACCAGGGGCAGCCTGTACGTATAAAACGTGTTTGGATTTCATTCGAAGTTTAATCGTGCAGCCTGTAAATAATTTTTTTCCCCCTGGAATTTCCTTTTGAGCTCCTCAGGTTATCAAACAACAGAGCTCGACTTTTCAAGAATGCTCTCCCTCTGATTTTATTCCAACAAAGCTTCCAGCATGACACACTCTTGACTACGGCTTCTACACGATTACTTAAAGCAGGTTTTACCAGATGAGTCTTCCGCTGCCTTCTTCCTCATCCAGACCGCAGCCTGAGCAAATCCATATGTTATGGCCAGAAATGGGGAAACTGGCTTTTGAAGAAGAGAAAGGTACACGAGATGAGGGGAATAAACGACGACGATAACAGCAACAGTGCACTATGCTGCTCGTGCATTTACAAAAATGAGCAATCATCTTGTGTCACATGGGTGAAGTTCATTAAAGCAAAAATTATGCCGCAGCTTATATGAGCACTAATGAGAAAAATATGAGCGCGGAAAGTTGAAACATTAGGGAAAATATGCTCTCATTTACTGAACGATATGCAGATATTTCTCATAAATAAGAAACTATTCTGAAAGTGAACAGCGCAGGAGCTGAGCTCCCGAGTTTAACCGTTCCATCCAGATATTAATAGGCATTGCGGTTATTTTTTTCAGACAAACATGAGAAATTTTGAGTCGAAGCCAACTGTTTAGCATTTCCTCCAGTGTTTTGGAAAAGTGTGAGCCGATTCATTCTCCCTGCGTCGCAGAAATATTTTGAGAAGTGTGATTAAAATGTGCCTGATTGGTGGCCCCTCGGCATAGTTGTCGAGATTTTCAAGAATAATTTCACTCTGCCGCGCTTGGTGGTACTCGGTGGAGCTCAGAAGCGAGAAGATTCATTTGAACAAGAGATGTGGCTTTCACACACTCCATGGAAACCACGAGACCAGTCTGGGAAGCATGCAGTCTCACACAAAAAAAAAGAACCCTGAGTGCTTTAAATTGAGGTTCTGCTAAATGCAAGAGATGGTTGTTACAGGCGAGGTAAGTAATTACTAACGTTGACTGTGGTTTAGTGCTGTGACCACTGGGCGCTTTACCCAGACTGCTTTTTACTGTACTCCTTACGGAGAAAGTAATGCAGTAGATCTATTGGAATACATTTCTCTTACACAAGTTTTTAAAGAATAGTTTTTTTTCCCCTTGCTGCAAGCACTGAAACAACATAAAGCTGCAACTTTAGACCAAGATGAATCAAACCCAAGTAAATCAATCCATCTGTTTTGAAATAAGTAATGGCATGACAAATTGACTCATGAAGCCAATTTAATAATGTTTGCAGAGCATTGCATTGTTAGCTGAAACACAACATGACTGCAATATTATTATTATTATTAGTTTATATATTTTTTTTTTTTGTGGATTTGGCTCATTTCATTCAACCTAGTGCAGTATCCATTCAAAGCATGCCTGTTTGGAACAGGCCCATTGCTTTTGGCCTTCGATGCTGCTGCTTGGGAGGTATTGGTGCTTGTGGCTCTCTCAAGATTTTTTAAGAACCATTCAGCCAAATGACTTCACCCTCGACACGACATGTCCTTGGGTCCTCAGCAATCACTTACCAAGTCTGCAGTCGATCAGATGAATGGATGTCGAGAAACGACGAATGGTTGTCGAGAAAATCGAAGGACAGACATACATGCTGATCGATGAATTCAGTCCTTCATGTTAACCTTTTGAGCGCTGAATAAATTTTTAACGAATTAAAAATGTAATTATACTGAGCTGTTGAAAACCTATCATGTGGCAACTTCTTTAAAAGAGCTCCCCTGCTCCCTACGTTAAAAGCCTCCTTTAGCGTGGAGTATCGATGCTTTGTCAGGTAGTGTCACTATAAGATGAGTCGCAGAGAGAATGTATTTGCCCAGGACCAAGCTCTACAGTGATACACAAAACAGTCAAATAACTGCATGTTGATTTAAAGGGGACCTAACATGCTGATCCTTCTTTTAATACATATTAGTAATGTTATAAAGTTGGTTGTTCATGCTCAACCTCTGAAAGGTTTCTAAACATATGATACAGGGATTTTGCCGTAATCCAAGAACGTGATTTCATGAGCGTGATTTCCTCTCTGAACAGCTCCTCCCGAGATCTTCACGAGATCTGGGCAAAACCTGACGTCAGGTTGTGCCGTCCAATTAGTACATTCCTAGCCAGAGCCAACCACTGCGCTGGACCTGCCCATACTGGAAACTATTCTACCAGGCACTAACAGTGGCAGATGATACTATACCTTAGTAGCGTCTACACTTTTGGAAATACAAAAGAAGAACCGCAGATCATTTGAGGCGCAATTTTGTCAGAATCTCTCCCAAAGCTACTTGTCCGTTAACTTTTGTTGCTTTTATTGCATTAGCCAACCTGACGTGATAGCCAGTTGATTGTGGCTGTAGCACAGCGGCTAACACAGCCAAGTTACTGTTGCTAATGTTTATGTCCTAAATATGCAAGAGTGATATCAGGGGAAATTCTACCGAAGGTGTGTGAACATAAACCTCATTTGAAGCTAACTTTTAATACTTGTTTGTAATTTGGATGCTTGGTACAACTGTGAACAGTAACAGAACTTGCTGTCTGAAAAACCTGTATTGCAAGGGTTTGTCTCTGAGGTTATGACCGCTCGGTTACCAGGTACTGAATGTTAGTTTGCATGTCATGCCAATTAAAAATGCTCCTGGTTAACTTACATAGTAATTCTGATCGGTATGCTTGTGTTACTTCGGTAAGCATCAATGTGGCAGTTTTATCATAACGTTGCCCGATTGTGGCCACTACAGTTGGTGATCGCTTCACTTATCCATGACTGGGATCAGCCGGATACTTCACAAATGTCTGAGCAAGCTCTCTGGTGCTACCGTGAAAGCAATGCGAAACGCAGAAGCTCTACCAGTTTACAAATGATTTCTCTGCACTACCTTGACATTATCTCATCCCCCTTTAGAAATATTTGTGGCTAATAAAAAGCCGAAAAAGGCGGAAATTAAATAGGTAATTCTTTCCTGTAGAAGTGATCAATTCGCTAGCTCCACATAAGCAACTTTTCTGCGCTAACGGAACTTACGGTCTACAAAACCAGTATTATGTTCATAACATAACCAAGCTGTCTCTAGCTGATGGGTACTATCCATAAAGCTGCTTTCACATCAGACACAAAGCAAATTTTTCACAGGACAAATTAGCCTACATTCAAAGTCAATACAAAGACGCGAATACACCTTAGTGGCACATCAAGCCGCTTTCACACAGGACGCGAAACGAATTTTTTTCGTGACAGATTAGCAACATTCAAAGTCAATTCAAAGACGTGAATACAGGTGTTATGGGCACGTTAAGCAGCTTTCACACCGGATGCAAAACAAATTTTTCGCGTGACAGATTACATTCAAAGTCATGACCGCTTATCAGCTACTGCATGTTAGTTTGCGTGCTCTGCTAATTAAAAATGCTTCTGGTTAACTTATATGCAGCAATTATGATCGGTATGTTTGTGTTACTTCGGTAAGCATCAGTGTGACAGTTTCATCATAATGTTGCCTGATTGTAGCCACTACAGTTGAAGCTAAACGGAGAGGTGCTGTTTGTGTCTGCCGAGTAGGGCAGCTGTCAGACTAGACATAGATTTTGCAGAGCTTGGGGTGCGTTATTGGGTGCTTATGAAAAGATCACTATACTTGTCCATGACCGGGGTCAGCCTGATACATCTCCAATGTCTGGGCAAGCTCTCCGGTGAAAGCAATAGGGAAGCGCACAGGCTATAACGTGTCCGGGATAACAAACGCTGCATTGCCGTCAATTGAATAATAAATTCTTTCCTGTGGAGGTGATCGATTTGCTAGCTCCACATAAGCAATGGTTCATGCAAACGGAACTTACGGTCTGTAAAACCTGTATTATGTTCATGACATAACCGGAGCTCTGTCGCGCTCTCGCACGCTATCCATAATGCACCCATTTTCCGCAAGGAAAAGCTGGTTATTCCAAAGCAATAAGTAAACCATTACCACGGGCAATTTCTGAAAAAGGCTGTTTAGCTTGGAGCTTTCACCCCTCTGTCATATACAAGCGCAGAAGCTGTTCGTTTCTTCGCGCTAACAACACACCACAGCTATGCACATGAACCAGCAAGTCCTAATATACACCGAAGCAATCCATAACCTGTTGGTCTACTTTTAGCTGCTCCTCACTGTCCGTGTTTCCCTCTAAACTCAGACCCACCGGATTTCTAGAGTCTCCGATCTACTCTTGGGTATGTCGACCCGTTCTACAAATGTGTCTATATGGGGTGGATTCTAGCTTTCCCTGCATCCGAGCTACGGAGTAGTAAAACCGCTGTACTCACCAACTATTGCCATAGCAAACTGTAGCCGATTGCAAATTCCTGCTGACTTTCACACTGCATCCTCCACTTTCGCAGTTGCGTTAATTAGAACAAGTTAATTTCATTAGATCTATACACATGTACTGTGGGCACACGGGGAGTGGGGGCCATAGCGGAAGAGCCACCCCAATGAGGCGTTTCAGACAGAGACTACTATGGACTACAAAAGGGGTTTTTTGAGGATGGCAGTATGAGCGAAATAAGTACCCTCTTTTTTACTTTGCGCGATCAGGAGTACTCTAGGGGAGTCAAAGACTAAAATATAAACTTGGAAAAATAGCATATTAGGTCCCCTTTAAAGAACCCAAAATAAGTTGGGAGGGATCGTTTCATGAGCTCTGAGAAGGTCCCTCAGAATTCCACACAATTCAGCACCAGACATTGGAGCACCCCACTTCCTATAGAGCGATTTAATAAGCAAATGTCATAACAGCTGAGACAGTTCTCGGAAACTGTCAATTCGCTCGCCATGGTTTTGATGAAAGTATGTCATGGAAATAAAGAAAAATAACTGTGGCACAAATCATAAAACCAGCCAGATTGCACTGGCGCAGGGTTTGTTTGTGCTGCAGAACTGCACTCTTCCTAGAGAAATATAAACTATCTTTTTGAATATTTTCACGGTCTTCCATTTTAAGGCAAGGGTTACTTTGTTCTAAATTTAGCAAAAAGGCTCTGGATGGAACTCATAAATATAATAGCTCTGGTCATCATTACATCAAACGATGAATTTTCTGAAGGTTTTGCTTGGACGCCAACTTTTTTTGCTTTCCAGGAAATGAGTGATTGAGGATGCAGCCAGAGCTGTTTTTCAGTTTGGTCTCCTTGTCTGTCTCACCATATGCAATGTACTGCAAGGCTCAGTGAGTCTAATGGAGTCATCCCTTCAGGAAAAGCGAGACATCAGGGATGGTTTCTGCCTCGAGTCACAGGGTGTCAAAAACTGGCATGCTGAAGGCTGAACATTCTTTATGGACTGCATCAAATTATTTTTCAAGTGTTGTAGAAATGCAGGGAACAGTATGTGCATGGCCTTCAATTCAGAATTTTTTTTTTTGTGCCTAGAAAGAAGTTGCATGGGGATCACTGAAAATTGCACAAAGTACCATAAACTATTGTCTTAAAAGCTATTAATATCATACTTCTTGTGATCATTTCTGGAGCGTGAAGGAGGACAAATATTGATGTTGATTACCTATTGAAACTGTTCGAGTCATTGCGCTTTTAAAAGTGTCCAAACTTGTCACTTTTAAAAATGCTATGACTTGAACAGATTTAACAGGAATCCCGTCAAATTTCGGTCAGTATTCCTGGTGCATAGGAAAGGAACCTGATATTTATGTATATCTTTTCAAATATACTGATGGACTTTCAAAACTTATAAGTATGACTTGTCAAAAATAGTGTGGTTGTGTTTGGGAAACTTAATTTATATGATTACATAATTGATATGCAGTTGTCAATGAGTAAGGAGACACAACAGTGCGTGAGGTCATGACCTTGTTTGTATCTGTGGAGCAGGATTTGAGGAATTAGTGATGTAACCTCGTCCAGCTTCACTGATCACAATTGCAATGCTGTCAAATGCCTTAAAACAATCCTTGAAGTCATTAAGGCCAGAATCCAAGAGCATTTGTTCAAAGACACTACGGTCGCCATGCCTTGCCTTTCCAGACCCCAACGTGATCAAGCCATTGGGCTGTGGATGGCTGGAACACTGCAAAATCGCATCGTCCAGTGTTTCGGTGTAAGCCAACCCACATTCTCTAACCTTGTGGCTCGTTACCAGGAGACTGGAAGCACCAATGATCGACCCCGACCTGGTCAGCCTAGGGTCACGACACCAGCCCAGGACAATCAGATCCACCTCGTCCACCTGAGAGATCAGTTTCGAACCTGCACCAGGACGGCTCAGGAGACCCTCAGAATCCACAGCCCAAGGATCAGCAGAAGAATAGTGAGTCGCCAACTTGGCGGTCACACTCGGTACTGAGATTGGAGTCAATCTTTGTTCTTGATTTTGTTGTTAAACTTGTCATTGTTGATTCTTTGTCATTTTTTTTTCTTGATGTTATCTGACATTTTGTCCAAGTTGTTACGGGTAAAGTCAATAAATGGTTACAAATTTGAATCAGAGTTTGGCTATAATTCTGGTTATAAGTTTTTAAAGTCCATCTGTATATTTTACTGCAGCCCCTCTAGGTGAAATCACATTTCCAAATGCAAGTCAAAATCATTCAAATGTGGATCATACTGACTTTGCTGCATGTAAGCATCATGGAGCATAAAAGTTCCATCCTATCATTCTGGTCACACTATGACTGTTCTTTGAACACCACCTTTAGGCCAAACTTAACTTCTACAGAAATGCAATAGGTCAAACAGTCCTAATGAAAATCGGCTAAAATTTGCCTTGGACATCCCTGGAGCCTAGAGTAGTTCCCCCGTTGGGCTTCTTCACTCTATACCCTTTCCTGTAGTGCCACCCGTAGGCCAAACTATTAATTCTGCACATGGTAAGAATAGTATAGTTTTAGGAATATACCCTGCTGGCATCTACCGAGAGCATTTGTTTGGTTGATTTGCATTTCTTTTGTTTTCTCTCTTCTTTTTCTGAATGCTTTACACAGAAACCAGAAAAGCTAGCTTGTGCCTTATATATCAGATACTGGGAATGGTTAAGTACTGTATAAATCCAGATTCATTTTACACAACATAGTTTCCCAAAATTCACCTGATTATCAAGCAGGGGCAACCAACAGAATGATTAAATATGCCCACATGCATATGATATTCTTTCAAAGTTATTCAAAAATGATCTTTTCTTTGATTATTATTATTATTATTATTATTATTATTACTACATGTTTTTTAGCTCCCCTTTCCTCCAAAGGAATGATAACTCCCACACGAAAGCCGTATGATTGAGGATTTACTGCTCAGCATCCCCCAGGCTCGTAAACTAGAACTGTAAATCTTTGTTCAAGAACTTTACCACTTTTTTCCACTCTGTCTGAAGTAGGACATATTTGCTTTTACAGCTGCTCCATATTTTCTTCAGATATGAGCCAAGGATTGGATAGAAAAGAATCAGACTGCCAATTTGAAAGAATCTAAAGCAAGTCCCCTGAGAATAATCTGTTCTCAACTGCCATAAGATAAATTACTCATACCATCCTATTGTTCTTCAGAAATGGAAGAGGGAAGTTGTGTTTGCGATTGTTTGTCTGAGCACAGACAAAACACAAATGAGCACGAATGTGTATGAGTGTGACTAAAAGTGTATTTGTTTTTGTGCATGAGTGTGTGTGTGTGTGTATGTGTGTGAGAGAGAGAGAGAGAGAGAGTTTATGTGAATTTTATTTTTACACTGCATTTGTTTGAGAACACATCTGTATGCATGTGTATGTGTCAGCCCATATTTTGGCCTGTGAATGAACGAGTGGTCGGTGTATGCGTGTGACAGATTTTATATGCTTTTGTGCGCGCGTGTGTGTGTGTGTTTCATATGCAGCCTCATCATACAGTATGCAGCCTCACGTAGCCATAGGAGATGCTATGTGCCAGCTCCGATGTGTCCTGAGCTTTGCAGAAAGATTGTTGGTGCTCTTGTGAGAGTTTTGAGTGGACGCTGCTGAAGGCAGATCATTCTTTTTTTTCTATTTTCATCATCATGAGGTTGTTTGTGGGTTAGTCTGGGCTCATTTATCTTTACAGTGAACCTCATTCCTCTGGCCAGCACTCTCTGTCATAACAAGATTTCAGCATCTATATAGCCTACTTTGCAATTTTTTGGCAACGCTGTTGCCAAATCAACTAATCAATCATAGTAACTTCTGAATAGCCGAACTCTGTAATTCCTGAAAACAGAATGCGGACTCTCAATCCAAAATAGCAATGTGGTGCACTGCATATCTGCCTAGATATGAATGTACTTTGTCTGGATGCTGTCATTTGAAATCTGTTGCATCAATGGGCTCCGTCCCAAATGGGATAATGTTGGTTTGCATTGGACAGTATTCCTGCTTCACAAGCTTCTCCCAAAAATACAGTGGACAACCAGCTGTCAGTGCTGAGATGCATCTCTCTGCTGATTATCGCTAATGTTCATCCCACAGTACTGCAAACACTCAGTAGTGTAAGAGCAGCATATACTGTACCTCGCTTCTCATTTTGTAGGCATGGCTGCCTCTGGAAAGACTAGGCAATGGCAGCTCATCTAATTAGACAGGCAAGAACGTCAGTTACATCTCAGTGTTGAAACAAAATAATATCTTATCTGCATTATGCCATGGAGGAGAATGGATTGATGGAATGCACTTGAATTTATTCAGAAAGTGAGGGCCCAATTTTTATGAAGAGATAAGCGATTTAGCTGTCATAAAACCCAATAACATTGCCAATGACTGAAAATTGAAGATGCAATCTGAGGGACTCAAGAGGGTCACAAGTTTAAAAAGCCTTTGATATACAACCCCAATTCGGGAATAGTTGGGATGAAGTGTAAATTGTGAATAAAATCAAAATGTGATGACTTTCAAATCACGTGAGCCAATACGTTCTTTACAATAGACCATAGATAACATTTCAAATGTTGAAACTTAGACATTTTACATTTTTATCCACAAAATGAGCTTATGTCAAATTTTCTGGCTACAACAGGTCTCAAAAAAGTTGGGATACCGGCAAAGAAAAAAGGGCTGAAAACGCAATTAATGTATAAGAGAATCAGCTGAAAGAACATTTAGCAAGTAATTAAGTCAACTGGCATCAGGTGTGTAACATGATTGGCTATAAAAGGGATGTCTTACAGAGGCTGAGTCTCTCAGAAGTAAAGATGGCCAGTGGCTCTCTAACCTGTGAAGGCTTGCGAAACAAAAAAGTGGAATACTTTAAAAACAATGTTCCTCAATGTCAAATTGCAAAGGCTTTGAAGGTCTCATCATCGACAGTGAATAACATTGTCAAAAGATTTAGAGAAACTGGAAAAATCTCTGTGCTTAAGGGACAAGGCCGAAGACCTTTACTGGATGCCCGTGATCTTCGGGTCCTCCGACACCACTGCATCATTCACCGGCATGATTCTGTCGTTGACGTTACTAAATGGGCCCAGGAATACTTCAAGAAACCACTGTCAGTAAACACAGACCGCAGTGCCATCCACAGACGCCACCTAAAACTCTATCATGCAAGAAGGAAGCCATTGTTGAGCATGATCCAGAAGCGCCGCTGAGTTCTGTGGGCCAAGGCTCATTTAAAATGGACTGTAGCAAAGTGGCAAAGTGTCCTGTGCTCAGACGAGTCCAAATTTGACATTCTTGTCGGAAATCATGGGCATTGTGTCCTCCGGGCTAAAGAGCAGAAAGACCACCCCTCCTGTTATCAGCATTCAGTTCAAAAGCCAGCATCTCTGATGGTATGGGGATGCATTAGTGCATATGGTATGGGACACTTGCTGAAAGGTATATAAAGGTTTTAGAGCAACATATGCTCCCCTCCAGATGACATCTATTCCAGGGAAGGCCTTGTGTATTTCAGCAGGACAATGCAAAACCTCATACTGCAGCTATTACAACAGCATGGCTTCAAAGTAGAAGAGTCTGTGTGCTGAAGTGGCCTGCCTACAGTCCTGATCTTTCACCGACTGAGAGCATTTGGCGCATAATGAAACGAAAAGTCCGTCAAAGGAGACCAAAAACTCTCCAGCAGCTGAAAGCCTGTATTAAGCAAGAGTGGGATCAAATTCCAATGGCAAAAGTCAAGAAACTTGTCACCTCAATACCCAGATGCCTCCTCTCTGTGCCAAAAAGAAGAGGGGGTGCTATACCATGTTAAACAGGCCCCTGTTCCAACTTTTTTGAGACCTGTAGCAGTCATCAATTTTGAAATGAGCTCATTTTGTGAATAAAATTGTAAAATTTCTGTTTCAACATTTGCTATGTTATCTCTGTTCCATTGTGAATAAAATACTGGCTGGTGTGATTTGAAAGTCATTACGTTTTGATTTCATTCACAATTTACACTTTATCCCAACTATTTTGGAATTGGGGTTGTACAATGGCCACTACACTACCGGTCAAACTTTTTAGAAGACCCCAATTTTTCAACTTCTTTATTGAAAATTATGCAGTTCCAGTCCAATGAATAGCTTGAAATGGTACAAAAGTAAGTGGTGACCTGTCACAAAAGGTAAGGTCGCCCAGGTTTTTTGTACACCATCGAGTACAGTTGTAATAAAAATGATTCAACCCTCATTGCAAATTGGGTTTAATAGCAAAATTTAGTCTTTCAGCTGAATCTGATAAACAGATTAAACAAGAACATTATAAATAGCTCAACACAACTAATATTACAAGCGGTTTCTCCAGATTTAATAAAAAATGCTATTTTTAATCACTGCTGCAGTCTCAAGATTATTCAACCCCCCGAAAAGAATCCCTCATTAGAGCAAATCTGCACATCAGGTGTTGTCTCAAGCACACCTAATGCAGCTAATCAAGAGCTTAATTAGTTGCATCAGGTTTGCTTGAGATAGAACACATCAAATACTTGCACTCGCTAGGGGATTGTTGACAGAGACATTTGATTGCATATTAGAAATATGGCTTTCAAAAGAATTGTCCAAAAAGCTTGTAGAAGAGATCATTGTCTGGCGCAAACAAGGAAAAGAATACAAAAAGGTAGCACAGGCACTGAATTTTTGGGGAGATACAGTTGGAAGCATAGTTTGCAAGTTCAGAGTTCAGAGGAAGAGTGGTTACAGTACCAGGATGTGGCAGAAAGAGGAAGCCATCAATGACTGTCACCAGATTCCTGAGGGGACGGGTGGTCAAAAACCCTTAAATGACTGCAGGAGACCTGATGCAAGACTTGGAGGCAGGAGGCACTGAGGTTTCAGTTTACATGGTAGGCCGCATACTACACGTTGACGGTGTCCAAGACATACACCACAACTGATCCGAAAGCACAAGCTCCAATATGCACAAAACCATATAAATACGCCGCAGAAGTGTAGGGATAATTGATCAGTGGAGTAATGGGAAAAAACTGGAATAATTTGGGCTTATGAATCAGTGGTATGTCTGCAGAAGGAATAAAGAAGCATATGCTGAAAAGTACACCCCGCCTACAGTGAAGAATTGTGGGGCCTTTTTGATGCTCTGTGGCTGCCTTGCTTCCTCTGGCACTGGAAATCTGCTAAGTGTGGAGGGCAAGATGGATTCAGTCAAGTACCAGGATATCCAAGGAGAAAATGTCATGCCATATGAAGCTTTGTGTAAGTTCAGTCAGGAAGACTCTCTCTCTCGCGCACGTCAACTCTGTTTATTTTCTTTTCATTCACTGGCATGCTCACCTATAACCTCTGCAGTCAATGTCTGGGGCTGTCAATTGAGCAGTCAGCTGGTGTGGCAGCTGATCTCTTCCATCCAACCGTGGCGCACCTCAGTCGCATTGCTGGCCAATCGTTATGTCGCTGTCTTTTTAAAAAATGTCATTTTTCTCTGCTCTGTTTCGTTCATGCTGCCGTTCGCTGGCCCTCCTCCTCCCCAATGCCACCCTGCTCCATCAGACCTTCCGTACTGCGCTCCAGCTCCGCCAGCCTTCAGCCACCATCGCCACCAGTGTCTGGACTCTGCAGGGGATTTTTCCAGCTGCTGCCCTGAGCCGTGCTCCTGCTCTACGAGTCTCCCAAAGAGTCCAAGCGCCAAAGACTTGTCTGATTTTAAGCGTGTTAATTCTGACTGCTGTCTTCCTGCTGTCCTGATTTGCCATCAATTTATCATTCAGCCAGCGGAGGATGGGCTTCCCCAGAATAGCCAGGTTCCTCCTGAGATTTCTTCTCAATGAGGAGTTTTTTCTCACCCCCGTTCCAGGCTTTTTCTGCCTTCGGGGAGTTTTTTGCCTGCTATTAGGGATTAGGGATTAGTCTGGGCTCTGCCTTTTTCTCTACGTAAAGCATTATATAAATAAAATTGAATTGAATTGAATTCTACTTATGCTCAATGCATATTATAATTTTTCTTGATTTCACTCGAGTCTCTCCTGATTGAACTGTAGGTGATGCTTGGGCATCATTGGACCTTCCAACAGGACAATGATCCTAAGCATACCTCAACATCCACCAAGGCTTGGGAAGATTCTAGAGTGCCCATCATAGTCGCCTCACTTGAACCCCATAAAAAAATCTCTGGTAGGATTTGATTGAGAACTACTAATTGCAGTCAAAAAGGGACGCGTCTTAGCACCCTGCTGACTATGCCACTCCCCTCTGGTATGCGCCTAGTTGGTCAGGGGTTCATCCTACAGCAAGATAATGACTCAAAACATAAGTCCAAGCTCTGCCAGAACTACCTTAGGAAAAAAGAACATGTTGGTAAGCTTGAAAACATGGAGTAGCCAGCGCAGTCTCCAAACTTAAACCCCATGGAGATGGTTCGGGATGAACTGGACAGAAGAGTGAAAGCAAAGCAACCTACAAGTGCCACACATTTATGTGAACTTCTGCAACAGAGTTGGGAAGAACTTAAAGAACGCCACAAGTGTGTTCAGCTGTTATATCTGCCAAAGGTGGGTACTTTGAGTCAAAGTTTAAAGTACATTTTGGTTCATAAATTGATTCCATGATTTTTTTTTTTTTAACTTTGATCGTTAATTTGTTCTATCGTGTCTATGCTTTCATTCCAGATTACAATGAAACTTAAAACTGCATAATTCTTCATTAAAAACTGAAAAAAAAATTGGGGTGTCCCAATTTTTTGACTGGTAGCGTAAGTCAAGATTAAAAAACATGGCCATGCTGACACATTTCAGCCATACAGGCCTTGACTGGGTAATGTTCCTTTTTTTTTGCACCGATTATTGGCTATGCTTTAGGTTTTATATATGATAATTGTCCAAGAAATTCTGCGTCAAAGTCACATCACAGCTAAAATAAATATGGAATTTGACCTGCAACAGACTAATTTCTAGTTTGCTTGAAAACACCCTACAATAACTAAATAATTTTTTAATAAAAAACAACAGTTTTATGTAACTCCTGAATAAAATCTTGTATGGTTGAATGGTGTCATAAAAAATCATTAGAAGTAACTGAACTCAGCTGTTTGGAACTGTTTGACTTTTAAGAGTGTAAGCTAAAGATATTTTGCCCTACGTCTTTTTTTCCCCAGTTAAATACTGTATAATTAATTGCTACAGCTTTGAAACTGGCAATGAAGTCATTAACTTGTCAAGTTATTTTCAGGAATACATGTATTAAAGAACAAACTGCATTATGAACCCCAGACCGATATGAATATGCTCCTTGAATTACTGCCAAAAGAGATTAATTATGCAAATTCTGAGGTGAGCAATTTTTGGACATCCACCAATTTAGTCTAAATGCAAGTGGATCACGCAACTTCTCTATGTGATTACAGTAAAATAAATGATTACTCATAGCTAAGCAGATGCAATGTATAAGCTTAATCACGCTTAACCTATTTGGCGTGAGTGTAGTGTAACGTTCAGCTGTTCTCTCCCAATAAATAATAAATTGATCTGGATCCTACTCAGTTTACCTGGCTTTGATCACATTAGCCTTACGCAGCCCCAGCTTAGTGGTCAGGTTGGGGTTATTTCACCTTTTAGTATATAAAAGAGGAAGAAGCATTCAAATATTTATCTGACCTTTTCTTCAAATGATGTGGAACCCTTTCATTTGTTCTGTGTTAAGAGAATAGGTAAGAAATAAAAACCACTTTGGCCAAGGAACAGAGAATATTTACTGTGTACAACTCCTCAGCGTTCTTTTCTGGCCAAGTGGGAGAGCAGGGCGTGCTACCACTGTTACAACTTCAGCAAAATAATAATAATAATAATAATAATAATAATAATAAAGTATGTGCAAAAATATTAGCGGAAGACATAAGGAACATATTTCTAGAAGGAAATTCTCAACTAAACCATGAACCATCTGGATTTATTAATATTGTACTGAGTACATCTCAGCACAATTTCTGTGCAATATGGTGTTTTCAAGAAGAGAGGCGCTGCCATATTACATAGCATTTGAATGTATGTTTTGAATAGATGCCATTTCAATATGTATTGGAAACAAATCTATTTATTGTGTACTGCATATTATACTGAACATATTCTACAGCACATCTGTCCGCTGAAAATTAGAGTAGATGGACTGAGTCTGAAGCTAAGTTAGGACGTATGGGAGAGCCATGACTGAGCTGTACGTTCAGAAAGTCTAAAACCCTCTCTCACACGCTAATGATTTATCGCTCCCTGAAGTCGCTTGCGGGGCGTTCCCAAAACAAGATGCTTCTGGTTTCCTACACTCTCAGAAATAGGGGTACAGCAGGAGTCCATTTCTGTTCCCCAAGGTATTATGTACCCTTTGGTGCTAATTATAGGACCTGAAGGTACATGTGTGAACCTTTTAAGGGTCTAAAAGGTACTTTTATGTTCCAAAACAAATAAAAACTCACTTCTAAGGTACAACAGCAGTACCTTTGAGGGTACTGCCCCAGTGACGAGCCTTGGTTGTCACTGGGGCAGTACCCTCAAAGGTTCTGCTGTAGTGGATACTGTGAAAGGGGGGTCTATAGTCATCACTGACTGCTGTGATTGACAGCTGCTCTGAGGGAAGAGGTCATATAGGCTTCCGCTGACTTTTTTCGGGAAAAGTGCTTGGGTAGGAACCTGAAGAGCTGACTGAACATGAATGAATCCAAAATGATTTTTAAACTGCAGTGAACACTGACAATAAAATACTTTCCACTTCTGAAAGTAGCATACTGTACTGCTGGCAGCGAAGCTATACCACTAAGAAGTGACAATTAGTTAACTCTTACGTTACTTAAAGGTTAACTATGCAAGTTTGTTTTCTTTCACTTCTGTTGACATTCAAACTCAAACAAAACAGAGGTAGCCCGACCCTCCCTCCCATCGTTCCCATGCTTCCATAATTGCCATAACTGACATCTCTTGTCGGTGATTGTTCGGGATGGTTTGTTATCTTATGGGGCACAGCCAGTGCCCTTTGTGTTTATTTGCAGTTTGTGACGCCTATGCGGTCTCCAGAGCCCGGGTTTTTTTTTTTTTTTTTACAGTGAATTTAGGGGCAGGCCACTAGCGGATCGTGGAGAGATGTCGGCAAACTGAGACAAAAATATAATCGCGCAGAAAGTAAACAAACTTGCATAATGCACCTTTACGCTAGATTCATTGACAGGTCACCCTAGTAATGAAAATCCATCGAAAAATGTTTGCTGCTCTGGACAAAGCTAAAGTTATTGTTTGCACTGAAGCTGCTTGTTGGAAGTAAAATCTATTAGCTTCCAAGCTACCCAGTTAAGCGAGATTCGGAGTCACCTTAGTAATGAAAATCAATGGTAAAAAAAAACTTTTAACTCTGAACATAGCATAATGTACTGTAATCAGCACGAGCCTGAAAAGCAAAGATTCAGTAATAGGTCACTTCAGTTAGCAAGCCAGGGAGGTAGAACTAATGTTAATACACACATGATAGTGGGGTTTCTATTTACTCATACATTGTATTTACATAGTTTTAAAGGGTTGGTCCAGATTTTTTTGAAGTAGGGTGGTATGAGGTACTTATCCTCGGTCAGTTTATTAGCTATTGAGTAAATGGCATTCAGCTCACACCCAGTTTCTCAAAGCAGGGAAGAGTACCGGACACTGTCGCTGAAACTGTAATGTACTGCTATGGGCAGGGAAAGGAGCAAATGCTGCCTAAAAAATGGTCCACCTTAATAATCAAAATCTGTATCCTATCTTTAGAATATTTTCACCATTTTATGTAGCTATTAGACAGTCCTTTTCTCTTTGCTCTATATTTTCTCAACTGTACAGTAATACATTAGTTGGAGGTAGTATGTTCAAAGTCCAAAAAATGAAATATTAGTGCCAAAGGCATTTGCTGTCTGGTGGCAAGCCAAACCTGTGAAGATATTTTAAATGTAGTGTTCACTTAAACAGATACTGAGTTTTTTACGTACCTAAAATATGTTTTGCTGTCGGGGGCATTCTAATCGCCATTTGCAGTAGATCATTCACTAACTTTGAATAAGTGGTAGAACTTGACTTTGACATGAACTGTATGTTCTCATTGTACAATCACTGGCAAAGACCGGTAAGACTGGACCTGCCAGGTTACATCAAAACTTCATGGTATGTGGGCAGGTGTATGGGCACGACTTTGATGCCATGACTAAACTGATCACTACTGCATCAACTCTGGCCCTAATGATATAACCAGGGCAAGATGGGGACCGAATCTGGGATATTTTGGCACCATTTTTGCACAGTGGGAGGAGGCAGAGACGCATCATCCATCTTTATACACAGCCAGTCCTTCCATCACAAAAAGCGAGTGGCAAAGATTTGGGGAAAAGTAGGCTTCAGGTATGCCCTGGTATGACTGTAGTATGAAAAGGCAAAGACAATGGACTGTTGGTCCATACAATGGCCCTCATTTATCAAACGTGCGTACACCAAAAAAAATTGGTGTATGCCAAAACTGCCGCAAGGATCGGCATTTATCGATCTGAACGTGCGCGAATGGTCCGCAAAAATCTCACGCCAGGTCTGATAAGGTGTACGCAAATTTGAAACTAGCGAACAACTTGCAGGAACGAGTGCAGCTGTCAAAATGAGTACTAAACCATATGCAGCGGTGCAGACGTCATCCTGTTGTTGCTCTTATAAGTAAAATTAATAAATAGTCTAAATAGAAAAATTGGCTAAATTAATAAATGAATGAATGAATGAATTAGACACCTGTGTTGAGAAATTAAAGAAATTAATATTTTTAGACAACCTGCTTGTCAGGCCAGGTGGCTAAAAATTACAATCAATTTGTTTAAGCCCAATATGTCAGATGCTCATCCAGTCAGATATATACTGAACAACAAAAGAAACACGTTAGCCTAATTAAAGGCAGACTGGAAAATAAGTTTGCGCGTAATTGTTATAGAAAATCAAATTTATTACTAGCGCGTGCACATTTACACTCGTTTCATCAAACTTTTCTTTATTTTGCGGTCACTTCGACTTGAGTAACCATAAGAGTACATTTACTAACTAGCTAGCTTGCATTTCTTTTGTTGCTCAGTATATAGATGCCTACAGACACTTCAACCGTGATCACATTTTGACAATGGCAGATCTTCTATTGTTAGAGGAATAAGCTTCCGTCCGAAGAGAGACACAGAGATCTCCTCTAGGGAAGTGACAAGTGGCAGGTCGTTTTGTGCGGCACCCATTAAAATGTCATGGAGTAACACTGATAAAAGTACAATGAGGAGTGATCTCTGCAGACTGTATTTTGACAATTACCCTGATGCAGCTCCGATTGAGGCGGTGGGGACTCATCCATGTCCCCACCGCCTCGTATTCCCACGATGGAGGGGGAGCCTATCAGTGTCGCCATGCGCTCCTGGAATGGTGACAGCTGTCTGGTTGGCCTCCGCCGGTCTCTGCACTGCTGCGCCTGAGCGCAGCAACCCGTTTTTTGGAAGCGATCTTAAAATCGGACCGCTTTTTTTAACCAACATGTAAAGCATTTGGATTTTCAATTATGTAGGCAATATAACATGAAATATCATGGATCTATAAATTGAATTTATTGAGGCCGATGTTATTCGCACTATACACATGGCCAATGCTGAATTTTTTTCTTGACCACACTTGTAAGTGCACCAGTTGATTTTAGTGCCGCTTAGAAAGTACCGCTTAAAGTAAGTTTGGCCAAGACAACATTTTTAGCTTTGTACGCACTTAAAATAAGTGTGGGCAATGGCGAAATGTGCATCTTGGCTACAATAATAAGTGCATCTAACAAGAACTTTGGTCATTTAAGTGCGTGCAAGCACAAAAAGTAAGTGTGAACAGTCACTCTGATTTATTAATGAATTAAATCAAACCTCTGCTGCACTCTGGTTTTCCACCCCAACGGTGTTTACTGCAGCAGCATTAGTTCTCCAAACTGCAGCCTACTGAGCTCCCTTTATGCCACTCTTAAGACTTCCGAATAAAATTATTTTGTTTTTCTCCATCTATCGTCGGCCTGCTGATAAAACCTTGTATCTTCAAAATGATAAACTTTACAGAACAGCAAAAAAAAAACAAAAGTTTTGCATGTATGAAGTTGAGCTGTATTCGGGTAGGATTTCAATTTTTCCTCCAAGAATGAATCCAATCAATGAAATTGAGTTTTTGTTTCTTATCAAATTGTACATACGAGGTTTTATCAGGAGGCCGATGATATTTCCTCCTCAGTGAAGTTCTTTCTTCTTTACCGACTTTCGAGAGTCCATGTTGTAAAGTGGGCAGGACTATGCTTCCCAGAGCATGAATTTATAGGGGCGTCTCATGTAAATTGCGATGGTTTCTGCCGCCAGATTTATCAACTCCAGGCCAGTTCTACACCAAAATCAGTGACATAGACACGTTTACATCAGACGTGACACCTGGCGAACACTGATATTTACACCAGAATGTCCACCAGATCCTGCGCAAGTTTGATAAATGAGGGCCATTGTATGCAACCTGTACTTAAAGACTATGAATGTTCCCTTATGCAGCATGCCTGCTGTATGTACGCATTGGGTTCTGGTCATAGCTTCTTCATCTTTTACCTGAAGCATTCTTTAATGCACGATTCACTTGCAAATTTTAAAGTTAGCTCTTAAACTGCTTTCAAAAACATGCAAAATGAGCCTTTGTCCAATAAAATAGGTTAAACATGCATCAATATTGTAGCTTGGCATAAATTATGATTAAGCTTGTATTTTTATGCTGATTACAGCAGGCAACTTTTGTCTAATATGTTGTAGTTTTAATCAGCAGAGATGGACGATGATTGTTCACCTGCACTGTTAATTTTCTGAATTTCATCTTTCTAAATGAACTCATGACACGGTAAGGTTACTTTAGGTTATTTGAAAGTACATGTGGCTTGAGATTGGTCAACCTGTCGTAAAACTGAAAGGGCAAATTATATGTCTGTATGAAATTAGCTGCCTAAACATTTAATAAACATCTGCTTAAATTAATTTCAACATTAGTATCATCTAACACTCCCTAAGTTTATTTGGGAAGGGTTTAATTACAACCTCAATTCTGGAAAAAGTTGGGACGAAGTGTAAATTGTGAATAAAATCAAAATGTGATGACTTTCAGATCACAAGCCAATATGTTATTTACAATAGAACATAGATAACATTTCAAATGTTAAAACTGAGACATTTTACATTTTTATCCACAAAATGAGCTTATTTCAAATTATCTGGATGCAACAGGTCTCATAAAAGTTGGGACACAAACAAAAAAGGGCTGAAAAAGCAATATATAAGAGAATTAGCTGAAAGAACATTTAGCAAGTAATTAAGTTAACTGGCATCTGGTGTGTAACATGATTGGCTATAAAAGGGTTGTCTTAGAGAGGCTGAGTCTCTCAAAAGTAAAGATGGCCTGAGGCTCTCCAATCTGTGAAGCCTTGCGTAAAAATATTGTGGTATACTTTAAAAACAATGTTCCTCAATGTCAAATTGCAAAGACTTTGAAGGTCATATCATAGACAGCGCATAACATCATCAAAAGATTCAGAGAAACTGTTAAAATCTCTAAAAACCTTGTGTGTAAGGGACAAGGCTAAAGACCTTTACTGGATGCCTGTGATCTTCGGGCCCTCAGATGCCACTGCATCACTCACCGGCATGATTCTGTCATTGACATTACTAAATGGGCCCAAGAAATCACTGTCTGTAAACACAATCCGCCGTGCCATTGCCAGAGGCCACCTAAAACTCTATCATGCAAAAAGGAAGCCATTGCTGACCATGATTCGGAAGCGCCACCATGTTCTGTGGGCTCAGGTTCATTTAAAATGGACTGTAGCAAAGTGGCAAAGTGTCCTGTGGTCAGACGGGTCCAAATTTGACATTCTTGTTGAAAATCATGGGCATTGTGTCCTCCGGGCTAAAGAGGAGAAAGACCAACCCTCCTGTTATCAGCATTCAGTTCAAAAGCCAGCATCTCTGATGTTATGGGGATGCATTAGTGCATATGGTGTGGGACACTTGCTGAAAGGTATATAAAGGTTTTAGAGCAACATATGCTCCCCTCCATATGACATCTATTCCAGGGAAGGCCTTGTGTATTTCAGCAGGACAATGCAAAACCACATACTGCAGCAATTACAACAGCATGGCTTCGTAGTAGAAGAGTCTGTGTGCTGAAGTGGCCTACCTGCAATCCTGATCTTTCACTGATTGAGAACATTTGGAGCATAATGAAACAAAAAATCTGTCAAAGGAGACCCATAACTCTCCAGCAGCTGGAAGCCTGTCTTAAGCAAGAGTGGGATCAAATTCCAATGGTTAAACTCAAGAAACTTGTCTCCTCAATGCCCAGACTCCTCCAATCTGTGTTAAAAAGAAGAGGGGATGCTACACCATGTTAAACAGGCCCCTGTTCCAACTTTTTTGAGACCTGTAGCAGTCATCAATTTTGAAATGAGCTCATTTTGTGGATAAAATTGTAAAATTTCTCAGTTTCAACATTTGCTATGTTATTTCTGCTCTATTGTGAAAAAATACTAGCTGGTGTGGTAAAAAGTCATTGCGTTTTCATTTCATTCACAATTTACCCTTTGTCACAATTATTTCGGAATTCCTCTGATGACCACATCACTTTTATATCATTGCATAAACACTATTTATAAACGCACTGCAATAAACGTATGACTTTATATTGCTTATCACATATACTGTATGTCCCAATATTATGCATCTGGCTGCATAATTTAAACAGAGCGTATCTTCATTGCATTTCTGTATGTTTGGCTCCAGGGCTAAACCCTACTGCTTGCCTGGTGTACGGAGTCCGAGCAACAAAGGCTGTGTAAAGGCTGCACTCCACAAACAGGCTTATTCATGTAAACCCAGCCTAATCCGAGCCAGTGCAGTGGAACTATAATGAGTGCTGATGTTCCGTGTGAACTTCAGCATGCAACATAAGGTCTAGAGAAAAGCATCCCTGCCACTGTCAGCTAATGTAGTCAGTAGGCATTTTATCCACTTACAAGGAATGACAAGAAGGATCACTGTTTAAGGCCAATGCTCTGTCATTATACAGGATAATACCAGCTTAAAACACTACACTTATCCTTGATCGGTTTCATTTGGTTTACTTAGCGTGTGTGTGCGCGCGTGTGTGTGTGCATGTGCCTGTGAGTGCTTGTAAGCTTCCAATAGTAATTCTTGAGAAACCACAATGTTGTGAGATCATTTGGGGCAGTGTGGACCTTTTTGCTGGATTACAGAGGATTTGTGCCTATTGGTTTAAGCTGTAATTACAGTTACAGAGCGTGTTAGGCTACAGTACAGCCCTCAGTATAAGTAAACACTAGTACGCTAGCAGCGCTTGAGTTAAGGCGCTAGCTGCTACCAGCTGGCGCGCAAGGCCTGCTGGTCACGCCTGAATGGTACCCAGAATGTCCTCTTACTTACAAAACCCAAAGCCAGTGAAGTTGGCACGTTTTGCAATTCGTAAATAAAAACAGAATACAATGATTTGCAAATCCTTTTCAACCTATATTCAATTGTATACACTGCAAAGACAAGTTACTTAATGTTCGAACAGGTAAACTTTGTAATTTTTTGCAAATATTAGCTCATTTGGAATTTGATGCCTGCAACATGTTTCAGAAAAGCTGGGACAAGTGGCAAAAAAGACTGAGAGAGTTGAGGAATGGTCATCAAACACTTATTTCGAACATCCCACAGGTGAACGGGCCAATTGGGAACAGGTGGGTGTCATGATTGGGTATAAAAGCAGCTTCCCTGAAATGCTCAGTCATTCACAAACAAGGATGGGGCGAGGTTTCACCACTTAGTGAACAAATGCGTGAGCTGATTGTTGAACAGTTTAAAAACAACATTCCTCAAAGAGCTATTGCAAGAAATTTAGGGATTTCATCACCTACGGCCCGTAATATCGTCAAAAGGTTCAGAGAATCTGGAGAAATCACTGCATGTAAGCGACAAGGCCGAAAGCCAACATTGAATGCCTATGACCTTCGATCCCTCAGGCAGTACTGCATCAAAAACCGACATCAGCGTGTAAAGGACATCACCACATGGGCTCAGGAACACTTCAGAAAACCACTGTCATTAACTACAGTTCGTCTCTACATCTGCAAGTGCAAATTAAAACTCTACAATGCAAAGCGAAAGCCATTTATCAACAGCACCCAGAAACGCCGCCGGCTTCGCTGGGCCCAAGCTCATCTAAGATGGACTGCTGCAAAGTGGAAAAGTGTTCTGTGGTCTGACGACTCCACATTTCAAATTGTTTTTGGAAACTGTGGACGTCGTGTCCTCCGGACCAAAGAGGAAAAGAACCATCCGGACTGTTATAGGCGCAAAGTTCAAAAGCCAGCATCTGTGATGGTATGGGGGTGTATTAGTGCCCAAGGCATGGGAAACTTACACATATGTGAAGGCACAATTAATGCTGAAAGGTACATACAGGTTTTGGAGCAACATATGTTGCCATCCAAGCAATGTCTTTTTCATGGACGCCCCTGCTTATTTCAGCAAGACAATGCCAAGCCACATTCTGCACGTGTTACAACAGCATGGCTCCGTAGTAAAAGAGTGCGGGTACTAGACTGGCCTGCCTGTAGTCCGGACCTGTCTCCCATTGAAAATGTGTGGTGCATTATGAAGCGTAAAATACAATAACGGAGACCAACTGTTGGTCTGACTGTTGAACAACTTAAGCTGTACATCAAGCAAGAATGGGAAAGAGTTCCACCTGAAAAGCTTCAAAAATTGGTCTCCTCAGTTCCCAAACGTTTACTGAGTGTCATTAAAAGGAAAGGCGATGTAACACAGTGGTAAAAAGGCCCCTGTGCCAACTTTTTTGCAATGTGTTGCTGCCTTTAAATTCTAAGTTAATGATTATTTGCAAAAAAAAAAAAAAGTTTCTCAGTTTGAACATTAAACATCTTGTCTTTGCAGTGTATTCAATTGAATATAAGTTGAAAAGGATTTGCAAATCATTGTATTCTATTTTTATCTACGATTTACATAACGTGCCAACTTCACTGGTCTTGGGTTTTGTAGGTATTATAACTGAGTATAACTCCCTGCCCGTTTGTACAATTAAATGTGTAATTTCTTATCGATATTTAAATGATGACAGCGTAATTGCAATATTAATTTCCTCTTCGAAGGCACAAACAAAACCTCGAAATGAAAGCAATATTTGTTTTCTGTCTGAACTGTATAGGCAGACAGACAGACAATATAGGCAGTTCAAAATCAAGGTTTGAGGTATAAGTTTTAATGTGTAAATAGGTCGTCTCATTACGATCTTTTCCGTGCTCAGCGAAAAGTACGATTTGCTACGTGTTAACAAACTCTATGGCCGCGAAACAAATAGAGGCGAAAATCTAATTCCCGATAGATACGCAATTTGCAAACTATGAGCGGCACATAATGTCAAGCGGGACATTGTGGCCCCATAGACAATACTCGCATACGCGACCCCCCTCGGTTGTTTCGGTATACCCCTACACAGCTGAATGGGTCACTATGCTAAGCGTCATCGGAAATAATTCAAAACGGCATATTTATGCGAAATTACCGTTGCTCTGATTAGGTACGTATTAAATTGTGTACTTTTCCTCAAAGCAATAACCACACAAGAGACAATTGGCGAGAACAATCCACAGGACTTTTTCCTGCTGTGCAAACAGAAAATGTTGGAGTGATTTGTCCTCGATGATGCGTCGGAGTTGGCGCGTGAACTAGCGCGTTAATTTCACTTTTACTGAGGGCTTTACTGTAAATTTAGGGTTATGGTTATGGATATTGAGGTTATGGTTAGGTTTTGAAAAAGGCTGTTCAGAATGAATGTAAGTCAATACAACGTCCTCACAAGTATAGCTATACAAGAGTGTTTCCATGTGTGTAAATGCGCTAAAACATGTTCTCTCAACCTTTGTCTGACTTCCTTTCATTTCATGTAGGCTACACATGTAAGAAGATTTAAAAAGTACATAAACATAAAAAAAAGAAAAAAAAAACATGCAGGAGAGGATGCCTAAGAACCCTCCAGGGGCTTGGAAGGCGGCATCTCCAAAATAATTCAAAATCATATTAAGATAGCAAAAAAAAAAATATATATATATATATATGTGTTCAATACTTGGGACAACAATTCTTTCTGGCAAATGTCTGTCTGATGATGTTTGAAAAAATATCTTTCTCCTCAGGCACTGAGTATTTGACAGTGCTCAAGCGGATTACCTCTCCAGAACAAGTTCTCTTTGTCTGGAGACCAGATATTCTTTTTCATTTGAATGAGGGCCTCTTTCTGACTCATTAGCTTTTTACTGTGAGGTTTTTCTCAATGACAGCTTTCTATGCAGTGATTTTGAAAGATGAGCCATTACCTTCAGCTCAAATTAAGATTCCAGTGTAACAGTATTTCAGTGTGGGTTTGGAATTCTCCCAGGCCTCAAAAACCTGGCAAATCCACCTGAATCATGGAAGGAGAATCCAATCCCAAGTATACACAATCCAACCATTGACCAGTGTCCTTAAAGCTCTACCTCCACTGTGAAAACCTCGCAGTAATGTTCCTGGCATCCTGTTTGAATTTGCCGAGGTCATCGCCTCTCTGTTTCTTTCAAACGGTTACTTGAAATGTACCAGTCTTTTCCGGACTGTCTGTCTGAATCAAATTAAATAATCTGCCCCAGTATAAAATCATCACATTTTTAACAAATAAATAAAGAACATAAATGTTATTAATCAAATGAGTGTGAATTGCTCTGAATGCCCTAAAGGTCATTAAATGGTTGGACTCCCAAAGATCCCCAAGCATAATCCACTTTTCTAAAGAATGGATTCATTCTTTTGCACTTTTAAAAGTAACGCTGTGCTGCCATTTGAATGAGTTGGTCTATGACTGATATTTGAAATGTGGGTGATGTCGGGATTTTTCAATTACTGCAGTTTGAAAGTTCAAGGGTATATGCTTTATCGAGGGGAAGGAGGCCTTGGCTAATGCTTATAGCAAGCTTATATTTTTCCCTGCCATAACTTTTGTCTGTTTTTCATTACAACCAAGGAAATGCAAAGCAAATGCATATTTTCTTTCCAGTTCTTCAGTTTTAAGCTCCCCGACAGTTCTTTGTAGAAGAAGAAGCCGAACTCCTTTCCTTCTCTCGGTAAATTGCCCCTGATGAATGTTGACAAATTTTTGGAGACGTGCCTATAATGCAATCTGGTCCTTCAGTGAAAGGTTTATTTGTTTACCAATATTACATTATTAAAGAAACAATACACCTCATTCCTCATGGACTCATTTCAGGGTTGCTTTTTGCCCCACCATTGTTATGGAAATAAATGCAAATTGTGGGATAAATAATTGGAAGAAGCTGAACAAGGATGTTTCATATGTCAGCTCTGTAATTGCCATTCTATATATTATACTGTATATAAATGATTCCATGAATTGAAATGAAATATGTTCTCTTTCAGACAGGGTCATTAAAGACTTGTCTATATCATAAAGAATGCCCAAGTTAAAATAGCTTTCACTTTTTAACACTACTGCTCACCTAAAGGCTGCCATTAGATATGAATTAGTACTTTCGACTGCGCAGTATGCAGCAATTTGCTTTGTATAAGTGGCTGAATCGCATTGCATGCTATTTTCTGTATTGTCTTTAGTGTGTCAGTGTAACTCTCCTGTGATCTGGAAAACCTAGTAAGTGTGTCACTTTTGGTAGAAACTGAGTTTAACCTTCATTTGCAGTTCAGTCACGAAGACGATATTTATTGACAATGTAATGACAAGAAATAAATTCAGTATTTGGCGATGACTCCGTCCTCAAGGACTCTCAAGCAAGGCGGGGCGCTGATCTGCCTGGGTAGCAGGCAGGGGCGAAGCCATCCGTCGTTTGACAGAAGGGTCATACGAATGAAGTAGATGCTGTTGAGGCCGGAGTCGAGAAGTTGGTGGTGGTGGGGAGGTGGTGGGCGATGTGGAATCTCTGCAGCAGCAGACCGGAACATGTCATAAGCATATATATATATATAAAGAAGACCAAAGGCACTGATTGGGAAAGTGCAATTGCTTGAGAATCCTACGTATCGTGATTGAACTTTCGTTTACACTCCTATTAAGAGTGGTGAAAATCTTAAAACACTTGCTATTATTGTCATTTGAACTTTCAAAATCAAGTTTCTATCATATTTTTTTCTGTTAGGAAAAGTTCTTAACCTAAAATATTTGTTCAATTGCGAGATCTTTGCTACTGATAAACTTACTAAGTTTTTACAGATCACAGGTGAACTGATATTGTGACATGCTGTAATAATACTGATTACACTTGGAAGATGACACGGGTAAGACTGAAGTGGTACAAGCATTTAATTAAAAGTGAATATGGACTGTTTCAGAAAGGAATGAGGGCTCAGTGTGGGGTAGGTCTTAAGGGGGCATGCTAACCACGCTTAACCCAAAGAACCCAGCTTCACACTGCTTCAGTGAACTTCAGCAGGACACATCCAAAGGCTTATGAATGAGTGACATGTTGAATCATCCCTGTTCTACCTACTAGAGCGCAGTACGGTGAAGCTTCCATAAAACAATAAAAGCTTCATGTTACTCTCAGAAATGAACATCTGTTTCTGCAATAAGAAAAATCCTGTTTATTTTATGACAAACCGCACGATCAGACCTGATCACGTTACCAGTATAAGTGGTCACAGAACTCTCTCGCGCTGGCCACAGAAAGGCTCATTGAAATCCCAGATGAAGCATTGCAGTGCTAGCCTTGAGGAAGGCACCGCACTTGACTTGGCTCATATAGGATTACTCTGACAGGACGCTTCGTTCATTGACCTGTCAGAGGTCTTAGTTTGGAGTCCAGTTGTGGAATCTAAGGCCTTTTGTCCAGTCTAGTTCCATCAGTGGCCCTGACTGTTTTGCAGAGCAACAGGCAGTATTCAAAACATGTCCCTTTAACTCACACTGCAGAGAGTTTCTATAGAAAACAGTGAGTGCTTAGTGCTTCCAAAGGGTTACCATGCCGACTGAAGTCTTCTGTCCTTCGGTGAAGTTTTATAAATCCCAGAAGAACTAAAGTTATGAGCACTGGAAAGTTTAGAGAGATTTAAAAAGCAATATTAGAAGACTGTCTTCTCACTCTCTCTCTTTTTGTAATCCGTTCATAGATATAACTTAATGGAAAAAGGTGAATGAACTTGTAGGTAAAAATAATGCAGAGAGTTCTGTGTTTGGGATTGGAGTGATTTTTCTTCAGGCATTGTTGAAGATGCCACTTTTCCATGAAATGAGCTTTGTGTCTCACACAGTATGCTGCTGGAATATTTTGATGCTGTTTGATATGTCAGCATTCGGAGTGTAGCCTGATGCCAACCTTCGGCACATCTGAGCCAGCTGGATGTGCTCAGACTGCATAATAGATGCCTCCTTAAAACCACTGAAGAAAACAGCAGCTGGCCCCTTTTTTCGTTCGTCCAACTGACCAATTTACCTCTCAGGGTTTTTATTGCATTGCCTCAACAAATAGGCCCATGGGTGCAATATAGGCAGGTTAGTCACAATGACATCACCACCTGGATTCAGTTTTTTGAGACCCCAATCAGAACTGGGGCTTTTCTGGACAGAACATTTTTTTCCAGGTTATTCCAGATTACCCCCCTTCTCACTGTAGAAGTTCCAATATGCTCCAGAGTTTAGCTTTAGCATTGATGCAAGTATGAAAATGTGCAATTCTGACAGGGGGGTATTTTATTGAAAGCGTATGCGAGCTGTTGTTTTTGCTTTAGCAGATGAACATCAATTACATTATGTGTGTTGGTAGATACTGTTCCAAAGAGGGAGTGATTAAATTCTGGTGAAGATTCGACTCACATTCTCGATCCGTTAGCCGAAAGAATTTCTATGTGCATTAAGACAGCAGTGATGACACTCGTTTAACTCTCATATTCAATGATAATTCCTCCCTCACCAGCTCGGCAGAGGAAATGCCTTCTAGCGTTAGGCATGCTTACATTTTCTATTTTGCTGTGTTATTTTTGTATTTTCAATCGTAGATTGATTTATTTTAGAGAAACGGAAGGAGTATGTGGATGAGTGAGAATGCGCAGGTACATGTATGTGCGCATATCTGTGTATCCTTAATATGGGTGTGTGTTTGTGTCTTTGTATCTATGTGTACATGTGGGTTTGTGTGTGTTCACGCATGAGTATGAGTGCAGAAGTTTGCAACTCTGTGTGTATCGCTTGCGTTTCATGGAGTACATGTGGGTTTGTTTGTGTGTGTAGGTGCTTTCATTTTCGTATGTGTGCGTGCGCACGTGTGTGTGTGTGTGCGTGTGGGCATGTCCATGCATGTGCGTTTCAGTTAGTGTGCATATCTGTGCGTGTAAATGTGCGCACACGTGCTAAAACGGCACATTATTATAGAAGGACCCTCAGGTTATTGACCATATGCTTTTCCCTCCCACAGTATGCAGTCAGAGGTCAAAAGGGCCGACCCACCTATTTCAGCATCACTGTTTCTGCAAATGAGGGAATCCAGACCGGCTGCAGTGACCCAAATAAGATTCATAGGGAAGCAGAAATTGCATTTACTGCCTCTCACATATTTCATCAGTTCTGTGCTTTGCTTCCATTGCAGGAGATTAATGGGCAGAATTTCTATGAATGTGAAAGCAGACTGCAGTGGTATACGGATGCAGTGATGTGGAGCAGAGCGGTGTACATGATGCAGTGATGCAGACAGTGGAACTTTGTGCTCTCCTCTCATTGGGCCATAATGATTAAAATGATTAGATATCAATTCACTTAACTTTTAACTATTGATTCTCGATTACAAATACCTAATAAGTATAAATATAACACAGATATCTGAGTCATCAGTTTACTTCATAATTACATTATTATTATTATTATTATTATTATTACTACATCCATTCGTTAGCTAAAACGCTTCGGAGTCGTGAGGGGGCTGGAGCCTTATTACAGCCAACTATGGGAAAAAGGCAGGGACACACCCAGGAAAACTCTATTGCAGGGCGCCCACACTATTTACTCAGAAGCTCATACCTAATTTAAAGTCTCCAGTTAGACTAGCATGGATGTTTTGGGTTGTGGGAGGAAACGAGTACCTGGGAGAACATGTAAACTCCACATGAAGGTCCTAGGCCGGATTTGAAGCAAAAGCGCGATCAATTCTGACACCGTGTTGCTCATTATTTTAATTATTATTATTATTATGATTATTATTATTATTATTATTACAATTATTAGTGAAACAGAAATGGGATGAATATAAAAAAAGATAATAAAAATGGCTTCTTCGGTGTCATCGTTGCTCAGTTTGATATTTCTCTGTTTCTTAATAGCTCAATGATTTAGTTCCCTGACACATTCCTCGCCTTATCTCTAGTAGCCTGAACCAGGAGGCTCTATTTGTGCTGTAGGGAGTCCCAGAATGAAAAGTTTGCTGCCTTGCTTCATATTTCAGCCTTTCTCTGCGCGGAATTCTCTGGTCTGTGGGGAAATGGCAGGATATCCGGCATGGGCTGAAAAAAATACGAGCTTGCTACTCTTTCTCCAGCCATTGTGTTCCAGTCGCAGAGTCATTTAACCCCAGTGAACCCAAACAAGGAGAGGTGAAAGGGGGAAGGGGTGGGGTTTCACTGGGAATTCCTCTGCATGCTAAATGCAGATTCACATTTCATGTCAGACAAGATGGAGAATTATGGTTATTGACAACTGCCCCCAACTTTAAATTATATATTTGTATTTAGTTTCACATTTAATATCCTCTAAACACTATAATTTTTTTATGTAGTTTCACTGAAAATAGAAATACAAAACCAAATAATGGTTAATTATATTTATGACCTGTAAAATTTTCTGCTCCTATTACAGAATGACACTGCCATCTTGTGGAAGCATTGAATCGTCCACGTTCCCCCTGACATTAGTTATTTTCCGTAGTTCAACAAGTCAGTAACAATAACAGCGGAGAACAGTCACTTGCATTATTGAAAATATTTAGATGAATTTTTGTGAGAAGCTGAATTTGAGAACACAATTGAAGCGGGGTATTCCAGTTCCAACTGGAATATGATTTTTTCCCTGGCAGGCTGTTTGTTAGGTGAAAGTCATTATGACTTTCACCTAACTTTCACCTCATTATGACTTTCAGGGCCCTCGACCTGAGGAAACTCACATAGTGCCCCAAAATGACATGAATTTGATCACAAATTCTGGGTAACATTTTATCACATGACTCCAAATTCCTAGGGACACCCTTGATTGCAGTGTTGCACATCCTTCACCTATCCCTGATGAGTCATATGATACTAATTATTCTGCTACTTTTTTTCTGAGGTCTAATAACCGTAATCAAGCTGATCGTATCGACTTCAATGTGAGTTAAAAGGCTTTTCATTTCATTTACAAAGGAGCGAGGCTGGAGACTGTAATTGTGATGGACTTCCACAAACAATTTGAGAGCCATGATGTTCGTGCGAGTCTGTGTGGCATCAGGGTGGTGCAGCGAGGAAAAGCTCATCTGAGTGCTGATTCCTGTCATGGCAGAGACTGAATGAGATGTGAATGGAGCTGACACCAGAGGAAGGTGCATCTCCTGGGGCTCTAACAGCTCCATTCAGTCTCCGCCCGCCTCCTTCTGATCGAATGTGACAGCCTCCGTGGGCCAGCTTGTACCAAACGATGGCCATTTTTAATCAATCTCAATGGTTCATTGAGGTTAAATGGCTCAGATTGCTGGACTCTTGAGTATCGTGTTAGTTATTTGTTTCTTTGTTTCTTTGTTTTCATCTTGACTTGCTATATATTCTGACGCATTCCTCGCCAGGGCCTTCATGGAATATGCAGCAGGTGCTTAATTGGTACCATTTATTTACAGTGCATTTTGACTCAGTCAACTCAGTCAATCACCAGCAATTGCACCCAGAATCCACACAGAACCATCAAAGACCACCTAGTCACATATCACGTGTTACATACCAAAACCAATCAGCGATAATATTATATAAACTGGCCTAATATAGTGAAGGTACCCCTTGTGCTGCCAAAACAGCTCCATCAAACTGATGATGTCACTCGAATTCCCAAACTCACGGAGTCACGGTCTCCCAACGAAACATTTCCCCGAGTATCACCCTCCCTTCACCAGCTTATCTTCTTCCCCCAGTGCATCCCAATACTGTCTTTCCCAGGTAAATGATGTACACGCGCCTAGCTGAAGGACATGATGTAAAAGAAAATGGGACTCACTAGACCTGGCAACCTTCTTCAACAGCTCTAAGGGCCAGTTATGAAGCTCAGATTCTCATGGGGGGCTGACCATTTCCCCACTTAGATGTGGACTGAGGTTAGAGTGGTCCGCAAGTTAGGAAGTGCAATATACAGCAGGATATGATGCACTGTGTGTTGTCACTCCATCCTTAAATAAATATTATTGAAATTCTCGGTGACTAGTGCCGCAGTCGCCCTTCCGTCAGTTTTGACCAGCTCTCATTCTTTAATGAATCTTCGGCACCCTAAACCCCGTCACCAGTTCATGGTTTGTCCCTCCCTGGACCACTGTAATCACATCTGCTGATGGGGAGCTCCCCAGAAGTCTCGCCACTTTAGAGAAGCTATAACCCATTTGTAAGGCCATAACAATTTGGCCCTTGTAAAAGTTGTTCAGTTTCCATTTCTCCCTCATCAAACGCTTTGAATACAAGAACCAACTGTTCGCTCAGATATGTCGGCAGACCTAGATGTGCTGTTGTTATGAGATATTTATCATATTTCTCGCAGCATCTATGAGTTGTTATAAGGTATTTTGTAATTCAACCCAAGTCCTCGAGAGAGTATGATACATTGCATCATTCCGACCTTGAAGCAACTACCAGAGAAAAGAATGAAAAACGTTTTTGTAAAGTCAAGTTTATTTAGAAAATAAAATCTTGGTTCCCCTGGTCAGCCGATCAATTAACTTCAGAGACGAGAACTGTGGCGAGAACCTGTTGGTGCTGGAATATGCTTCTAAACCAAGAACTTCACTGTGAATTAACGGGTGGAGGGCTAAGGCCTTTACCTGGGGTGCTCATTTGGTCTATTCTTCCCCAGCTATTGATGATTTCATCTACGAATGCGCATTATTTGGGTGGGCTAAAAACATTTCAGGAAAGTAAAGCTCCCCCGAACTGGGCCTGTTCTGAAATGATAAATTTACAGTGCCCTCCATAAGATGTGTTAAAAGCCTTAAAATAAATTCAATTTTTATTGCAGAAGCATACTCTCACACTGAAAATTGTTGAAAAATGTAACCTTCAACTCAAGTGAGTTTTAAGGGGAAAAAAAATCCCTGACTAAGAAAAAATTATTTTTCCTAAAATCACCTGTTCCACAATTATTGGCACCCCTAACAATTCCCAGGAAATAAATGTAATTGAAGTATTTCTGTCATTTCTACAGTAGTTTATAAAGTTGATCAGAGTATCTAGGAACAATTTATTGGTAATTCATCACTTCCTGTTTCCCTGGGGTATAAATATGACGTGACACAGAGGCCATTTCTCTTATCCTCTCTTCAACATGGGAAAGACAAAGGAACACACCATTCAAGTAAGGCAGATGTGTGTCGACCTTCAAAAGTCAGGCAATGGCTACAAGGAAATAGCCACTCACCTGCACCTGCCCATATCTACTGTAAGAGGAATCATTAAGAAGTTTAAAACAACTGGAACAGTGGTAAACAAGCCTGGACGAGGACGCAAGGTTACTTTGCCACCACGCATAGTGAGGAGGATGGTAAGAGAAATAAAAAGTTCTCCAAAGCTCACTGTGAAAGATTTGCAACAAATGGTAGCATCTTGGGGTCACACAGTCTCCAAAACAACCATCAGGTGGTATCTACATGCCAACAAGCTGTTTGGGAGGCATGCACGGAAAAAACCTTTTCTCACTCACAATCATAAACACAAACGTCTGGAGTTCGCTAAGTGGTACTGGGACTTCAACTGGGACCGTGTGCTTTGGTCAGACGAGACCAAGATAGAGCTTTTTGGCAACAAACACTCTAAGTGGGTCTGGCGGAACACAAAAGATGAGTATGCAGAAAAGCACCTCATGCCCACTGTGAAGTATGGGGGAGGATCGGTGATGCTGTGGGCCTGTTTCTCTTCCAGAGGCCCTGGGAACCTTGTTAGGGTGCATGGCATCATGAACGCTTTGAAATACCAAATACCTCTGCTCGAAATCTGAGGATGGGTCGTCACTGGGTTTCTCAGGAAGATAATGACCCTAAACATGTGGCCAAATCTACATAGAAATGGTTGACCAGACACAGAATCAAGCTCCTGCCGTGGCCATCTCAGTCCCCAGACCTCAGCCCCATTGAAAACCTGTGGAGTGAGCTGAAGAGGAGAGTGGAGAGGAGAGGACCCAGGTCGCTGGATGATTTAGAGAGATTGTGCAAAGAGGAATGGTCAAAGATCCCTCTTTCTGTATTCTCCCATCTTGTGAAACATAATAGGAGAAGATTAGGTCTTGTTTTGTTGGCAAAAGGGGGTTGTACAAAGTATTAACGTCAGGGGTGCTAATAATTGTGGCACACATGATTTAATGTAAAAGAATTATTTCTTAATGTGGGATTTTTTTCCCACTGAATAAATGCGTTTGAATTAAAGGTTGGATTTTCCTCTTTTTTTCCATTGTGATCCTCTTTTGTATATTATTTAGAAAAAAAAACTGAATTTATTAGAAGCTAAGGAACACATCTTAACTAGGGGTGCCAATAATTATTGAGGGTGCTGTATATAGCTGAAGGATACGAGACAGCATGCTCATCAGTTTAATTACATCAGTTGTATCCCTGACCATTAACTATTTGCAGCCTGTATATATTATGTTATATGTCACAAAGAAACCTATCCAGAACAAAGTCGCACAGAAGGATCCATATACCAAGATATGAATATCAACCATCCAATCATTTTTAACTTGAGCATCTGTGCTGAGTTGAAATGGTTGCAAAAGGCACCGGCAGCAACGTTTTTCATGAATGAATTTCAAAACTGTGGCAGAAACAGACATATTCCTATGAAGAGTTTTTTTCTTTTTATTTAATTCAATTTGTGATGCTTACCACTAATTCCAGTGAATAGGTCTTATTCATGATCTAAATTGATACCATTGTTATAATTTTTTTTTTATCTCATCAACAGAGCACTGATGACATCATGGCACACAGTCAGGTCCACTAATAGTCTCACAATTATACCTGTTATCTCCTCCTCAGCCAGAAGAGAGAGCAATTCTGCTGTTCACATATACTGCCCCTCTCACTCCATCTTTAGCCAGATTCGTGCAGTGATGCTTCCCTATAATCTCATCAAAGGCTGCTCTCTGGGTGAGCCCGTCTGTTCCTCACTGCCAATTACCCTCCTAATGCTTGGCTGAAGACGAAAGATCCAAATGGTCCACGATTTGTCTAATGCTAGGTTCCCACTATCACGATTCGCGGCACGATTGAAATCGTGGTCTGAATTGTGGAGTAATTGTCGTGATCCTATCAGATCTGATCAGATCTTGAGGACAGCCGTGGCAATCGTGTTGATCGTAGAAAAGTTTTGGACGGTTCAATAATTTCCTACGATCAACACGATTAATTGTCAGTCGTGATCATCGTATCACCACTTATCCAAACCTGAAATTTTAAGCGCTTTCACACCGGACGCGAAACAAATTTTTCGCACAACAGATTACATTCAATTGCAAAGACGCGAATATAGGCAAAACGCACGTATTCGCGTCTTTGCATTGACTTTGAATGTAATCTGTCGTGTGAAAAATTTGTTTCGCGTCCGGTGTGAAAGCAGCTTCAGAGAAGTTCCACAATCAGCTACGAATGGCCAATCATGGCGTTTGTAACGTAGCGCACGACAGTGGGAACTAAGCATAAGAAAAATATTAAATATAAATTTCTACCCAGATAGCAAGCACCTCCGCTCCGGATCTGCCCCGGCTCTGTGCCGACTCCAGCTGATCCAGCTCAGAGCCGGGGCAGAACCGGAGCGTATGTGCTTGCTATCTGGGTAAGCATAAAACACAAATATCTATATTTACCACATCTATTTTGTGTCAGTGATTTCTTGTCCCCATCTCTATGGCAACTATAGCTCCTTTCGCCTCCCTGTCTATGAAAATAAAATCATGTCTAGATTAGCCAGTTCAATGGCCAGTGACGGCCCATAGCCCAGTGTCAGCTGGCCAAGGAAAATGCTTGCCCTGTTTTTCTACGAACAAATCAATTAGTCATGGATGATCAATTCTTATTTGTTTCCATAATGAAAACTTTGATTTGAACTCACTAGAACAAATAGTGGAAACCAACAGGACAGTAGGCTACTAAATGCAACAGGGCAGGAGATCATTAATTTACAGGGGGTTATCAAAGTGGTTAGTCAGGCTTTGATGTCTAAAGCTCAGCTAATTCTTGAACCCTTTCCGGAGTGCAAATACATATGATTAGAATATTCTCACTCGAACATTTAAACACTGATGTAAGAATCACAGCCGGTGACTCAAAGCGACAGAAGTCGAGACGTGAAGAACAGACTTGATTCTGAAAAATCTACTCTCAGTATTAACAAAACACATACTGCATCTCCCACAATATTCCCAAATATCCTGTTAGGACATATGAGTCCCAGAGACCCTTGTATTTGGGCCAATTCTATATTATTATCACCAAAATAATAATGACACATACAGTATACAGTATCCAATGCATAATTTTCACATTCGTATAACTGAATTCAGTATTGAAAGGGTTAAATAGAGTCAAGAACGGTTAAGATTTACGACAACCATAAAAAGTCTACCCTCCATCAGTATAACCAGGAGTAAAACCTTACTGAGGTCTTAGACCACAGTCTACCCAGCTGTATGGGTTTTTTTTAACATCGATATTTCACTCTAGATACAAAACATGCATTAAGTTTCAGAGAAATAAATAATTAAACACAGCCATACATATCTCCGAGCAATCTTAGCAATTCTTACTCCATGATCAGTTCATCAATACCAAATAATATTTTTTTGTAAAAAAAAAAAAAAGAAAAGAAAACTTCAGTATTAAGTCTGACAATCAAATGACAAAAAATGAGCAAAAACAAGTGAAGCACGAAACAACATTTGATTGAAGAGAGCACTGATAAATTAGTCTAAAAGATGTCAAGCAAATAATCAGTGACAGTCATTGATCAACCATGCAAGCATTTAACTCAGCAGTTGTGTCCTCGTATCTTCATTTGAATCCCTTTGCATACTAATAATTATGTTAATATGTAAATTGAGCAACTGCTGCCTCGATTTAGAGCCAATTTCAGAGACAACTTCTGACTTGTCCTCAGTTTTTCCCTGACTTCACTCGCTCTTCTCTTAAGCATGACATATCTGTGACATAAACTGCAAAGCATGTCCACCAGGTAAGTACGCAATAACAAAATGAGCCCAGTCGTATCAGGCAAATACAGAGCCTCTCAGGTACACACAGTGATATTGTTCAGTCTGTGTAAAATATGCTCACAACACGTCAAAACAAAGCTGGAACAAATGGTTAATATCAACCTTTAGCTTGCTTTGGTGAACATCCGACCACAAACAAAGGAAAGAGGCATTGTTTCATGTGGCATTTCACATTGCAGTACATGATGGCTATAGATACAATTCAAGTGCTCGGCTATCTACGGACTTGCTGAATTGATCACAGGGTGAAGAGTCTGCTGGCTTCCTAGCTATGCAACAAGCAGACCTATTGCAAGGTTTCCCTGTACTTGCCAGGTAATCACAATTAAATTAATCCATTGTCACACTGATACTCAAGCCAAAAAGCTACAAGGGGTGATTCTCAGGAGATATCCCCCCACAGTCTGTAACACTGAGATGAGGAAAAAAATGTATGATCCGAAAAAAGGATTTAATAAAAAGATCATAACAAAATAAATCAAAATTAATTCCATAGCCTGGAGCCAATGTTCATAGCATATATTTATCAAACTAATAGGAGTTAAAAACTTTATGAAAAAATTAGTAAAGCGAATAAGCTCAGAAAAAAGGCACAATAAAAAGTAGAATATGGAAAAATGACCTCTGGGTCATACCATTGCTCCCTGCATTATGAAGTATAATCAGATAAAATGGTACATTTTAAGTATTGTGACAATTTATAAGGATGATTTCCCCCATTACCAAGCAGCAAAAGCAGTATATTTCAAATTACTGCCGATTGTTTCAGTGGTTGCAAAGCATAAGGAAACAGAAAATTGGACACCTTGGACACATATTTCTGAAATGAAAATCACATTTTCTTTGTTTTTCTTGTGTAGTGCATTGGTCATACTTTTACCTTAAACCCATTTTTTAATCCATGCCCCAATCAACATCACATGGGGTTTTCTCTTGCTTAGTGTAGTCCAATGTAGACACGTTTCAGATCTGGGCGCATCTTTTCACTTCCAGCTGCAAAGGAAGCAAGCAACCAATAAGAGCATAGGCCTGTTTCATCGACTCACCGCCCACTCAAACAGCTCATATTTAATGAGGAGGGAGTGAAGGGCGGAGACTGAGTACAATCACTGAAGTTTTAGCTTTTTTCCCCCCAAAACGTTCAAAACCATGTCTTACATTCACCAAGGAATTGTCTTATATTGTTAAAGGAAAAATTAGAATATTCAACATTTATTGATGCTTTAACAACACTTTCAACAATTTTTCAGCTATCGCATGTCAACACACTATTCACTCATACCAACGGCCAATCTGCAGTAACCATTTAGCCTAGCATGCATGTCTTTGAACTGTGAGAGGAAACCTATGCAAACAGTATGAGAACATGCAAACTCGACACAGAAAGGCCTCCGGCCGTAATTTAACCCATGACCTTCATGCTGGGAGCCAACAGTGCTACCCACTGCGCCACTATGCCACCTATGGGACCTTTAAGGCATCGCTATGAGTCAATGAACCTCCACCAAAGCATGTATTCCACATAGCCAGACCAGTGTGAGGAATATATCTACACAACAACACAAAACTTCTGTATCATGATACTTTTATTATCATCTTTATTTTACCAAATAAATGCTTGAGATCATTGATTTCTTTTTCAAGCAAGACCTGGCCAAAATGGCAGCATAAAAAATAAATAAATGAATGAACAAATACTAATAATAATAATAATAATACAATAATAAAAACAGTAGAGACAAAATCTGAGCAGGAGTAGAAAGGGATTTGGAGAGGCAGATATGAGGGTAAGTCAGAGGACAAAAGGAGGGGCTCTTCAGAGGGTTACTGGGGACAGAAGATGAGGTCAATGAATACAGCACTATTTATTTAGTGAAGCATTGACATTCTTGACATTTGGGATTTCAATTAAGGCATGGTGATGGAAGTCTTTAGTTTCAGAGTTTTTGAAGTCCATTCCAGGCAGAGGGAGTAGAGTTCATGAAGGCCCTTTTCCCAAACTCTTTTTGAACTCTGTGTACAAACACATATATACTATATGGTCCTGTGATCATGAGCTGTAAGGTGGGTTTGATGTGATGGTGAAGCTTTAACCAAGGTATAAAGGGAACTGACCAGTTTCAGCTTTTATAAATAACTGACAAGGGGATTTTGCTATCCCAAATGGCGAGGAGTACAAAAAATGAAAACTAATTGGCTAATGTTTATGATGACAAAACCAAAACATCGTCAAACGCTCAGTCCTCAAGGTGATGAGATCTAGAGTATGAGTCTGACAATGAGTTTGTTTGTTCCATTGGTCAGTCTGACACATGGACACACTGCCCTACCTGTGTCCAGCCATGACTATATAACACAAGGGATAAAGGCATGTGAATAAGCCTGAAGCTATTTCGCTAGCTCTAAACTCATCCTCAATCCCTTCCAAATTCTAGAGGTATTTACAGTCAATCGAAATGAATATTTTTTACGTGACGAGAATTCAGGTTTTCCACGACCTTTTTGATAAGAGAAGTCCAGATGGAAGATAGAAGATTTGAGGTAGCAGTGGAAATATAAGCTTTCATTGGCAATATCCTGATATGAAGATTGATCTGTCAAAGTGAGGCACCAAACATACGGAATAGAGCAGCGCCTTATTCATTTGGACTGAAAAACAGCCCGCTGATACAATGATAACCAGCCTGAGGCACAATGGTTTTCAAGATTCCCAGCCATTAAAGGAGGTTCTGCAAGCTTTTTGAATGCATCATTTGAAGCAGAAGGAATAACTTGAGGTAGTATTCTGAGATTATTGCATCATCAGGAATGATCAGGAGAGGAGATGTGTCTGTAATGAGAGGAGAAATGGAAGACCTTCCTGGAAGCTCAATCATTGCTGGGATACCATGTAACCACCTGCTGGATGAGAACCTGCAGGGCTGGCTGTGATTGAAGGTTGGGAAAGCATTCTAGGAGAAACAATATAGCAGGGGTGACAGTGCTATGATTTTATTCTATTTTTGCTTATTTATCATGTTTAAATATTTCAGATTATCCTAATAATTTTAAAGACAATGAGAACAAACACAAAATTCCACATTTAAAAGATGATTTAATTAATTGAAGGTAAAGAGTTATTCAAAACCTAGATCAACCAGGTGAAAAAATAATTGCCTCTTATACCTTTTTGTTAGGCTTGGCAGCAACAACTGCAATGAAACATGTGTTATGCCTGGAAATGAGTTTTTTACATCACTGTGGAGGAGTACTGTCCCACTCTTCCACGCAGAATTCTTTTGATTCAGCCACAGTGGAGGGATGAACTGCCCGTTTGATGTCATGTCACAGCATCTCTATTGGATTGAAGTCAGGATTTTGACGAGGCTGCGCACTCTAAAACCTCAATTTAGTTTCTATTGTGCTATTTAGAGGTGGACTTGCTTGTGTGCTTTAGATCATTGTCCTGCTGCATAACCCAACTGCTTCTGAGCTTTAGGTCACAGAGTGATGGCTTGACATTCTTCTTCAGGATTTCCAGGTAAAGAGCAGAATTCATGGCTCCATCAATTATGCCAAGTCATAGTGGTGCAGGTTTTCTGAGTCCAGGGCAAGTTTGACTCCGGCTACCAGTAGCATAAGAGCCAGGTATTTCTATTGTGATTTTCCCCTTTTTTATGTCTTTGTCTTTCGTTTTTTTTCTTTTTTTTTGAGTTTGGATTGCCCTCATTGTCATATTGTTTAACGTTTACAATTTTCGCCTGTCTTCGGTTAATGATTCTGCCTGCTTTCTAGAACTCTGCCTGTTTGCCTTTTTATTGACTCTGATTCTGTCTTTTGTTTCTGCACCACAATCCTTTTGATTTGAAAAGAACCAGAGTGTTTGACTCGTAGCTTGATTACAATAAAGCCTGTGAAACTGATCTTCCGTTTGTGCAAATTCTGGATCTCAGGTCTGTCAGTCCTAATAAGCATAGCTGTACAAACGTGTGTGTGCGCAAGCATGTCTGTACTGTTTGGAAATGGGGTGGGTGAAAACTGCTCCTCAGTCATCAGCCAGGCTCAGGAAGCAGGTTCCATAATTATAAAACGAGCAGAATTTTGGAAATGGCTTGATATCCAACTGGTCAGTGTATCTGAACTATGTATCATTACAGGATCACTACACCTGCCAGCTACTTCCTTAAAAATGTGAGCTGAGGAGAGGTAAGGGCCCAGACCTCTCTTGACACCTTATTTGTGCCTGAGGTCATCCTGCCTCAAGGGTAAATGAGGGAATCACTTACACAGCAACATTCATGAACTGAGAACGTACACGGCCACCGCCAAGCTTCTGAGTTAGTGGGGCTACTGAACCACATCCAGTTAAAGCTGGTTGTAGTTGATCTGAGATGTGTCCTCAGTCTCAACTACTTAAGACTGTCTGATGCAGTGAAGGAAAGTTTGCACTGCATGCTGAGAAATTTCTCTGAGCCGTTGCCAAACTCCAGAATAATCATATTTTCAAGGTGAAAGCATTGCGTTATATATCCATCTACTTTCCCTATTGGAGCAACGGCAAAAAAAAAAAAAGACAGGGAGCAGAATCGGAAGTCATACACAGATAAAATTCGGCTCATAGGTTTAATGAAGAATCTCAGTCAAACAATCCAGGTCAGTAACAGACAGCAAGATCAAAGAACAAAAGGGTAATTCCAGAATTCTAATTGAGGTCCTGCCCGAATGGCATCAACTAGGAGAAAAGCTGAAGCCAAATTGTAAAGACAAAGAAAAAAAAAAATGAAGCATGGGTGACTCAAACAAGCAAAAGACCAAACCAAGAGATTTAAGGCATAAAAGCCCACTCATGAGAAAACCACTGAAGACAGATTTAACAACTTCTCACAGGAACTCTCTGAATCGGGGAAATATAGGGAGTCTAAGAGGTTAATTACCTGGGCTGCAGGTGAGCTAAGGAAGGGTTAGCAAGGTGTGGCTACATATAAAGGAACAAACAAACTAATAAACAATGAGCAAGTGGAGGTGCATGAGGTGGAGTGAAAACAGAAACCACCTGGCAAACTACAAATGCATGGAAAAGCTTGAGTGATACAATATACTGCTTTAATAAATGCTGAAATATGAAAATATTATGTATTCAAATGCAAAATTCTCATTAAACAAAACTAGCCAGACTCAGATCCTGAAAAAAACGTTAGAATTGTGGTTGTTTGTGGCCTTTCTATTAAATTCTGTTCAGTTAATTAATTGATTCAATCAATCACCCTGTAAAATTGGACTGTCCTGTGTGCGTAAATTAATGTCTCATAACTAAGCAGTGAGCCCTTCATTTTAGTACCAGCTCAATGCTTTCAAATTACTTATTTGTCTCAGAGCTTTGTGATATTTCTTTATCAATTTATCTTATATACATATATCTTAGGATATTGTCTTTGTTGTCCTTTAAGTTTAAGCAGCCTTGACATTAACTTGAGACTTCAGAACATCTGCATCAGAAGAACAGTTACATCAGCATGTTCTGACCTGGACCTCGCAGTGACGCACTGCCTGTGCTTGATGCTGTAAGATCCCATCCATCACAATATGAAGATAATCTGTTTCTTAGCAGGCATTGAATTAAATATGTTTGCTGTCACGTTATTGCCCGGGTTTTAGCATTAAAATTTTGCATACCTTTCCTATCACACATTGTCGGGTAAATCTTTTCGAATGATGTTTTCCTCAATTTAAAGTCCTCAGATTTGACAGTAAAAATCTGATTCTCCACATATAGATATAAGATATTGAGCCTCTAGAGAAAGTTCAAAGAAGAGCCACTAAGCCAATTCCAGGAGAGGCTGAAGATCCTTAATCTCTTTAGTCTTAGGAAAAGGAGACTAAGGGGTGATCTGATTGAGGTCTTTACATATGTTAAAGGGATTACCAAAGTGAATTATGTAGGATTCCTTCGACTAAGTGTTGTTAATAGAACTAGGGGTCACAAATGGAAGTTGACTAAAGGTAAATTTAGCACTGATATTCAGAAATATTTCTACACCCAAAGAGTAATTTCGATGTGGAATAGCTTGCCTGACCATATTGTTGAGGTAGATACCTTGGGGGTTTTCAAGAGCAGGCTTGACTTAAAGCTAGATACCATTGAGTCATTGAATATCTGAAGGGATATATTCACAATAGTATAAAGAAACTGGCAAGCGTAGTTGGGCTGAACGGCCTGTTCTCGCCATTCATGTTATGTTATGTTATGTAATGTTATGTTATGTTATGTTATGTATTTTTTACATTTTATTTAAACTGCATTAAATTCAGCAACCAGAAATTCTGTTATTGTCCCAGCATTCATCCTTTGCTTATATATTTAGTCACATATTGAACAATCATAGCTGATATAAACCTGCTTAGATTCCTATTGTCCTCTCGCACAGAGAGCAGTGATAATGCTAAGGCTATTTCAGTGAGTGTGTACTGCTATCAAATATTGAGCATTACAGCCATGATCATGGCTACGTAGAAAGGCATTCTAAAATGCACACGTCATGTTAAACCATATGTGAAGTACTGTATATGCTGCAACGTGAGTTTGTCTTGTTACGTGTTGATGCACCAATCCCCATGATTTTGAATGATGGCCCTCTTATCTCTCAGCCAGCAGTGGCTGTAAACGCTCCTCTAATGCCTCTGCAGGGGATAATTGAAACATCTCAGATCTGATAGTCAGAGGATTACAGAATTTTGTGTTCTGCCATTCCTTAGCAGCTTTTTAAAGCCTTTTGAGTCTCAATGGCTCTCTGAAATCAGACTTAATTTCTCCCACGCTGAGACTTGGAAAGGTTTAAGACAGCACTTGAACCTCCGGTAGCCCCTGCATGAAATAAGATTCTGACAGATTTTTTCCAATGCAGGACTCACAAAAGCCTTTCTTCCGAAGCAGCCTTAATTGAAATAGCATAAATTGGCTGTCTTTACATGTGTGAGTGGGACTGTAGTCTATAAGTTATTGTACAATTATGTTGTGCTCTTGCTGATGGTGATGCAAAGAGATCCTTGTACATTACATATCAAAACAAAAGGGGCTAAAAAATATCCCAGACATTGCAACCTTTTTGCTGTCATCTTAGCAATACAATATCTCTCTGTCCTCCCCCTTCCATTTCGCATTTAATTCATTTTAAAGGTGAAAATCGCTCATTAAACTGACACCCACTGCCTCTTAAATATGAGTATCAACCTTAAATTGGGTTACTGGCACTGATAGCTCTTTCCACAGCATGCTGACCTCATTAGGTGGTTGTTAAATGAGTTAAGTTGTCATAAAGCTGAAAAGTAGTTGCGTATTTGGCTGTTTCTCAGTATCTGGCAGTTGCTACAGAAATGAAGAATTATTTTCATTTCAGTATATTCTTTCTGTCCATTCCTTCTATCCTTCTATTACAAATCATCTGTAAGCTCATGTCCAAAAGAATTTACATTGATTCATTTATTAACATAATAAGCCATTCATTAAAGGGGACCTAACATGCTGATCCTTCTTTTAATACATATTAGTAATGTTATAATGTTGGTCGTCCATGCTCAACCTCTGAAAAGTTTCTAAACATAAGATACAGGGATTTTGCCATAATCCAAGAATGTGATTTCGTGAGCATGATTTCCTCTCTGAACAGCTCCTCCCGAGATCTTCACGAGATCTGGGCAAAACCTGACGTCAGAGCCAACCACTACGCTGGACCTGCCCACATCAGAAACAATTCTAGCAGGCACTAACAAGGGCAGATCATACTATGATCCGCTACACTTTTGGAAATACAAAAGAAGAACCGCAGATCATTTGAAGTGCAATTTTGTCAGTATCTCTCCCAAAGCTACTTGTCCGTTCACATCAGACACGAAACACATTTTTCGCAGGACAGATTAGCCTGCATTCAAAGTCAATGCAAAGACGCGCATACACATTATGGGCGCGTTAAGCCGCTTTCACACCAGATGTGAAACAAATATTTTGGGCAACAGATTAGCTACATTCAAAGTCAATGCAAAGAGGTGAATACAGGCGTTATGGGCGCGTTAAGCAGCTTTCACACCGGACGTGAAACGAATTTTTCGCGCGACAGATTAGCTACATTCAAAGTCAATGCAAAGTAGTGAATACAGGCATTTTGGGCGTGTTAAGCAGCTTTCACACCGGACGCGAAACAAATTTTTCGTGCGACAGACTACATTCAAAGTCATGACCACTTCTCAGCTACTGCATGTTAGTTTGCGTGCTCTGCTAATTAAAAATGCTTCTGGTTAACTTATATGCAGCAATTATGATCGGTATGCTTGTTTTACTTCGGTAAGCCTCAATGTGGCAGTTTCATTATAACGTTGCCTGATTGTAGCCACTACAGTTGAAGCTAACTGGAGAGGTGCTGTATGTGTCTGAGTTGGGCTGCAGTTAGACCAGACGTAGATTTTGCTGAGCTTGGGGTGCGTTTTTGGGTGCTTTTGAAACGATTGCTTTACTTATCCATGATCAGGGTCAGCCTGATACATCTCCAATGTCTGGGCAAGCTCTCTGATACTACCGATGAAAGCGATAGGGAAGCACACAGGCTATAACGTGTTCGGTATGACAGTGCTGCATCGCCATCGATTGAATATTAAATTCTTTCCTGTAAAAGTGATCGATTTGCTAGCTCCACATAAGCAAATGTTCACGCAGACGGATCTTACAGTCTGTAAAACCTGTATTATTTTCATGGCATAACCGGAGCTCTGTCTAGCTCTCGTATGCTATCGATGATGCGCCCATTTTCCACGAGGAAATGCTGGTCATTCCGAAGCAATAAGAAAACCATTGCCATGGGCAATTTTCCGAAAAGGCCGTTTAGCTTGGAGCTTTCGCCCCTCCGTCATATACCAGCGCGGAAGCTGTTCGTTTCTCCAGGCTAACAACACACCACTGCTATGCACATGAACCAGCAGGTCCTAATACACACCGAAGCAGTCCATAAGGTGTTGGTCCACTTTTAGCTGCCCCTCACCGTCCATGTTTCCTTCTAAACTCAGACCCACCGGATTTCTACAGTCTCCGGTCTACACTTGGGCATGTCGACCCGTTCTACAAATGTGTCTATATGGGGTGGATTCTAGCTTCCTCTGCATCCTAGCTACGAGAAGAAAAACCGCTGTACTCACCAAATGTTGCCGTAGCAAATTGTAGCCGATAGCAAATTCGTGCTTGAGCTTCCAGACTTTCGCACTGCGTCCTCCACTTTCACCGTTACGTTTAATAGAACAAGTTAATTTCATTAGATCAATACACATGTACTGTGTTTGATTGCAGAATTTCCCCGCTGATTCCTTAGCTCAGATGGCAGACGCGTCTCAGGTTTCACTCTGAGACCCGGAAAACTGTTTCTGCTGCCTCGTCCCGCCTAGATTCGTCCTCCACAGAGCTGGCCAGTCAGAAGAAAGTGGGCACACGGGGAGTGGGGGCCATAGCGGAAGAGCCGCCCCAATGAGGCGTTTCAGGCAGAGACTACTATGGACCACAAATGAGGTTTTTTGAGGATGGCAGTACGAGCGAAATAAGTACCCTTTTTTTACTTTGTGCGATCAGGAGTACACTAGGGGAGTCAAAGACCAAAATATAAACTTGGAAAAATAGCATATTAGGTCCCCCTTAAAGGGAACTGCATGCATGCAAAGGTCATTTGATCATTGCTGGTAATGTTGTTCACCTTGATATTTGAATTCTAGGTGTCTAAAGCTGGGGCCATTGTGATGCAAAACCGCTGATCATGTCCTTGTGGCTTTCAGTGACTCTTCATGAAATGGAATTTATAAAAGTGCTTGTTCTATTGTAGCCAGCACATAATTTCCTTGAGCTTGAAAGAGACATTTTTCCAATGAAAATGACACTTCTTATTTGAAGACCAATCATAATAATAATGAGGATCTATTAACCCCTCTGCACATAGTTAGATGCCGGCGCCCGCAAATTCCAAAATTTAATTGCTAAATAATTCTGTAATCCAATTTCCAAATGTCTTGCTTCACTGGAATAATTTTCACAGTCTCTGTGACACAAATACTGAGTTATAAAGCTATATATAGGCTCATGCACAACAGGAAAAACTGACATTATTTGTATTGCACGCAAAGGTTTCAAAAAAGAATTTTGCAAGGGAATATGACACAATTTAACAGTGAAATGCTAGAGTATGGAAGTTATATGTAATGGTTAGATAGCATTTATTAAGGACTGCAAAGAGAAGGTAGCACAGCTGAATACTGAAATCATCCCATGAGATAATAACACAGACTGTAAACCAGGGTACTGAAGGCTACTGGAATAGAGAATGGCTCCCTGCTGCTGGTGAATAATGACATAACATTGTGTTGAGAACAGGACTTTCTGCCCAATAAGGCTCATTTAACATTTGTTATATGTAGGACCAGAAGGGCTCATTACCTCCAAAAGGTGGTAGCTGTTATTATTTTATTTATTTATTATTATTATTATTATTATTATTTATTTATTTATTTATTTATTTATTTATTTTTTGGCAGTGCCTGTTTGCCTTTGTCTGTCTGTCTTCAAGACCCATGAAGAAAGGTGAGTTGAGTGCCTTTAAAGATTTGATTCAATTCTAACGTCAATTAGCCTATTGCATGATGATAAGTGCGCTTAAACTTTTCTCACTCGTTGGCGGAACCAGACATATTTTACTGGGGCACGTGCCCCAGTATTGGTCTGCAGTGCCCCAGTATAATTTTCCCCCGGGGATAAAAAAAAAAATCACGCTTTAAGTCTACATGTCCACATAATCTACAGTGAGAGAATCTACAGTAACAGAAAGTGCATAGGCACGCAACTACTTAATATGATAACTGTAACTCATTGCTACTTTATTCACTTCACTCCGTATAGTACACAATGGCATGTGGCTACTAAATATTCACGTGGCTTTGGCTGTGATTCGGCTAGTGCTCACTTCAGAGCTTCGGAACACAAGGTCACACACACAACGGTGTCTGTCAGTGCAGACTGCTCTCGCCGTCATTCTTTCCACCTGTCTTCATGTTAGTGCTGGGCAACTGCCTGTCCTTATTGTTTGTTTTCTCCTCTGTGTCGCCATTTCCATGGGAATTTAAATGTCACAACTTTGCTTAAACTTTCAGCTGCCGTCTCGCCAGCTAGCTCTGGCTGTAAATCGAAGTAGCCTAGTGCACACGTTAGCTGCTGCCTTATAGCTAACTGGCTCATCATAGGCATAACGTTGATTCATAATGGTTAGCCTAGCACTTTCAACTCGGTTTCTGGAGATTGCTATCGATGTTTGATGAGCATATATGAGCATATATTTCACGTTAAAACATGGGTTCTGTATGAACAGAGAATCGGGCTCGTCGAGTACTTTGGTTATGAAACAACAAGATAATCTGACATGAATGTATTATTTGAAGCACTATTTATGCTTTTTTATGATAAATTAGTGCTACAAACATTTTTGCTCGCGCGCTTCGCCCGCTCGCATTGTTTCTGCCCCAGCTGTGCCCCAGTACAGTATTAGGTCTAGTGACGCCCCTGGTCTCACAGTCTCTATTACACATTAACAGATACAGTGTAGCAGATAAGCTGATGAGCAAACAGCTTAGCTGAAGTTTGGTTGAATCTGTATAGTGACAACAAAGTATATTAATACACAAAAATGCATCCCATTGCATGGTCCTGAACAATCTAGTAGGACTGCACATTGCTTCAAAGTTTAATGCACTAGATAGCTGGCTTCATTTCATGTTTACAATAGCCAACCAGTTAACTAGGTATGGAGCTGCATGAAAACCGTGACGTTGAACAGCACACTTTTCATGTAGCTCGGTAGCTAGCTAGCTGGCTGGCTATTGCATACATGGAATGAAAGTAGACCCGAGTAACATTAGTGCAGTGCACTTCAACTGAGCTCGAAACACTAAAGCAAGCAAGCTAGCATGTTAAACTTGGAAGCAATGTGCAGTCCTACAGGAATGACAGGCATGTGCAAACCACAGTAGCCTCTAACATACAGCACCCTCCATAATTATTGGCATCCCTGGTCAAGATGTGTTAAAAGCCTCAAAATAAATTCCATTTTTATTGCAGAAGCATACTCTCTCACTGAAAATTGTAGAAAAATGTAACCTTCTAACTCAAGTGAATTTTAAGGGAAAAAATCTTGACTTAGAAATAATTATTTTTCATAAAATCACCTGTTACACAATTATTGGCACCCCTAACAATTCCTAGGAAATAAATGTAATTGAAATTGAAGTATTTCTGTCATTTCTACAGTAGTTTATAGGATTGATCAGAATATCTAGGAACATTTAACCTCTTCAACTCTGAGACTCACCGCAGCAAAATACCTACAACGCTGCTCTAATTAAGTAGCAAAATAGTCATATTACACATCAAATGAAACAGGCGAGCCTCTGCTACAAGCATATACAAGTCATTTTTACATACACCAAGCACAACTCAAACGCCAAGCATATTAATGTCCAAATATCAAAATCCGAGTAGCATCAGAAAATCAACCCTCTCTCCACATTTCCATGTCTCCCTCTCTGATACTTCATGCTACACAAACAGAGATATACTCTATTCATTTTGGGTATGTCATTTTCAAACAGAAACCTAAAAAAGAGGCTGGGGCTTAAGAGGTTAATTAGTAATTCATCACTTCCTGTTTCCCTGGGGTATAAATACGACATGACACAGTGGCCATTTCTCTTATCCACTCTTCAACATGGGAAAGACAAAGGTACACACAATTCAAGTAAGGCAGATTTGCGTCCACCTTCACAAGTCAGGGAATGGCTACAAGAAAATAGCCACTCGCCTGCACCTGACCATATCTACTGTCAGAGGAATCATAAAGAAGTTTAAAACGACTGGAACAGTGGTGAACAAGCCTGGACGAGGACGCAAGGTTATTTTGCCACCACCTACAGTGAGGAGGATGGTAAGAGAAATAAAAAGTTCTCCAAAGCTCACTGTTAAAGAATTGCAACAAATGGTAGCATCTTAGGGTCACACAGTCTCCAAAACAACCATCAGGCGCTATCTACATGCCAACAAGCTCTTTGGGAGGCATGCACGGAAAAAGCCTTTTCTCACTCACAATCATAAAAGCAAAGGTCTGGAGTTTGCTAAGAGGTACTGGGACCGTGTGCTTTGGTCAGATGAGACCAAGATAAGCTTTTTGGCAACAAACACTCTAAGTGGGTCTGTCGGAACACAAAAGATGAGTATGCAAAAAAGCACCTCATGCCCACTGTGAAGTATGGGGGAGGATCGGTGATGCTGTGGGCCTGTTTCTCTTCCATAGGCCCTGGGAACCTTATTAGGGTGCATGGCATCATGAATGCTTTGAAATACCAGGAAATTTAAAATCAAAATTTGGTGGCCTCTGCCCAAAAGCTAAAGATGAGTTGTTACTAGGTCTTTCAGCAAGATAATGACCCTAAACATGTGGCCAAATCTACACAAAAATGGTTCACCAGACAAAGAATCAAGCTCCTCCCATGGCCATCTCAGTCCCCAGACCTCATCCCCATTGAAAACCTGTGGAGTGAGCTGAAGAGGAGAGTGCAGAGGAGAGGACCCAGGTCGCTGCATGATTTAGAGAGATTGTGCAAAGAGGAATGGTCGAAGATCCCTCTTTCTCCCATCTTGTGAAACATTATAGGAGAAGATTAGGTGCTGTTTTGTTGGCAAAAGGGGGTTGTACAAAGTATTAACATCAGGGGCGCTAATAATTTTTGCGCATATGATTTGATGTAAAAAAAATAATTTCTTAATGTGGGATTTTTTTTCCCACTGAATAAATGCACTTGAATTAAAGGTTGGATTTTCCTCTTTTTTTCATTGTGGTCCTATATTATTTAGAAAAAAACTGAATTTATTAGAAGCTAAAGCCAGGGGTGCCAATAATTATGGAGGGTGCTGTAAATACACCCTCAGATAGTGATTATTGAAATGATAATAGGTTTCCTTCCACTATTCTCTTTAATCAACAGTCATGACGATCAGTATGTGTTCAGAATCTTTACAGAATATTGGCCATTTTTAAATTTTTATGAGGGCAAGAGGGCATTTTTTAAGAGGGCAATGACAGCACTTTTGTCTGAGGAAAGGGCAGGGCCAATTCATTATACTAAGGAAAGAGCCATTTTACGATATCATTCAGTACTGGGTAAGTATGAGTTTTGACGATACTTGAGTTTCAGAAAAATCTGATGTTTCTTAAATGTATTGCTGGCACTGACAAAAAAAATGAGGAAAATGTTTTGTGGGTAAATAGAGAGAAAGAAAACGACTTTCGAAAGGAAATATTGGATATTTTTTTCCTTATAAATGGCATGTCCTTGGCCATGGATGTTTGCATTGTTGCGGAAGTGGAGGAAAGGTGCGACGTGTTTGAATGGGCAACTGCAAAAGGATGTCCTTGAAAATATCGTCACATTGTGATAGAATGCATAAAAGGTGGATTAGGTGCACTTTCTAGTCGCACTAAGAGTTTTGTGGGTGCTGTTGCAATTTTGAGTAATTTTCAAAACAATACAAAATATTACATAGAACTCCACCCAAAGCAGAGTCTGTACAGATTAGACTTTTTCTACATTATGATAATTATTTGTTTTAAGATGGTGAAATAGGGGAGGGGAAGGGTTTAGGGGAGCAATCCCCCACTTTCAAAATAATAAATTCTGTCTCCCAAATTTTTTTTTCTGAGCTAACTACGAGTACATTGTTAAGAAATTCCCACTCTTCTGACTCACGTCAAGCACCTAACTGTTCCTCACTACATCCTTGCAGTTGGGAGTTGTGAATCCATATGACAGTCCTTCCGTTTTACGAATTTAATAGAGATCCAATGGGCGGTGTGAATTTAATCCATTCCACAACTAATTCAGATGACATTCCTTGGTTGTCATAAATTTAAATCTATTTCAATTCTGAGCAAAAGCAATTAAAGTGAATGACATTTTGGAATAAAAACCATTTTTCCATCATGTTGTAATTATACTCAGCAACAAAAGTTTCTGTGACACCAATATTGTTAATTATTTTTCATAACGCAATTATGAAATTGTCATACATGGTGATATCAGACTGAAACAGTACACGTAAACACAACATTGAAATGGAAATCATGAAAATGCGAGAAAATGACTTTGCACGTGAAAATGTGCATAAATCATGCTTGTGGATGGCAATAAAAGAGGAGAATTTTTGGAATGTTCACATTGTGCCTGATGAACGACGGAAGCATCACTTATCGAAAACACAGCCATTTCGGATCAGGAACTCTACCCTCTAAATGCCAAGACTGTCTGAAAATGATCGGTGGAGGGCCATTGGGATGATTGAATCCGGAACCTCGCAGAGGGAAGTTGCTCATCGCCTGAATGTCCACCGAAACACCATTTGGAACTTATGGCAGCGTCATCAGCAGACAAGACATGTCAGAGACCGTCCTCGCAGCGGCCGTCCACGAGTAACCACTCCCAGACAGGACAACTGGATTCAAACAACCCATCTCCGAGATCGATTCCAACCTGCAACCATAACTGCAAGAACGATACCTGGTTTGAGGCGACTGTCTGCACAGACAATCCGTCGCCGTCTCCGTCATTTTGGCATTGTCCCACGTCGGCCAGCAAGACGTCCAATACTCACAGTACAACACCGACGACTGCGTCTACAGTGGGCACAACAACATCGACGGTGGATCCAACGTCAGTGGGATCTTGTACTCTTCACTGATGAATCAAGATTCATGCTTAACCGATGTGATGGTCGTTTACGTGTATACCGTCGACGTGGAGAACGTTATGCCAACAACTGTGTTCAGGAATTTGATCGTTTTGGAGGTGGTAGTGTCATGATTTGAGGAGGGATCACGGCTAGAAACAGAACAGATTTGCTTGTTATTGATGGAAATCTGACAGGTCAAAGATATCGCGATGAAGTGCTACGGCCATTGGTGGTACCGTTTTTGATGCAACATGGTCCCGGAATAACGCTGCAACATGATAACGCCAGACCACACGTTGCAAGGATTGTACAGCAGTATCTGATGCAACAACATGTCAATGTCCTGCCATGGCCAGCCAGATCCCCAGACATGTCCCCAATCGAGCATCTTTGGGACGAGATGGATCGACGTTTGCGGCGGTTGGATAACCCGCCAGCTACACTCCAGTTATTGCGACAACGTCTACGTCAGATTTGGAATGACATCCCACAGCAATTTCTGGCACATCTGATTCGGTCCATGCGCCGGAGATGCGTTGCTTGCATCATGGCACGAGGAAGTCACACCCGGTATTGAAGTGTGAAGGTCACAATTGGTTAGACGTCAGACAAGTGCTTCATGACGCATGAAAATGACATTTTTCGTTTTGAGTGACGTTGGCACTGAAAAGTCAGTGTTTCTCCTGTTAAATAAACATATTGATTGCATTGAGATCTTTGCGTGTCATTTATAACATACACATAAATGGTGTCACAGAAACTTTTGTTGCTCAGTATATTTTGGAGTTCTGCTCATAGCTATGCTCACTCTATTCGACACATTATACCTCTCCTGTTGCTAAATGTTTGATATCAATAGTCCGTCTGATAACCCTCAGTGCTTGTTACATTGAGCCCCTGCACGAGTCGTTCTTGCCAAGCAGTATGGTGCCGCCAAGAACATGCAATGCTTGTTTAATATGTCACATCAGCAGAGATCGCCTTACTTCAGTCACCACGCTCAGCTAAGTGTTACATCACCCGACTCCAGGCATGTGACACTTCATCCCAAATGAAAGGGAATCTTTGTATAGTGCTGAGCCGCTCATCCAGGACAGTCAGAGACACCACCCAGGCGCTGGATGGTCCTGTTCTGGGAGGGGGGAGAGGGGAGGAAGTGGGCGAAGTAGGACCAGTAAATGTGGACAGCTTTTGAATACCTTTGGAGCTTCATATCCAATGTTAAATGGTGTACTCTGTGAGTTCTTCCACAAGCCCCTCATTATGGGCTGTGAGCTGATTCTGCTTCCATGCTATAATGCTTTCCCGGTTTCATGGAGGGCTGGGAGTGAGCAGCCTACCTTATGCAGCCATGGCCCATAGGGACTGGGGCAAAGAAAGTGAGGGTTGCGTTTTCAATTCTTGATATGAACTGTCTGACTGTACTGGGTTAGCGGTACGTGGTGGTCTGTGGTTCTGAGAAGTGATTGATTAGGAAACTGAAGGATGTTATTGATTGATTTTGGCAGCTCTCTTTCTCAGGCCCTGGCTTGATCTCTCTCGCCATGTGCAATTCACCACTGCAGCTGATCAACACCCCCATGTCACCCCACATAAGTGTCAGGTTAGTGTACTTTGTCACAAGGTTCACGGCAAAAGTAATGGATTTTATAACTGTGCCTCTGGTTATATGCTGTTAAACCTCAGACTCTATACTTTCAGCACTGTGCCCAAGACATCCACAATAAAATCTGAATCATGTATATCCTCATACAAAAATATATTGTCTAAATCAATGGCTGTGAATGCAATCAATATGGAATTTAATGTGTCACTTCCAACAGACTCTCAAGGAGGGACTCGGGGAATTAAATTGTCGCAGTGACTTTCGTAGAGAAATTTTTTTGAGACCACTGTAAGATGAGCTCACTTACTCAAAAAATCTCTCATTCCAATATTCTAATAAGAGCCCTGGTTTTCAGATTTATAGATTTTCTTTTTTTTTTTTTTTGGAGAAGCAGACTCACAGCAATAGCCTGTAAATAAAAATAAAAAAAAAAGCCACTTTATTAATAAATTAAGTAAATCCATGTGGAACCGGTGGCACTGAGCATGCATTAACGGTGCCAGTGGGGCTTGCTACAGCCTTAGTCACCGGGGAGGTCCACATGGTACTCGTGGTGGCTTGTGTTTAGAAAATCAAAGTGATCTTGCAGCCTGGTGTAAGTTTAGTGGCTCTGTTCTGCAATAAGTGGATAGAGGGGTGTTGACTGTATCTTGACCACTTCCTCCTAAATTGTTACTTGGCTCATGACACAGGACAGAATTTTTTATTAATATGCAGTGGTTTTATCCAGGGCCTAACCCCCTTTTATCCACCTTTTTTCTGGTGATTTTCTCCCTCCATTACTGTCCCTGGACAGTCCGAGCCCTGTCTTTCACCGTGAGCGCTGGCTGCTGCTGTCCCCATCTCCTGATCCGGTCCTGATCCAGTTCAGCTCCATCCTTGCCACGCCACTTCTGGAGCTACAGATACCACTGCTTGGATGTTTTAATCAGTTTTAATGGACTTTATTGGAACTTTATTTCCATTTTTTTTATTATTAATTAGCTAACCAGCGGAAGATGGGCTTCCTCACTACAGCTGGGTTACTCCTGAGATTTACTCCCAATGGGGAGTTTTTTTTTCTCACCACTGTTTGAGGATTTTTCTCCCTAAAGAGAGTTTTTTTTTTTTTGTCTCATTTGCTGTAGTGGGGATTAGGCTGGGCACTGCCCGTTTTGTTTATTTTATTTATTTATCTATTTTCTCACTTTAAAGCGTCGATGTGACAGTCTCTCTGTGAAAAGCACTGTGCAAATAAAATTGAAATTGATATTAATAATTAAAGTACAACCTATATTGCTTCTGAAAATAAATACAAACACAATACTAGTTTTTTTAAGACTACATTCCCATAATATTCTTAGCAACCCTGATGTAATCTCACAAAACAGATGTCTGCTGGTATAAGGAAATTAATATTTTTTTCAGACAAAAAGCACAAAATATACTCCCTCCAAGAAAATTTTATTACTCTTGTCATCACTTGAAATGGTTGGGTAAAAATGTCAGCAAGGCAGAAGCACTACGGAGGTAATAACGAAGATAGTCTGATGACCTGAGACTCTGATACTGCCACGTCTTATCAGACAATACAGGAAGATAGGATGTATAGCAGTGACACGTATGTTCAGATGCACACTCATTTCCTCAATTATTCAGCACATTATATTCCAAATTTTACACGGGTCACATAAACAGCATATTCTGTTTGATTATTGCAACTTAAGCCATAATCCAAATGCAACATTTTCCACTTAAGATGTGGGTTATGCCGATATTGTTTTGGTTTTAGGGGGATTCTTTTCCAATTTATGCAGCACATTTGGAGTATGTGTTTTTACCACAGTTTACCTACACGGCCTCCTGCCTGTTTACAGTCAGTTCTGCGAGCTGTAAACAAACTAAGAAGCCAATAGTTCACACTGCCGCTGTGGAGATGCAAACACAAAAGAAAAACCCTCATCTCTAGTCAGAAGGAGAAACACACCTACCTTTACCCATCATGAAAGACTTGAATATCAGCAGGATTTTGACTATGCAAAAATATTGCAATGGCAACTTCGTGTCACAACCCTCGTCTGAATGCTCTCTGAGTCTCCTCCCATTCAGCAACTTGCGTGATCTCTCTTTTGATTGGTTTTCGTCTTGCGCGCTCCCTTCATCCCCGGTTGTGTCATGTTTCAGAGTTAGAAACATTAGATCCAATCAATATTTACTTGTAAAACTCTTCATCTTTTAAAAGTAAAGATTAATCTTAAATGACAGTAATTCACGGAAGTTTCTTTCCTAGTTAAGTTAATACAAACGTTTGTAAGAACAAGCTCCCAAGCCTTTCTCATGGTCTCCAGGATTGGGACCATGTTCCTGTTAATTCTTTCCTAGTCATTCCCTCTGTTCAGTTTATTAGGAACAAGCTCCCAATCCTTCTGTTAACCATGGACAATAACCTGTACAGGAGTAAACTGAGCTTAATTTGCTCAATATGTTTTTTGGGGTTTTTTTGTAGTTTAAAGTCTCCCCCAGGTATGTGTGTGTGTGTGTGTGTTTTGTATCGTTCTTTTGTATGCTTGTTTTTGTGTGTGTGTGTGTGTGTGTGTGTGTGTGTGTGTACATATGTGCTCATGCTGGGACACAGCAGTATACGAATGTTGTGGGCTAGTCTGACGATGTTTATGTTTCTGTCCTAAAATGGAATTGAAATATTTTGTTTTTCTCTTAAAAAAAGAAAAAGTAAAAAAAAAAAAACAGGCATGATTACGCACAGGAATACACTGCATGAGCTCAGGAACACTTCCTGAAATCATTTTCTGTGAACACAGTTCGCTATGCAATCTACAAATGCAAATTAAAGCTGTATCATGCAAAGAAGAAGCCATATGTGAGCACGATCCAGGAACACAGCCATCTTCTCTGGGCCAGTTCATTCACATTGAACTGTGGCAGAATGGAAAATTGTTCTAAGGTCAAAATCAAAATTTGAAATTCTTTTTGGAAACCACGAACGCCGTGTCATGTGGTCTAACGAGAAGGGGGACGATCCAGCTTGTTATCAGTGCACAGTTCAAAAGCTTTCATTTCTTATGGTATCAAATTGCATTAGTGCCTATGGCGTGGGGAGCTTACACATTTGGATGGGCATTATCAATGCTGAAAAGTATATAGAGGTTTTACAACAAGTTATGCTCCTATCCAGACAATGACTATTTCAGGGAAGGCCTTGCATATTTCAGCAAAACAATGCCAAACCACATATCGCATCCATCATAACAGTATGGCTTCACAGTAGAAGAGTCTGAGTGCTGAACTGACCTACCTACAGTCCAGACCATTCACTAATAGAAAACATTTGGCGCATCATAAAACAAAAAATTCGGCAAAAGCAGACCCAAGACTGTTGAGCAGATAGAATCCTACATCTGACAAGGGTAGGACAACATTGCTCCTCCAAAACTTCAGCAATTGGTCTCCTCACTTCCCAGACATTTACAGACTGTTGTTAAAAGGAGAGGGGATACTAAACAATCATAAAAATGGCCCTCTCACTTTTTTTTAGATGTGTTGCTGCCTTCAAATTTAAAGTGAGCTAATATTTTTCCTGAAATGGTAAAATATCTTACGTTCAACATCTGATATGATGTTTATGTTCTATTGTGAATAAAATGTCAGTTCACGAGATTGGCAAAACATTGCATTTTGTTTTTATTTACATTCTACACAGCATCTCAACTTTTTTGGAATTGGGGTTGCAGTTACGGTCTTCGCACTCATGGTATGCCCCAGAGTAAGTAACCACAAATGACACACATGTAGGCTGTCAAAGACAACTTAGTTCTGACCACAATCATGGCTGTTCTTATTGAAAGGGGCCATCATGACTCATTGTGTCGCATTGAGTTCCAAATAACAATGCATACAATACACCTGCCTTTTCATTTACATTACTAATATTTGAGATTTTTCAATGTATTCACTGTCATCTTTTGTATGATGAGATTGATTTTAGTGAAGAATGGCAGTTGGGGGAGAGGTACACAGTGTTTTTTTCTGCTATCAACCCAACAAAACCAGGAATGGTCAGCACCGGATGAATGGGGGAGAGTGTGAACAGATGTCTTTGTCGGCGAATCAAGGACTTCGATGGCAGGACTGATAAATTGTTCCACACAATCTTGTGTGACATAATGTGTTAGCCTTGGAATTCAATGTGCTAGAGGAGAAAGGACATGATCACCACAACTCAAGGCAATTAACGCACTGTGCAATGTGCAGGCTCAAGGCCAGCATTCCCTACTGCCAGATGTCAGAATTAACTCTGCATTTTTGGGTTGCTTCAAACTCATGGCTATACAATGTTAGAAGACTTGGGTCAATTTGAGACAAAAAAACCTCGTCAGAATTGACCCAAAAAAACCAGGGCAAAATTTGACCTGAAAAAAGAAAGGGTCGATTTTTACAAAGTTTTTATGGATCAAGGTAGATTGGTCTTTTTGGTTCAATTTTGATCAGGTTTTATGGGTAAATCTGACCGAATTTCATGTTTGTTTGTTTTTTTTTGTGAGAGTGAGGAAGCCAAAAGTTGCTGTAATACCACATAGCTCCTTAATTGATCATCACCCTGTTGGCATTCATTATTCATTTGGAGGTTGCTACTCATTGTATGCCAACGTGAGATACAATGTCGTTTCATCATTCGGAGACTAACCAGGAGTAGCCAGATACAATTGACACGAAAGGCTTCAGTTCTCTAGCACAAAGGATTCTGTAGACAAATGTGAAAATTCTTTGATTGGCATTTCCTTAGAAGCTGGAGAGTATGCGTGACAATGTTGACCCAAACTGTTTGACACTTTTTATAACCAAATGTGGCTATCTTTGATTGTATTACTGAAGTAAATTTGTTCACAGAAAATGCCTGTTTGTTGTCAACCTCACAATACCAAATGATGTATCTTTATTATTTCAGATTGTAAGATTATTTTTTGAGGTAGTAGATTTTGGCCATCAATACTTCGATTAGAATTTTCAGGGTCACACCTGCATTACCTGTTACAATAACAAGCCCATATTTTAACTCAAAAAATGACTTGGTTTTCATCCCTGAAATACTCATCTACTTCACTCTAGTTTTTGAGCCATTTTTTTTTGGGTTAACAATATGCAAAGAATTTGGCTCAAAAAATTGACTTGTTTTTTTTTGCTCAAAATCATAGATTGACCCAAAAAAATCTTTTCTCGCAAAAAGTTCAATGCTTCGACCCAATTATTTTGAGTTGAAAAAGACTGACGCAAAATTTTTTACTATGATTTTTTGGGTCAATTACCCTTTGACCCAAAAAAGGATATCTGACTGACCCAAAAATTTTAGCAGTGTACTATGGTGGACGCCATCATCACAGAAACGATTAAAGCAGTTCCAGCATTCTGATTTTCCTGAATAAAATAAAATTTTTGATTTGAAATCTACATTCATGCAATAACCAATGAGATGACAATGGATTTAAATTAAGTGTGGATGGCATTTTTGTGCTATAAAACAGAACAGTCACAATGAACAAAGCTTGGATGCTCTTAAAATTAATGTTATACATACAGGCAAATCACAAGCCTGCAGTAAAGTGATACTGCTTAAATTAACTGCATTTTACATTGAAATGGCTGCATCATTTTCAATAAAGTTTAGACAATATGGAGAATACAAATAAAAAGAAAAATGTTTTTTGTGAATCATTGACTTGAATTTCAATATTGAATTAAAACAGCTCAAGGTAAGAAATGTAAAGTTTTTATATTTTGTTTATTAATTGCTTCTTAGACTTCATTGCTTTGATACCTGTAACACCTATCAAAAAAGTTGGGACAGGGTCAATGTATGGCTAGGAAAGTGGTGAAATGTTAAAAAAAAAATGCTTTCATGTTTGGGTACTGTCAGGTTCATAAACTTTATAGTTTTATTAGCGTATTTATTGTTATTTAAGCTGTTGGTGATTTGAGGTCACACAATGAATATCTGCTCAAAATGCTGACTTTCAAGGTTACATCCAAATTACATGATGTAATGTCTCCACTTTCTAAGGGACAAATCTGATTCAATAATTGGCTGCACAGCCGTTGCAGGGTCAGATATGTCTTATTTATTCATTGTCATTAGCAAGTAAGCATATAAAATATTAACAGATATAAAATATTTTATAGATTTCATGGGTGGCATCTGTATTTGGAATCTGTTGCGGTTAACTCCCCTAGTGAAAGCCTAAGAGCTGTTACTCCCAGGAAAAAATCAAAACAAATCAAACAGACTAATGACCAAAAAAAAAGTGGCTTAATGAAAATTTTGATACATTCTTAAGTTCGGGAACACCAATAGGCTTTGAAAACTATACATAATTGTTGTGGGTGACAGAATTTTTACCCTGGTGAAGAAAAACCCTTTTACAGCAGTTGGCCAAATCATGAACACCCTCAATGAGGTAGGCGTATCTGTACCAAAGTCAACAATTCAGAGAAGACTTCACCAGAGTAAATACAATGGGTTCATTACAGAATTTTCATTAGTGCTAAATCCTAAAAACAGGAAGTCAGCCCAAAATAAGTTTTTGAAAATAGTTTCTTCCGGAATGATGCAGGGAGAAGAGTATGTTGGAACTGCCCATGATCAGACGTGGACCAGCTCATTTGTGAAGCATGATTATGTGTAGGCATATACACTACCATTCAAAGGTTTTTGCACACCCCAATATTGTCTGTAACAGTCACAATTTTTTTAAAAATTTTGTTCTTGTGTAATAGTTTCATATTGGTTGTACAACAGAAAAGTGGGAAAACTGAAGCCCAATGTATAAACCATGTATTTGACAAAAACGAATTAAGAAAAACCAGGATCAGTCATTTTGTCAATATTTAAACAGATCAGTAATGATGGTCCAATCCAGTGCTTCTCAAAGCTGTCCTGCATGTGTTAGATCTCCCTGCTCCAGCACCAGTGATTCAAATGATCTACCCATTATCAACCAGCTTCAGGGGGTTGATAGTGAGCTGATCATTACAATCACCTGTGCTGGATTCCTTGTGGATTTTTCTTGTAAATGTAGTAAATGTAATAAACAAGTACTGAGTTCCAGTGACTTCTTTGTTGTAAACATACATGTAAGATAAAGACTTGACAAGATCTTAAGGTGTGAAAAAACTTTTGACTGGTAGTGTATGGTGAATGGAACTGGTCCTCTCATATGAATTATTATGTGAATGTTTAAAAAATCTGCTGGATGAATTCTGAATTGTAAGTGGTGATATTATCTGTTCAGAAGCAGACTGCGAAAACGAACTAAGATTGTAGAAAAGAAAGTGGAATGTCATACAATTGCCATGTTAACCCCTTCAGACCCTGTGTCCATTACAATGGACGTCACATGACAACTGTTTTTTGTCATGTGTCCTCAAGACCATTTGAGTGGACGTTTAGCAACCAATCAAACAGCAGTATAGGTATCCTTGTGGCCATTTTTAAAAAATACAACACACTGAAGAGAGGCATGGCAGGACTTCACTCCACACGATGAAGTAAGGACTATTTTCAACAGTTTTATTCACATTTATAGATATTTGGGCAAAGATATCATACTTTTAAAACAATATTGACAGATGGAATGCTTGAATTAAAGCATAATATCAAATGTTTAACAGCAAGTTTTTACTCAGGATTTTTTCAAATGTTGCGGTCCATTTGAATGGACAGTGGGTCTGAAACTATGTCATTGAACTCAATTCTACACCAGGGAAGAAAATAATGATTGATTCTCATTTCTGGTTGCACATAGTTGGGAAAAAAGGGATTGCTATATTTTTCACAACCTTGGAACATAATTCGAGTCTGAAGGGGTTAATGACCTGATCTAAGCCCATTTGAGTGTGCATTTCACTTTCTGGCAGCAAAGGTGTAGAAAAAGCCTGCAAAACACTAGCAAGAACTGAAGACCCTTGCTTTGGAAGTCCTGCAGAGTATCGCCAAGGATCAAGCCCAGCATCTGGTAATAATAGGTTCTAGACTTCAGGCAATCATTGACTGCAATGGATTTGCGACCAAGAACTAAAAATAACTAATGGTTAGGCCATGTATGTTGTTTGCTCTGACTGCCTCAGCAAGTGGCTCTATGGCCAGGGCGAATAACAGGGGGCATCCCCGCCACTTGCCTCCGCAGATTTGGAAGTTGGGAGTTGGCAACCCATTTGTGCGAACGGCAGAGAGGGGGGTCATTATAAAGCAACTTCACCCTCTTAATAAAATTTTCACTCAGACCACTCAGGATCTGGCTGATAAAAGCAGTCATCAGTGAAGTGTGTGAAGTGTTGGAGCACATCACCGTTCCTTATCTGGGCTCCTCGAAATCCGTTCATTTCCTCTTCACAAAATCCACCCATGGCTTTCGAATTGTTGGATTTTTTTTGTGGAAATTTATGAACCATGATGCTCTCTGCTTGCCTCAGCCTAATCGTTGCAGCCGGGAGACAGGTGGGTAAGAAGGAGGGATAAGGAAATGAAGAGGGGGGTCTGACTGATGCTGAGGGGTTACTGTGAGCTCAGAAGAGGAGCAGTTCCTCAAGATGACTGAGTCGAGGAGGTTACCAGCCTCATGGGCTGAAGGGGAGGGCAGTAGGGAGAGGTTAAACAAGCTAAGAAAGGGTAGGAAGGCAGCAGGCCGGGAGGCCTCCAAGTGGATGTTAAAGTCTCAGTGGGGTTCCGTCCTCAGGGAAAGAACTGAGTAGAGCTTCAAGCTCATCGAGAAAGCAACCAAGAGGCCCTTGGGGGACGATAAACCACAACAATATACAATTTAATAGGGAGGATAACAGAGACAGAGTGGAATTCAAAAGTGGATATGGAGAGATGAAAGAGAGGAAAGACTGAGAACTTCCAGGAAGGAGAGATGAGCAAGCCAGTGCCACCACCACGACCCGCTGGCCGGAGGGTATGGGAAAAAGAGTAGGAAGCAGCCAGGGCTGCAGGGATAGCAGTGTTGCGCGGTCTGATCCAGGTCTCAGCGAGGGCAAGGAAACGGAGGGAGAGGGAGGAGGCATATGCGGAGATGAAATCAGCCTAATGCGTGCCTGACCGGCCGTTCCATATCCCCCCTGGGACAGTGAAATTGTAACAAGGACACAAGGGAGGGTAACAGAGGATGGAAAGATTATGGAGGACCACGCTGAAACACGCGCCTTCCGCGGGGAAAGGAACAAACAGGGATGGGGTATCACATGGAAGATGGAAGGGTAGGGGTGAGGGAAAGGTGCAGAAGAGAACTGAAAGGGAGTGACGTTAACATCCAAGCTATACACGCCCCGTTATTAGCAAAATAATAACAGCTGGCTACTACCAAGAACTACTAGTTCCAATAAAGCAAAACAAGACAACAGTCAGCCAAATACAGAATACATCAAACACGTAATAAAAACCGCACTAAAACAAGGAACAGTTTTAATTATACAGAACAAGTTTATTAAGAGGCAGGTACGATTATTTAAAGCAGTAGGCAATTGTGTAGTCTCCAATTAGCCTTGCATGCATGCCTTTGAACTGTGGGAGGAAATCAAAGCACCAGTGAAAACCATGCGCACATGGGGAGAACATGTAAACTCTGCACGGAAAGGCCCCAGGCAGGATTCGAACCCACGACTATCTTGCTTGCCACCCACTGTTCACAATCAAAATGATGAAAATTGGGTCATTGTTAAAATCCTCCTCACTGTATAAACACATTTACAAAAGGCCCAGTCATTTGCTACTTTGAGAAATGGTGTGTGATCCATTAGTCCAACCAGTGAACAAGATACTGCAAGGATTTAGGGATGTCACCCTCCACAGTTCATAGTATGATTTAAAAATTCAGGAAATCCAGAGAAATACCTATGAGTGAAGGATTTTAGACTCAACTTTGCACATATTGCAGTCCAACTGTCCAGAAGATGTCTGATGGCTGTAGCAACCATTGCTTTGTACCGGGTCCCATTTTCACACCCGGGCTGTTATTAATTTAGCATTGCACTCTAGCTACAGACACAAAGGCAGTGCACAGCCTGAAATTAGGAAAAGATTGGGTAACGCTTTACTTGAAGGTATCGTCATAATAGGTACATGAGACAGTCATGAACATGTCATAAACATTATGTCAATGTCATAAATGTTGTAATTAAATGTCATTTGGTTTTTGAGATGATGAGTTGACATTGTTTGGGTTGTTGTGATTATGACAACTTCGTCATAAGAGTGACTTGAGACTGTCATAACTGTCACATGACACATATATGTGACAGTTATGGCAGTGTCATGTCACTCTTATGACGGTACCTTTAAGTAAAGTGTAACCAAAGATTGTATCTAGGCCCCTCATACTCTGTAGGCAGGATGTGTTTTTAATTGGGCAGTAGATAAAGTTAAACAAAAACTCAGACTGAAGCAATGTGAAAGCCAACATTATACGCTCAGACAGAAATGCTTTTTCGAACTGGATGATTCTAAAGAAACTAATTAACTAAGAAGAGGAAAGAAAAGTAGTTAATCTCACATTTATTTATTTATTAATGATTTGAATAATTTTATTATGTCGACAAATAATATATCATTCTTTTTGCACAGTTAGGAGACAAAGCCAGCTGGCAAACAATGGAAAATGTTTATTTCATCTACTATGATATTTTGAAGTCATTGACTTTACTCAGAGCAGAATGCAAGAGGAATGCTTCTGCAACTCTACCCCTCAAATATATGAGAGAATACTGCTCACATCAAATGACTGCGACAACAGGATTGGATTTTCCTTCCCATTCATAGTTATTAACACAGGTGAGTGGATGTGTCAGCATATGGTAACAAGCTTGGTGTCTGTTGCTATTCTCATTGACAGGACACTCAAATCTGAATAGCGCTGACGGTGTCTGCATGGTCTTGCATGTATAGATAAATCCAATGATGGTGTTCCTCAAACCAATGGCTCAATACAATCAAAAAAAAAAAAAACAACAAAAAACATGGAACACCCTGGTGGCCATGAACAAAGAAGATGATTTGTGCAGATAAAACTCATTTTAGTAATATGGAACCAATGACCATATTTTTTTTAAATTAGATATAATTGATCCTCTATCAGTATATTGTACCTTCATAGCATGCTGCAGAATTTTTCCACCCTTACCATGGGTACCATGCCATCGTGCTACTTATGACTTTAGTGCCGGCAGTTTGATAGTGGTTGGGCAAATACTCATAAGGATAATCCTTATTCCTCAGTTTACATTACTTCCCAGCACTTTTTATGCAGTTTACATGGATTACCCAAATGAGTCAACAAGCAATGTGGTCCTTTCACACGTGTTTTTGGCTCATACAACAGCACTAGCTTCTGAAGAAGGAACATGTCCCTAGATTGTGGATCTACCACCATTGAAGTTATGATAATTCTGATCAATTCTGATCATCACCTGGGCATGATTAATAGTGAATGTGTTTCCAGGTCACTTCAATGGATTCCAAATCAGTGGTGTAGTGGTCCCTCGAGAAGTGGATATACACTATGAGGTAGATCACCAAGGAGGAAGAGGGTATGCACCTCTATGTATTTCAATGGCTTTTTGGCTGATAGGTAGGTATGCTGTAAATTAATAGAAAAAGAGGTGAGCGTACTCTATTTGCCTGCAGCTACCCTTCACTACACTAGCACTGTTCCCTTGTGCGATCTCTTCCATAGGTTCTGCTAATCTGCACAGCCAGATCACCATGGCAGGTGGGAATGTTGGAACACAACTATTTACCACACAGAATATGGTGTCACAGAGACGGTATCACTTCATCTCCTGGAGAGGTTCTCTCCCATGCTGTGAGCCCCCAGAGGGACTAAAACAGAAAAGGCTTGCAGAGGAGGATGCTTTAACTGCACTCAACATCCATGTGACACATGCAGGGAGATATTATCAAAGAATAAATATGTTAAAGCCATTACCTGCAGGGTACAGCCATTACAATTAGTTCAGAGGCTCAACTGGGATTCAGGAGCCTGGTGGAGAACAGCAGAAAGAAAAAACAAGTAGGACTGTTGTGTGTTCATTTTTTTAAGGCAAACAATTAATTGTTTAACCCTTCTTAAATTGTCCACTCTCTGGACTGATTGATACCAAAACAGTCAAGAGATATCTCAGTTTATTTTCAGTAAAATGTCTGGCAAGACTGGTCAACACACTCAAAAAATTAGATGTTACATTTTAACGTCATGTCAACTGGCTCCACAAAACTAAGTGCATTTCAATCAATATAATAAATTAAACTAGCCAAAAAATTTTGAATTCAGTTAGAAGTTAGTTAAATCAATTGCGTGAAACCAAGTGACATAACATTTTAAATTAATTCTAACGCATCGTTTTTTGATAACGCATAATTATGCATTATTTGCAGTCAACAGTTCATTACTACGTCTCAAGGGCTGTCCAGCAGGTACAAATGCTAATTCTAGCTAGCTAACACCGGTGGCTGTTGATAGAATTTTTACCAAGGACAGGTGGACCTCGAGGAGTCACACCCTCATGTCCATCCTGGTGTTTTCTCAGCTGACCCCGGGTACTTGAACATTTGATCAGATTGCAGTATGTAACGACTACCCCTGTCACCTCAGTGGGGTGCTGCTGTCAGCTGGGCGAATTATGCGGTCCCCAGCAACACTCACTGTTCTCATTTCCTGTCTGACTCACTGTCACACCTCAGCCTGCACAAAAGGTGCGATGAAGGCTAAAACCCACATGCATCTCATTGGCTCTGACATCACTCAGTAGTAGAGAACAGAGACACCTCCAAACTCATTGTCTATGTCACCGCAGCGACCTTGTCACGCACAATTTTAAAAGAGAGATTAAAACCATGCCCTGTTCTCTTGACTCCCTAGGATTTTCAGACTTACACATAATAGATATGGGAAAATTGTTTTTACCTTTTATATCTTTTTACATATTTTGAAATTACTTCCATGAGGAAAGGAAAACTTTCATCTTCTTTTGCCTTTGTACTTTTATGATTCATATAAAAAAATTTTTTCATTCAAAAATTTTGAACTGAGTCAAGGACAGTGAAAGGTGGGCTCATGGCTGAACTTTGAAAACACTCAAACAAAGAACTGAATGGCATTGACGCTCAGGGACAGAAAATGTGCATATTTGTGCAATATTTTTTTCATGAGTGCAGGAAAATCATAAATTCATTTAAGAAATAAGTAGAAAAAAATGTTAAGGTATAGGTTTCATTCTTCCACAAAGTCCACTCTTTTTGCAGAGCCAGAAGAGTAACTTTTTCTTTATGTACTTTTGTATTCTAAAACTGCATCATCACATTTGTTTGTACTACTTTTGGCTAAGCTATACAGGGGGTGAACAAAATATCAGAAACAAAGCTGGAAAATGGCTGTCGCTTTGAAGTCTTTAACTTTTATGACAAAAGCACTGAAACAGGTCATTCTTATGAACTTGAATGTTAATTAGCACTATTTGTCTGCTGTAAAAGGTTTAACCAGCAACACTTCAAGGGGCAAGTTTCCAAAGCAGCAACAGGACAGCAGCAGCAACTGTGGCTTTAAATCAATGCTCTCTGAAAGGAACAGACAGGTACACGGTTGGATAGTTACAGATAACCAAGAAATTCAGGTCCGAAAATCACCACAGAATTGAATCGATGGATAGTTTCTCCTATCATTCAGCAACTTGTGAGTCTGTAGAAGTATGTCTCCATTGATTGGTTAACGTCTCGAATGTGTTCCCTTCCCCTGGCTGTGTCTTGTTTCATGTTACTTCCAGATTTACCTGTGATGTGTCCTTAAACCCTTTGCTTAGGGTTCTAAGTTGTTGGATTGCAATTCGCTAATCATGCTTAAAACCAGACAGTGTTTCCTAGTAGATACTTTTTGTCCGAATAAACTTAAGGATTGTAAGTTTCGGAAGTTAGTCAACTCAAACAAGCCTCCAAGCCCATTCAGGGTCCAAGATTGTAGCTGCGTTCAAGTTGACCCAGTTCAAGTCAGCTCCTTAGTCCAATTTAATAGGAAAAAGCTCCAAAGCCTAATTTAGGGTCCAGGATTGGGACCACAAACTTGTTAATCCTGCACAAGTATGTTTTTCTGTCCAGTTTGTTAGGAACAAGCTCTCAATCCTACTTCGATCATCAATATTGGAACCAAATTCTTCTCAAGCCACTCCTTACTCCTTGAAGAGGGTTTGGCACAGCTGAAGTGCGCACTCCACCCGGCAGTCATCCCAGAAAGCCACCAGCCGAAGATTGGCTTTGCCCCGCTTTGCCCTCTACATATGATCTGAACTGTGCCTTTTTCTGCTGGGTTCTGTTCCACTGTTACTGAATTAGAATCAATAATGTTTACTATTAGATTGAACTCTTCCATCACACTTGATTTCTGGTCTGGAACATAACAATTTCTATAGCATTAGCACCTGTGTGCATATTCACTGACACAGTTCACGTTTGAGTTTATTTTTATTTGTCCATCTGTCCTTTATCTGACTCGCTGCACATGAAACATACCAACGGTCAAACATGGTGGTGGTAGCAAGATGCTGATGGCACGACTCAGAAACAGGAAGACTTACCGATGTTGGAGAAACCAACATTTTACTCTGTACAGGGAGAACTTCAGGAGAACCCATGTTCCTATACACTGAAGCACACATGCAATTTGTATAAGAAGCAAGACTGTTCCAAAATGAAGAGGAAGGTCATGGGTCTATCTCTGTGGAGTTCTCCTTGTGTTTGCATTGGTTTCCTGTGGGAAACACGGTATCCTCCACAGTCCAAAGACGTGCGCAATAGGCTAACTGGAGACTCTAAATTACCTGTAGAATCTTAGCGTAAGAGTGCACGGTGAGTGATCCCAGTGATTGACCGACAAACTGTCCAGAGTTTATTCCAGCATCTTGCCCATTGGATGCAGTGATAGGCATGAGAATTCATTACTGAGCCCCAAGCTCTCTAGCAGAAACACATCTGAAAAAGGCGTACCGGTCCCCCCCCCAGTTACCAAACACTTTTCACACTATGCAGTACATGACGACAACAAAGAAAGAAACAAAGGAAGAAATGGAAACTGATTCAGTTTGTCAATGTATAATGGTGTTTTTAAATATGTCTTGTTTTATAATATGATGTACTTTAAAAGTGAAACTTGAGTAGTATCCTGTTAAAGGTGAATTCAGGCAAGTTGCGTGAATCATGTCCATCATAATTTTCAGTCAAGTCAATAGCATTTCCCACGGTGTTCCTTTTGAATGTGATTTATAATCAGAACCATTGACACATACGAAACCTGGTGAGAATAAGCGTAAGACCACAGACAGAGGACTACCGTCAGAACTCAATAGATAGAAGGCATGAAAGAAATCGATGTATTATGTTTTACCTTGAATTGCGTTTCTACCCTTTCCAAGATTTATTGATTCAAATGACTCATTGACAGCCTCAAATGTAGGCTGGGCTTTGAAATCCATTGCAGCCTCTGCCTTCAAGCAAACTTGGGAGTCACTTCAACATGACCTACACTAAAAGATATAACACATTCATTAAAAGACAAAGGCATAGACGCAGAAACACACACAAGAGGTGCGTAAACACACACTCACACTTACCTTCCACTTCACAGTCTTGACAACGTTGGACCAGAAGGACTTATTCCCCTCTCTCCGTCATGAAGTCCAGCTTTTCACTTCTCTTCTCATTGCTACTGGTCTCTCACGGATCCTCAGCGGTAATTACAGGGGTGAGTAAACTGCGCACTTCGACGCAGCTGCTTTCTCAGTGACACATATACTGTGTGTTCTGATTACAATTAAAGCTGCAGAATAAAAAATAGATGATCATTTGCAAATCATAGTTTTCTTTTCACAAAAATGTATTCTCCGTATGAGAAAGGAAGACAGGCAAGTCTTTTCATTGTTGTTTTAAGCCACCTGCAGAAGGCATCAGACTTATGGTTTGTTTTTAAAATCTTCCAGAACTGTTGCCTGTTAATTCAGAGAAATGGAATTTTTTTCTCCATTGAGAGTATACTCGACATTTTTTTAATGCAGTAAATCCTGATTGTTTTTTTAGATTATTATTATTAATAATAATAATAAAATATAACGCCAAATGAGAGAGAATTAATGAAATCCGACAAGTAATTCTTGTGAGTCATAGGAAAGCAAAGTTTATTGCTTTTGAGGAATGGCTCACAAAAACAGTGAGCTCATTTTTAATACTAATGATGCAGCCACAAAATCGTACAGAATAAATCATTTGGGTTTTGATTTCAATTAGAAAACAAATAGTTGGGATATAACTTGTGCCCATTTATTCATTTACAATGCCTTCCTCTGCACTTTCAAACAATTCTCATCTCACAGACATGCTATATATCTTCCTGCATTATTGTCAGCACATGATACATGAAGCACTGGTTTAAATGTGTGGAAACTGAGCTTCACACCCATATCAGTGGTTCTGTACTTGTTTTGGAACTATAATATGGATTGGGTAAAAAGCATATTCATGCAGAAACTTTAACAAGCTAAGCTCTGTCTGACATTGTCACAATAAATCATGGTTTTTCAAGTCATGTAATTTTGTTGTACAAGAAGCTATATTTCAGGCTTGACAGAAATTGGATGTGCAGCTTAATAGTTCACACTGAAGTTAATGAAGGATAATCTAATGTTATTTTGTACAAACAGCAAAATAAAATCACAGATGATTTAATTTCTGTAATCTGCCTTCTGCCACGTTTGACAGTTTACCTTTGTGTAAGCATCATTGAGTCTTAAAATCATACTCTTTAAGTGTTTGGGCAATAAAGACACCAGTTAGTTAAGTCCAGCTTGCAAATTTTGCCTAAATTCCACCATGATGCAGGTCTTCAGCTGCCTAAATTGAGTGGAGCCTATCCTGCCCTATATTTCTCTTTGTAATGAGCCATACATTATCAATCAGAGACAGATCAGAACTGCAGGAGAGCCACCAGCTCTATCTGCTTGTGCAGCCATGCACTTGTAATCTGCACAGAATGCAGTCTGACTTTTGCTTACTTGAAAATGTCCACTTCCCAGTTGCTAGCTACCAAGTTACTGATCTGGCTTTATGTTGACTATTTTTTTCTCCACCTTACCAGGCTGGGCTATGCAAAGGTACGATGCTACGGTAGGCTGTCAAACACATGTAGGCACTGATTAATAGAGCTGCAATTTTTAAGCATTAGCTACTTGCCATCGACTATTCTGTTACAGAGGGATTGCTTTAACGTTTACAGCTGGAGCCCAGTCATTGTAAATAAATGTGCTGACTAGTGTTTCAGTGCTAATGTAGAGACATGCAAACAACTTTGCCAACACAATGCCAGCAGGTCGTCCACTTACGCCCAGTTTATGCAGGTTACAATTATTAAAATCAAACTCCAACTTCTTCTTGGTTGACTACTTTTCTGTAAGCACCTTTGGTATTTTTTCTACAAGTAACGCCAGCTACAACAGTTTTTTACAATGAAAGAACTGTGAGTGTAGACAGAGAGATTTCGAGTCTCTGGAATTTCATTGTTCGAGTCCATCACACAGAGATCCAAATTTACTCTCAGACAACAACAATTACTGATAACTGAAAGGCTGTTATGAAATTTTTACCAAATTAAACTCAAAAAAGTTACTAACTGTAGCTTTTAGCGGCTCTAGTAACCGAGCATGGACAATATTGGTCTACAGTCTCAACCAAGGAAGAGAGCATGGTTGGAGAAGAATGAATGAACAGCGTCTGCACAACAAGTGATAGACAGTTAGGCTCTGATTGATTGATTTTGCTCTGGCGTGGTGGATTCTTGTCGATGCCATTAGAAGCACTGGGAGGAGTCAAATCTACCTGAAACCCGCCCCCCACACACACACAGAGTACCTGGCTCTTATATTACTCTCAGTATAGAGTGACAGCTTTAGCAAATATGAAAAAGAAGTTATTTTTATAAAGGTTACCCATTGCACCTTTAATGGTGATACTCCGCTAGACCTTGACGACACTCTTCTTCTATTCCAGCTTGTTCTTAGGACAATTTGCACTGTTATGCCATTAAAACGTTCGTGCTCTATTTGATTGAGATTGGGTAATCGACTTAGCCACTGTAGTATATTTCACTTTTCTGCCTTAAAAAAGTCTTGGTTGCTTTCTCAGTATGTTTCAGGTCATTGTCAATCTGCACACTGAAACACTACCCAGTGAGTTTTGAGACAGTTAGCTGAATAAGAGGAGATAACGCAGGCCTATATTATTCAGAATTCATTCTGTCGTTAATCTCATTATCAATGAATACACTGGAAGCAGACCCATAGGCAGCCATGCATTATGGGACATGACCATGCTTCGAAGATGGGCTGGTATTCTTCAGATCACCTTCCCTCCTTCACACACATCATCCCATGATAAGTCTCATATCATTTTTTGATATTCTTACAGAGTTGCATAGGCTTTTATAGATTTTCTTTTTTGTGGCAAACTTCCTTTTTTTCAACCAATATTGAAGTTTATTTCTTGTGGTAAATGCTCTGTATTTCCTCTGATGAAGTCTTAATTTGGTTATTAACTCGGGCACAGCTACACAAACATGCTGCACATTTGGGTTCAGATACGCGAACGTCCCGTATTGTGTTCTTGATATGGCCAACAGAGGTGAAGGGTTTCTTTTGTCGGCAATTTTTTCTTATTCTGGTGCTCCTTCTGGTGTTCACATACGATTAATAAGTTATTGCGTGAAATTCTTGTTATTTCTGTAAGGGACTTTGGACTAATATGCAGGTATTACCTTGAAAATAAAAATATGAGCTAGGCATCTTGTATGACAGTTGCAAAAGTGAAATATGAGCTATATAAGAAACCTATATACCCTCTATGTACCTGAATTTGGCCTATATGCGCATATATGCAGCATATAGGTTGCATATATGTTTATATAGATTCTTTCCATGCGGGTGGCTTGCTTCACTGACAATGACAGCCCCTTGGAATTAATGTTGAGAGTTAACAACAACAGATTCCAAGTTCAAAAGCCTCTCTTGAAGTCAAATCTTGACCTGCAATGTTTTTGCAGGTAGTAAATGAAATAATGAGAAAATCGCATATACTTCCTCTGGAATAGCTCTGTAGCCAATTACCAATTCATGTTGGCCCATTAAAAGGGGAAGACAGGCACTACATTTAAATGCTATCATTCCTGATTTTTCCACCTAAGTAGAATGTAAATACCCTCAAATTAAACCTGAAATTTGAGTCCATATTCACATTCATTATTTGATCTTGATTCCAATATGATGTGATAGGCAGCTAAAATAACTTCTTCGGTGCCCAAATATTTTTAGACCTGACTGTATGTATGTTTCTATGTGAGTAACTTGTTGAAAAAATATGAGAGCATTGTATCATTGTCAATTGAGCATGTTCATGCATGCATTTGTGCACATGCCTGCGAGACTCGCGACATATTGCGCTCTTGTGAACGCCTGTACATGTGCGTATTTGCGTACATGCATGTGCGTCACTGTGACGTGTGTGTGTGCGCTTTATACAGGCGTGTGAGATGGACGTGCAGTGCGGTGGGGCCATGTGCTGTGCGGTGAGCCTGTGGATCCGTACCTTGCACATGTGTGCGCCCATGGGGCTGGAAGGGGAGGAATGTCACCCACTGAGCCACAAAGTAAGCCCACCCCCGCCACTCCAACTTTCAATTCTCACCTGCTTTTCTTTCCTTCTCATTGGCACATATCTTTCACCCCCATTCGTTCCATTCATTGCAATATCCTTCATCTGATCTCCAACCAACCATTCAGTGTCTCAGTTCTCAGTGCCTCCTTTTGAATGTCAGGGCCCTCGGAATTCTACCAATGAAGTGTGGAGCTACTTTAAGCCTTTTTAATGATGTAAAAATAGCAATTTCTTTGCATGGCAACACTATGCCCCACTCACTACCATTGTAAGCCTGTTGGGAGCTTCGGCTAAAAAGCTATATATTTTGAAATGTTAGGTGCGTACGGAGGTGGGGTATTAGACAAAAGTTATCATGTTTCAATACGCCCCAAGTCAATTTCATGGCAAAGTTCCCCTTCAATAAAAAAAGTTGTGTTGTGTTCTTGATTTCTAGTTTAAGCACATTATTCATTTTAAGATAATGTTACCTTTGTCACACGTCTGTTTGATGCATAATGTATTGGCCTGATTGTCTTTGGTGGGACTCCAACTGCTTCGTGGAACTGGACTTGAAATGGTATATTTATTCTGGCAGTACCATTCTTAGAACTTGCAAAATGTTTCCTGAATGTTTTCTTATGATGGCACTGGAAGCATGAAGCATGAAGTTTATTGGTATGAGGGGCCATCATTATCTTCCCTGTATCTCTCCAGGTACCATTCTTCGGCAAAAGACTCCATCACACGTGCCCCTGCCTGCCGAACCTGACGTGTCTGAGAACAACAGAAGGCAAATTTAAATGTTTGCCCCCTTATACATACCAAGATTACTATCTCTGAGAGCACAGGGTTTCAATGTATGTATGTGTACATTAACAGTGCAGAGCACATTAAGATATCTGTTTCCATTCTTGGATCAAAAGGAATTTTTTTTATTGTTTTTATTCATTCTTTGTGAATAACTAATACAGTAGTTTCCTTGTGCCTTTGTAATAGTTACTGAAGTTATTTGAGGCACTTTAATACATCTTGTGTTAAACATCTTACGAATGCCTGATTTTCTAACACTCACATGTATTAACATGACAAGTTAAAAAAAAAATCATGACCTGCATGTCAGGAAACTCCTTAAGTGAGAATAAAGGTATTCAAATGTTAAGAACTAATATCATGATCAAGGACATTCACTCTAGGCCTCAAATATTTATCAACATACTGTATTTTACAGTGGACATATTGAATGCTTATCATATCACCTTGACCAGCTTATGAAGATTTTTAAAATGTATTTTCAATGTATAAGAGCTACAGGACAGCCATGAACTGATATACAGTTCGTATTCTTGTTTTCTTTTCAGCAACTAATTTAACTCATTCCCTACGGCAAGCCGCTGCCAACGGCGGGGCAAATTCTATCATTCCCTAAGGTAAGCCGGTGCCAGCAGCATGGATGACCATTCGCAGTCTGATAAAAACACGAAATCAGTTGACGATCGCGGTCATGGGCCACCTGTACTTCAATACTTTATATTGTGTAATTTTCTGGAAAAGTATTCCATACAAACGCGACAATTTTATATAAAAGTATACCGTAGGGAATGAGTTAATATTTTCCCTATCAGAGCATGCAGGTGAAGTTAGGCTCGCAAATAATTTGTGACTTGAATGAAAACTGCAAACCTCAATTCCAAGTTGGGACGTTGTGTAAAAAGTCAATAAAAATGGAATACAGTGATTTGAAAATCTTATAAACCCACATTTTATTCACAATAGAGCATAGATAACATATCAGATGTTAAAAGTGAGACATTTTACCATTTCAAGAAAAATATTAGCTCATTTTCAATTTGATGGCAGCAACACATCTCAAAAAACTTGCGACAAGAGCAACAAAAGGCCCGAAAAGTAAGTGGTACTAATAAAAAAACAGCTGAAAAGCATTTTGCAACTAATTTGATTAATTGGCGACAGGTCAGTAATATGAATGGGTATAAAAAGAGCATTTTAAAGTGGCAGAGTCTCTCAGAAGTAAAGATGGCTAGACGTTCACCAATCTGTGAAAAACTGCGTCTCAAAATTGTGGAAAAATTTCAGAAAAATGTTCCGCAATGTAAAACTGCGAAGACTTTGAATGTCCCACCATCTACAGAACATAATATCATCAAAAGATTCAGAAAATCTGGAGAGGTTTTTGTGCACAAGGAACAGGGCCGAAGGTCAATATTGGATGCTTGTGATCTTCGGGCCCTCTGGTGGCACTGAATTAAAAACAGGCATAATTTGGCACTGGAATTCACTGCGTGGGCTAGGAACACTTCCAGATATCATTGTCTGTGAACACAGTTCACCAAGCAATCTACAAATGCAAGTTAAAGCTGAATCATGCAAAGAAAAATCCATATGTGAGCACGATCCAGAAACGCTGCTGTCTTCTGTGGGCCAAAGTTAATTTAAAATGGACTGAGGCAAAATGGAAAACTGCTCTGTGGTCAGATGAATCAAAAATTTGAAATTCTTTTTGGAAACCATGGACGCTGTATCATGCAAACTAAAGAGGAGAGAAAACGTCCAGCTTGTGGTCAGTGCGCAGTTCAAAAGCCTGCATCCCTGATGGTATGGGGTTGCATTAGCGCCTATGGCGTGGGCAGCTTACAGATCTGGAAAGGCACTATCAATGCTGAAAAGTATATAGAGTTTTTACAACAACATATTGTCCCATTCAGATTCCATCCCTTTTAGGAATGATCTTGCATATTTCAGGAAGAAAATACTAAACCACATACTGCATCCATCACAACAGCATGGCTTTACAGTGGAAGAGTCCGGGTGCTGAAATGGCCTGCCAGCAGTCCAGACTTTTCACCAATAGAACACATTTGGCGCATCATAAAACAAAAAATCTGACAAAGAATACTCAGGACTGTTGAGCAGCTAGGATCCTACATCTGACAAGGGTGGGACAACATTCCTCACCCCAAAACTCCAGCTACTGGTCTCCTCATTTCCCAGACATTTACAGACTATGTTGTTAAAACAAGAGTTGATGTAACACAATTGTAAACACAGCCCCGTCACAACTTTTTTGCGATGTGTTGCTGCCATCAAATTTAAAATAAGCTAATATTTTTCATGAAATAGTAAAATTTCTCATTTTCAACATCTGATATGTTGTCTATGTTCCCTTGTGAATAAAATATGGGTTTATGACATTTGCACATCATTGTATTCTGTTTTTATTTACGTTTTACCCAACGTCCCAACTTCATTGGCATTGGGCTTTGTACTTTTTCAGTTGAAGAAAACCAATGTTTGGACATTAATGCCAGAAATGAAACTGTCCTTACCACATACCTGCAATGAAAAACAGAAATGAATATTAAATTATAATTTTAAGTCATAATTTATTAAACATAAATTTCTTGTCTTTGAATCAGTCTTGTGTGCTGGATTTTCATTTTTAATGAGAATACATTTGTTAGGATTTGGCATGTAAGACGCCAGGCGCAAGATGAAAAGTAATAATGAAAGTGTATTGACTAGACAGGGGAAAACAACAAGGTACGAGGGCCAACAAAAAAAACTACACCTAAAAGGCTAATAAGAAAACAAAAGTATGCTGCTCAGAGCTAAAAAACTGAGGAACAAGAATACCAAAAGAACAAGGAAAATACAAAACTAGGATTGCAAGACTAGGTAAAAACTCAAACAATACTTCGGTACTCAAGCCAATCAATGCCCTAACTAATTTAGTTGTAATTAGTAAGTGCCTATCTAACAAAACACCTCCCAGTGCATTTTTAGTAATGGGGTTAGGAATTAGTACTAATAAAAATCAATCAATCACTCAAGCTTAGAGCAGGCCCGAATATAGAACAGCTGTGAAGGAAGTGAGGAAAGGCCAAATGCCACTCCGAATGCAGTGACGAGGACTATGAGAAGCCAAAAACATGAAATGGAACGTGGACTTGGAGAGGTGGAGTCAGGCTGGCAGACTGGGCCGGGAACACTGGAAATAAACAAGCACACATGATAAGGGCAAGGCAAAGCATGAACCAGACATGGCAGAGCACAACATTTCAGTAAAGTAAGCTTAACCACATATGAGCTAAATGTATGAACTCAGAACAAAAGCATTGGTATTAAATAAACGGAACAAACAATATAATAAGAAATTTCAACAGTGTACTTTAATATGTGCTTCTGAAATTTAGATTTCTGACTACATCATTAATGCATTGATAGAGAGGGCTTTCCTACCCTTTCTTGTGGCCCCAACAAAACACTGGATGTTATCACAGAGTTTATGTTGGAATTATTTGATGATTAGCTTTATGATCTTTCCCTTCCCCTCCTTTTTAGCCATGGGACATGGTTTATTTGAGGAAATTATGGAGCGCTAAAATAATATAATGTTATTACACAATACTGTAGGTGTAGTGAGCCAAGTGAGCCGCCGCTTTGTGAAAAACTAAAGTAAAACTCATAGATTGGATTGACATTGTGAAGGTTATAAAGGTGAACTGATATTGTTGCAAGCTACATGTAGTGCGAAGATCCTCCTTTCACAGTATTGTTTAGCAGCAAGATGAGGACATCAATGGTCAAAATTAGGTCAAATCAAAAATCCGTGTCATATTTGATGAAGAGTGACCGCACACACCTATCATAAAAAATCTGATCTTCCAAGCTCAAGGAATAAGGATGTAATTGCCATTTTTCACAAAAGGCCCCCTGGTGGCCAAATCATGAACCAAATTACACTGTATTTCGAAAGGAAACAGCAAGTATCACCATGACACGTCCAAGTTGCAGCCATGAGAAAACATGCCGCCATTGTCGACAATTGGCTGACCTGACGCCATTTGACCAAGAAAACGGTCAAAAGTAGGTCAAATGAAAAACCTGCCTTATATGTGATGAAGGGTCATCATATACACTTCCTGATAAAAGTTGAGCAACCTAGCTCAATGCATACCTTATGGCCATTTTTCTTTTTTTCACAAAAAGGCCCTTAGTTGCCAAAATATGAATCCTAGGATGGCAATTTTTGGCTTGCAAGTTTGTTTCACTGGGACACATATTCATACCAAGTTACAGCTCTCTAGGTTGAATAACAAGAAAACATGCCCCCTTTTTTCAACGATCGGCAGACCTGACGCCATTTGACCTAGAAAATGGTCAAAGGTCGGTGAAATTAAAAACCCGCCTGATATGTGATGAAGAGTCATCCCACGTACCTCCCATAAAAATTTGAGCGTCCTAGCTCAACGGATAAGGAACTTACGGCCATTTTTCATTTTTCAGAAAAACCCCCTGGTGGCCAAATTATGAATGGAATCACACCGGATTTCGAAACTAAACATTGTCTACCCACATACTATATATACTTAAATTTGCTAAATGAAATTAAGCAAATCCAACCGACCACTGCCCCAACGGCCCAACACCCCGCCGACCACCTTCGGTATATCAATAACCGTTTTTCCCCCCATGAAAACCTGGTTAAAAACATAATTAACATTAAAGAGAATGTCACAGGAAAAAAAAAATATTTTCAATTTTCTGGGAGGCTATCTTGCACTAAAAAAATAAATGAGTTGCACCGTTTTTTTTTGTTTTGTTTTTTTTTTTCCATTCTTACTGCCATTGCTAAGGAGATCTAATCAATAATGCTTGAGTGGGGAGTCTGAAACAAGTACAACAAATCAGATTACCAGGCCTACGGACTTCCTTTCACAGATGAGACATGCGCATATTTAAAAAGAACTTGTAGAATTAAGAATTTTCTTGAAATCACTGTAAAATATAGCTATGCCTGCAAATATATGTTTTAAAAATGCGCCATTTTTAATTCCATGTGCTGGCCGATGACAGCAATTGCAAAATATGGCCTAGAGCAGTATTTTGTGAAATGTGAAATCAACCCCACAGAAATCATAGATAACAGAATTGCACCAACTCTGTCTTGCAAATGAACTGTGTTCATTTCATTTGTCTGAACAAATGTGAACGGAAGAACATGTAGCTCAGTAGACACCAAAGGAGTCAATGGGTGTTTGTTAGCTCGAGCGACAAACAATATTTGAATCAGGCTCTGAAACAAACGCTTAACTCCTTGTTAAATACAAAACACATGGGATTCTGTCATGGTTATGGTTTTTGGTCATGTTTATGTTCATGTTCTGAGTTCATGATTTTGTCTTTTATTTATTCTTTTTGGTTATTGTAACACTCAGGTTTTTAGTTAATTACATGTCTCAGTTCCATTGCACTTGTTTCCCCTGTCTTGTGATCTAGTTGTTTCAGTTCGTCTTCCCTGTCTGCGTGCCCACTGACTTCGGGTGATTTAAATGAATTCCGGTGTTTAAAATATTCCCCGATTCTTGTTTACTTCCTTCGTCTTTCTGTTCTGATTACTAACAAGACTAACATTTGTATTTTGTACCATAGTCTACAAACTTACGAACAAGCTCTCTAGTTAAATCTGTAAAGTTGCACCGCTACTCATTTAGACTAATTCCCTCTCAGCAATCGTCCTGTTCTAATCTTCACCCCCTGCTCAGCTCTCCCTGTCTTCTCCTGAGTTTCAGCGAGATCTCTCGCACGTGCTTAATGACTTTCCTGCGCTCGTTATCTGTGCACGTCGAACTCCTGGACCAGAGCTGTTTAAATGTCATAGGCTTTCTGTGTGATTCCAGTCCGTGTCTTAGCTTTCGCCTATTTTCGTGGTTAAGGTTTCCCTCATGTGATTCCCCCATTGTAATTAGTCTGATTCAGTTCATCTGTTCCTTGCATAGCATGTGACTTCCCCTATGTGTATTTAAGCAGTCTTTTCACTCATAGCCCTTGTCAGAACGTTGATCAAGATTTCTTTGTGCAGAGCGCCTTGTATGCCATTGAGTATTGTATCTCTTCTACTGGATTGTCCGACTTTGATTCTTGCCATTGCCCTTTTTGTATTGTTTTTTTCTTTCAGGATTTCAACCCTTTTTTGTATGACAATGATTTCTGTGTTTGGATGCCCTGTGTATGACCCTCGGCTTTGTTCATCGACTATGACATTTTGCCTATCGTTTTTGTAACTCTGCTCATCTGTCCGACTGGTTCTGACCCCTGCCTGTCTAGTCGACACTGTTTTTGGATTTTGTATTGTGGCTTGGCAATTCCTGTGGTTTTTTTTTTGGCTTTGACTCGGACTCCAGGAAAGGCATACATTTTTTGGATTTCTGTCTCTCGCGAGTGGTTCCTGAACGCACCATCGCAGATTCACCCGGAGGAAATGTCATCTGCACCGCCACAGTGAGGAAGCCAACAGTTGAGGCATGGTACTCGAGTTCATGAGATAGCAGTCGACAATGGAGGGGGCCCACAGGAGAGGAAACACCAGAAAAATATAATATCTGGCCTACTATTTTTTTCATTTTGATTTCATCAAAAACAATGTCTCTTATGCAGAGTGCGCAAATCTTGTCCGATACCGATAAGCTGGGTCGTCGCCAGAACTGAAAATCGGGGGCAAAGATACATTCCTTTATGCCAACAATTTGTCCTAGCTAGTTCTCAGCATGTTTTGCAAATAAAGTAATAATCAAGTGGCAATTGAAGACATGGCTTCTCTCCCCCATGTGATCTAACAGTGACAAAATAATGGGCTTCATTTAGTATTATAAAAAATGTAATTATAATTAGGTCTATGCACTGGCACTCAGCAATGGAATTTTTTTTTTCCAGCAAGAGGCGCATCCAGAACTCTTCACCGAATTAAGGTAATTTTATTCATGTTGTGGGAAGGCAAGAGTGGGAACTTTGTGGATTGCAAGCCATTTGAGCATTTTGTAGGCAAAAAGAGTTCGTCCTCTGAGCCACCCCAGCATTAGCAGTCCTCTTCAGGGGTAATATCTGAATGTACATGTCTGGTCAATATCTCATAACACTCTAACCAATTCCTTCAACCCGATGTGAACTATTCTTCCCCAAAATTGAGCCGGACAGCTGTGGTCTTTCTGACCCCTTTTTAACCACTTTTTGGTGGCCAAAGTGTAAAAAATTCTTATGTTTGGGCATTGAATCAGCTTATGCACTAAAGAACAAGCTAAGTTAGGCAAATAAATCAATGCATTGACACCAAGATGAAAAAAGGATCATTTGCATAGTTATAACAGTTTTACCTGGCACTAGAGGCCATCTTCAAAAAAATGGCTGCCATATCAAAATTTTTCGTAGCTGGCACTTTCATCTTCCAAAGTGACCAGGGAGGTGGCTAATCCCAAATTTCATGTAATTAATATCAATTGAATGATTTTCCCCAAGTATCACATTCATCTGTTCCACTAGTTATTATCATCACCAATATCAGGCAGGAGATTCAAAGAATAAAAAAACTTTATTGTTCATCACATAGAGATAGAAAATTGAGGCTAAATACATTTGCTGCTTTCCTCATCCATAGCAGCAGCATGGCTCCCATAATGATGCCCAGTGCTCCTGCTAGGCTCTACTAACTCTACTGATTGCTGTCTATCAACTAGCTATGTGGCTACTACATTATACATGCAAGCTCCATAACTGTGTTCAACCAGGAAAAAAGCTCTTTGCACTGAACATAGCTTCACTGCTAATAGTACAAAACACTATGGGCTCTAATTTCTTGGCGCAGCGCAGGGTGGCGCAGCCCACACAGTGGTAATTTCGTCCGGTGCAGCCCGAGCAGTGGTAATTTAGTGCGGTGCAACACCGTGCGCAGCCACTTTGGGAATTTGGTAGAGGGACGTGCGCCAAGTTGGGTGTGGCGGCGTAGTAGGGGGAGATGTCACATATTTATCATGACGCAGTGACAATTTTGTAGATAATGCATCCGCCGAAAGAGCACAGAGAGCTCACCAGCTCCAACCTGGTTTACTTTCTGTGTAGAGGTAATTTGGCTGACCGGCACACAGTGCGCACACGTCACCGAAATCTCACAGGCAGGTTTCCAGAATGTCAGGCACATTTCAATGCAATAAATAATTACAGCAACCACTGTTTAATTTAACAATCTGAATCAGCACATAAATTATAGTATCTATATCGATATTGATTGTCCTGATGTCAGATCAAAGGCGGATGGCACGCTTCATGGAAGCTTGACCTGGCTTAATTAACGCAGCTGAATCTGTGATGCAAACTAATGACTTAACATCTTTCTCAGCCAACCACAAACTGCCTCGGCATCAGGCAGCATATATATATATATATATATATATATATAATGCTTGCGTTCTATGCTCAGTAAAGCCGCTTGCACACTGGACGCGAAACAAATTTTTCGCAAGACTGATTACATTCAAAGTCAATGCAAAGACAAGAATGCAGGTGTGAATTTGCGTCTTTGCATTGACTTTGAATGTAATCAGTGGTGCGAAAAATTTGTTTTGCGTCCAGTGTGCAGGCGGCTTAATACTACTATTATTGTCACTTAGGTTTTATCGTTTTTAGTGGGGGAAAGGAATACAGCCTGATTGCTATGATCTTGTACTGAGTTAAGATCACATATTGAAAATAAATGTGTAACGTTGTTGTCCATGCATGTTAATCCCAAAATTTTAAGCAGCAACAGGGTGTAATAATCGGAACAAGCTTTCCATTGTTTCTCTTCCCAATGATGAAGGCAAAAGAAATAAATGAGCAAATGTTGTATTTCATTCCAGCTTCATAAATTTGAATGATCTGACGTAGTTTCGTTTTGAAATTCCATTCAAGGTCGCTAGTGGTAATAATTTGCGAAAGCCCTGGCTAGCCAGCTAACTCATATTCGTAATGCTTAATATACACGTAAGTGGTGCAGAAAACATACCTGAAGCAGCGAAGTAAAATGCAACGTTAACGCATCATACAGATATAGGATAGAGGCTTCTTTATTCCAAAATTCAAAGGTGAGGAGAGCAGCTCATTTGATTGGTGATGATTTGACTCGGCACATTCTATTTTGTTGCACAGGGGTGGATGCAGTTTATTTCCTTCATATTGTGCACTCAATCGCGTGTCTTCCAATGCTCTTTAAATTCTCTTTTTTTTCTTTCTTTTTTTTTTTGATCGGGCAGCTGAGGACTCTCAACGGGCATATATATTATAATATTATGTTCATATATATTATGAACAGGTGGCAATTGCGCAATCACTCAGAAATAATCACCTGGTCATTTACAATAGTGGAGAACCTTGGTTATATTCAGTTGTACTTGCACCGAGCAACTTATGGCTATGTGATGTTAATGTTATACACTAGTGACCTCTTCTCAACAGTCAAATTCCAGCATTGAAGAATTCCCAACTAAAGGCCAGAGATTGACTTTTTCCCTGAGAGTCGCTGTCAATCTCGTCTGCCAATCACGACTTCACACCCCCTTTTCATAGTATCGAATAACTATAAATAAAATCAAAGTCATCCAAAAAAAATTAATGCTTGCACATACATCATGGTAAAAACTACTTAAAATGACAAATCTCCAGGAAGAAAAAAAAACATTTGTCACATTTTATTTTTTAATTTTTTAGTGTGGTCCATGTCCCATCCACCAACATGGAGGGGGCAAGGTTAAATCTTGTAGTGCACCGAGCTGCGAGATGGCAATCAGGATGTATTAGCATCACTTTTGAGGAGCTATTAGTTTAGTTTAGTTTATTGGCTTATATGACAGGGACCATGTACAGAGCAAATCATGTACCAGTGTTTGTCCAATTGCTAATTTTCATCTGTGGTCCCTGGGCAGGGTGCTAAACTTAAAAACATTACACAAAAACACAGGCTCAGTTAGGTTGTCAATATTTATATACAGTCAAAGGAAGTAGGTGAAAAGATTGGTGAAGGGGGTGTGAAAGGTCCTTAGTTATAGTTAGTTATCGCCTTTCTTTTGGCTGCATGCTCATAGAGGTCTGAGAGTTAGGGTTGAGTGGTGCTGTTGATTTTGTTTGCCTGCTTGACAATTATGCTGAGTTTGTCCTTGCATATTTTTATGGATGTGTTACAGCACTGTTTTTTAATCACTGGAAAGTCAATGTCATGCACACAAAAGCTCCATTTATCAGAACAAGAAATTGAGCTCATGATCATGAAATGGTCTGATGCATGGTAATGAAGATCAAATTGATTAAAACAGATGACCAGAAATTAACAGGCAAGACCGATGTCATAAGTTTCAATAGATACAGTATATTGGTTTTTGTTTTATGGTACCTGATACAACCTTTTCACAAAAGGGAACTTTTTTATATCTCCATATGACTAAACAATAACTTATACCCTTAAGACGTTTCAACGTTTGAAAGAGATAAATATTACATTTTGCTTCCAGCAAAGTATGTATTTCAGGGAATGGTCTGCGCCTGTCTCAGAACTTAAGCAGCGCCATTACAGAGCTCTTCTACCAGGAATCAAGTTAGGAACTGTATCAAATCTGCAGTACTGATAGGGGCAAGAAACCATAAAGCCAAAAGGAATCCGTGCACCATTTGAAAATAAAAATATTGCATTTGATTGTAGTGAGTTGCAATATGCTGTGATTTTCTCTGCAATATAACTAAAAGCAAATGCATCTTCAGCCATTTAATATTGTTTTATGGAGCTATCCAGAAGCTTTGCCAGTGTTCCTGTTTTCAATTGTTGAAGCTTGTTTATGACCTGCTTTAAATACGACAAGGACAGAGGTTCCGGGTAATGTTCTCGACCCCAATCAACCTCCCTTTCTTCAAGTAATAGTTGTTCAATGTTATTAATAATCCGATGCAATTAATTGCTTCCTTTGAGTTACTTACTTACACTATTGGTAAGACAACTTTTTAACGTTTAATTCGTCTCCCAACCCCATTGTTTGAATAAAATACAGCCAGTTTTACGTCAAAAATAGCCTAAAATGGCAAATTACAAGATGTGAATAGTATGAAGTCAAAAATAATCTGTACATTTAATATAGTGACCTTGGTGCCAAAAAATGCATTTGGCAAAATAAACAGGCAAACTATTTTATTCTATTTCCTAATGAACATTGCAAAATCTACCTGTTGCCATTTTGATCTAGATTATTTTATTTATTCATTTATTTACTTGCACTTACTTTCTCACTTTTTTGCGGATCAAAAATGTCTTTTCCCATATCTGACCAAACGAAAATAGTCGGTGTACAAAAACTTTAGGCCGGCAGAGCACCCTTCCTTTAAATTTTGACGGGTCACTCGGTGATTATGACTGATCGACACAAATCTGTGTGCACTCGAAAGTCTAGGGGACTGTCAAGGCAATCTATCTTTTTGTATAGACTTGCCATAATATACTCAGCATTTCTTATCACACCAGAAGAGTCATGACGCGCATTTGTTGTTGTGGTGACGCGCCAGGCGGGCATGAGTCAGCGGTCGCGACAGTTTCTCCGGACGGGGAAGTACTGATCTCTCCGTGAAAATACTCGCCCCAGTTACTGATTTTGCCTCGGAAAAAATGGCGGTTCCTGCAGCCCCAGATTTGCAGATGATCACAGAAACACAAAGCGGCCCCATAAGTAGCCCAGAAAATAACATTGACATCGATGAGAGAGAACTGGAAAACATAACAAACGAGGAGGAAGGAACTGCGCTCCCTTTACATTCTCCGTGGACTTTTTGGCTTGATAGGTAAAGACTGACTCTGCGTAGTCTTTGATAGTTAGCTAGCCAGCTAATTCACATCCGACACAAAATGAAAGGGTATCTTTGTACAACAGTTGTAGCTAAGGAGTTTTTTTGGGTAACAGAGCTTACAAGCGGAATGCCAAAAACGGTAGCTAGCAAGCTAATTCAAATGCAGTAAGTTAACTTAATGGGAAATCGAAACCTAACGTTACCTACATAGCTTTATGATTTTTTTTTTTTTAAATTCTACATAGGTAGCTTAATCAGTTTCCACGGCCTAGCAAGTATATGTAACTAAGAGCCCGGCGAGCTAGCTTACTTAGCCGAAGAGCACCGTATTTACCGGCTTGATAAACGTTGACGTTATGTAGTTAGCTTCAGCATAGCTATCTGCTGAACACAAAACAGCGGGTTGGGCTAATCTGCTGGAAAACTACAACCATCTGTACTTTACCTCCATAATTTCTTTCTGGATAGATATACATCTCAAGAATAACTGGTGAAATTTTAATCACAATGTATTCAGAAATAAAGAAATGATGAAGGAAAGTATAGCTAGTTGTAGTTTTTCAGCAGAATGTTTTAGAAGATTAACCCGTTTGAATCGTACTAAAATGCATTTTTTCCCCCAGCGTTTTGCTTATTTGTATGAAGGTTAATGCTGACAGCGCTACCTGTTAGCAGTCTGATGGGGTTAACAACTGCTTTTCCAAAATATGTCGTAGCCATCGGCTAAATTATTAGCGACTGTCTGCTAATAATGCTAATGCTATGATTGTGTGTTAGGAGCTGACTGAGTTGAGTCCGTTTATTTAGCAATAATGTCGGGTCTTTTCGTATGTCTCTAGTGACGATACAGAAAGTGGGAGTCGTGACTGTTCTTAGTTTGCTGTGTCACCCCCATAGACAGCAGTAAGTTTGTTAGCTAGCTAGTTAGCTAATATACAGCTGACAGTTTCTGAACTAGTTCACTGTTAGCTGGGTAGGGCTAATCTGTTGAAAAAATTCGGCTGAAAATTCGCTTATTAATTCTTTTTTTCATCAACTCAATTAGATATTGATGGATATACATCTCAAAAGTAACTGGTGAAAATTTCATCGCAACGTATTAAGAAATAAAGAAATTATGAAGGGAAGTATAGATGGTTGTAGTTTTTCAGCAGAATGTTTTCGGCAGATTAGCCCTACACCTGTTAGCTAGCTATTAATATCAAGATACTTTTAATTCTAACATATTGTTCTGTACGTATATCTGCTGCTGCTTTGTGAATATGAAATTTAAGCCTGATTTCAAAAAGGCCTTTTATGACTCATTACTGTCTGCTTTTGGCATGGGTGCAGTTTAAGTTGGACTCATTAACTTCATAAAATTCCTATATCAACAGTGAAAATCATCACAATGGTGAAGTAAGACTTGATATACGAGGTGCGGCATTGTTGTTTGATCTTGCTTGTCGTGGCTTGAGGTTACATTTCTGTGAAAATGGACTGTCTGTCAAATTTGTTTGTGTCCCAGCTTTTATGTTGTCTTTAATTGACAGCTTTCACAAAAGGTAAAGTGATGGCGGCGCAGATGTAACTCTGCATTGTGGGTGTAAGTTCTTAGATGTACACCAGCTCGGAGCGTGATGCCACTTGTAACTCTATTGTAGCTTCTCAGAAGTTCTGTGACTCTATTTTTCCCAAAAGCTGGCCATGGAACTATTAAGTATGCATAACACTTTCAATCTGTACACAGAGATCTACACTTTATCTTTGGGACATGCACATCGTTGCGGGGGATATAAAAATGGGGTCAGTCCGTCCAACACGTTTGTTGTCCGGGCTATAACTTTGAAACTAATCATCCGATTCTGATCATATTTGGCATCGAGGTGTAAAAACACATAAAGGTGTGTCAAGAAAAACAATTTTGAAAATATCTTTAAAATTGTTTGCGTTTTGGGTCAAAAAGTGTCAGATTTGTGGGAAATCTGTAATGTTTCCTGTCTTGGCTATAAATTTGAAACTAATCATCCGATCGTGATCATATTTCGCATCGAGGTGACAAAGGTGCATCATGACAACAATTTGGTATAATTTTCCGAGTTTTCTGATGCATACTCTCCGGCCTATTTTTTTTGCAAGGAAATTAACAGCTTTGCGATTAGTACAGTTCTTTAGAAATCTAAATGCATATAAACATTCTCTATTCAAAAATGTAATGCCAGTTGCGGGGGATATTGCTTGACAGCTTGTTGAATTGCGAACTCAGAATTGGAGGGTAAATTTATCTATTCTTTATGGAATGCCATTCAATTCAACATTAGATGAATACCTAAATGCATAATGGAATGAATATGGTTCGAAATAAATCCCAAAATAAATAAATGAGGCAATAGATGTATAGATTCATGTAAATAGAGGTACATGTTTGAGTCAGAATAGGCCTAGTTCAGTCAATGAATAGGTTTTTATTTAAAAAGGGTGTTTTCCAAATGACTACTTTTATTTATGTCAAGGGAGTTTTATTTCATAATTCTGCATATATTTCCTTCTGAGGATTTTAATTTCTTACTGCGACATTTATTTCCCTGCTCCTCATTTCATTTTGTTATATTCAGAAATTAATGGGATGTGGTTGACTTACAGATTCTGACTAAAGCAACAAACCCCAAAAATACTGAATCACTGAATATGTTACAGCAGCATTGAATATGTGAGGTGGCCTTCATATGCGCGTGATGTCCGACTCTTAGAAAATCATCTCAGAATGTGTCCGAGAGGCTGCCCACTGTCTCGATATGATGTCATCGCTGCAGCTTCACCTGGAGCTGCTGAATTGGCCCCCCAAGCCCTAGAGCTCCTGATACTCTGCAGCAATTCATAAGAGCCCAGTTCTGCATAAATTTAAAGCAGGTCAGGTTACTTATTTTCCTGCTAGGACTCTTGTATTCATCAGGATTATAATTCAGTTGAATGGCTAAAGCTGCTTTTTCCAACTGTAATCAACAAAAGAGAAATGCAGATTAATGGCAGCGGGATATTTTGACAAATTTCCTGCGCCCTGCTTGAGATGTTGGCAATTATTTGCTGCATTTATGAGTCAGTGCAATGTCCATCTTATGAGAAGGACAGCTCAGGGGTATTTGGTCGACTCTTTCATCCATTGAAGACCTAACTTTTGCCCATGACCCAGCTGTTTTGTCATTCAAGCTTGTCCATCAGCTAGGGAAGTCCAGCAGGTGGGACTACTTTGCCAGCTGAACAGGCTTCAAAGCAAGTACCACCATGACTCAAGTGATGCAACATTTGATGCACCTTTTGTCTAAAATGGAAGTCCACTTGAGGATGTTGAGGACTTCACACATTTTGGCATTCTATTCAGCCAGGACAACACAGAGGATAAAGAAGTCAGTGTAAAACTGGGGAAACCTGGCTCTGCATTGGGCAGATTTCAGCCCACCTGGAAGTCTTCCCAACACAGCCCAAGGATGAGACTTTAGAACAGCAACGTGAAATCCGCTATATTGAGGTGTGTTTTCTAAAAGCATAGTTGCTAACTAAGTTAGCAACTTGCGTAGTTTGTCCATCCCCAGTCAATGGGTCCAACTATGCAAGTTCGCATTGGGAAAGCACCCTGTATGTGTAAGAACGCTGCATTTCATGAAGAGCGATACGAAGGTGCCGTTGGGTGACTGCAAGTTGGTGACTGTTGCAATGTGGTTGCGAATGCATTTACATTTACATTTACAATGCTATGATGAGCGCTAAACAAAACCATGATAATTACATCTTACATTACATTTTACATTTGTTTAGCAGACGCTTCTATCCAATGCAACTTGCAGGAAGTGCATACAGTAAGGTCACTGACACTGTAGTCACATCAAGCATTAGTCGCCTGAAGTCATGAACATGTAGAGCAAAGACTATACAGAAGGCAGTAGCACACAGGACAAAGAAACAAAGCAAATTTAGACAAACAGTAAAGGTTTTTTTTTTGGAAAATAAAAGCAGGAGGGGGGGGGGGGGCAATCAGGTCAGAAACTGTCTGAACAAGTGAGTTTTAAGGTTACGGCTGAAGAGCAGCAGGGATGGAGCAGTTTGTTGGGAGGAGGGAAAGTCATTCCATTGCTGGGGTGGAAGATGGGAGAAGCTGAATGATCTGGTAGAACGACCAGCTTTCCGACCCAGGGTCGGGGGGCAAAGTCGTCCTGCTGATGCAGAACAAAGTGGCCGGGCAGGTGTGTATGGGATGATCATCTCTTGCAGATAGGAAGGGGCTGTCTTGTTTGCTGCAGCATAGGCCAGAGTTAGGACTTCAAAGTCTGGCCGCAACTGGCAGCCTGTACAGGGATCTCAGCAGGGGAGTCTTGTCGCACATCTTGTTATACTAGAGAGTCGCATATTGTAAACAAGCTTCTTGGTTTTTTTCCCAGATCTAACTAGGAACTATTATTTAAAATACAGTATACATATCCACAAACATAGTTAGATTTGTGAAGTCTTCATACAGAATGAGCAAATGGAAAAATAAATGCCTTCTTCTTACATGTAAGGCAAATTAAAAATAGACAACAACCCATCTTTTACTTCTGTTTGGCCAAAAGACCTCACTGAAATGACTGACCATGTACTCCCTGGCCAAGTAGTGGGGAAGGTATTGCTCAGCATGACGAATCCAGCTGTGACGCGTTTCAGTCGCTAGATGACCACATGCCTCATCCTCTGCGTTTGGGAAGGTTATGCACACGGGGGTCTTGTTCGTAAATCTTCCTCTCCTTGCTGAAGAAAAAAACCTGACTATTGAGAAATGAAGAATGTAGCATCTGATAAAGAGTGTAAAAATGTTGATGGTTAATGGTCTAGTTGGGGCTGGTGCATCTCTGTAGAAACTTCCGTTTGCCCAGATGTGATACCCGGGCTGCTCTGATCCATCCCTCTGCGCAGCATGTTTGAGGGTATTGTGTAGCGTGTCCAGAAAAATGAAGCAATGGATTTGCTTGTTAGGACAGTTAATGGCGTATTTGATGGTTTGAGCATTTTCCATTTGAGCTGAGGAAATCTCAACAGTGAGGATTGTGCTAGATCAGAACTGTGTGTAGAGTTATGGAAAAAGTGTGGTCAAGCACAGTAAAAATGTGTGAAATATTTTTCTGTTTGTGCAAAATCGCCTTTGGATAAGGTCCATCATTTTTAGATTTTCAGATTTTGGTGTGCAAACCAGTGGTGCAATTTCTCCCAAATGTAAAATCCATCAAGTTGCACTTATAGTATTTGTGCAAAATTCTGCCCTCCAGTGGCCACATTTAAGAATGCCAGTACCATTTCATTTCTAACAACCTAAGCCTGTTCTGAAATGCAATGTTTGCCCAGAGATTTGTTGACTAACATAGAGGGGTCAGAGTCTTATTTTTGTGTTTGGGCAAACTCTAGACTGATCACATGTCTAAAGCCTGTCTGGTCTGTCTCTTCCTCCGCTGTCTTATAAATAGAACTTGGTGTAATGACTGCCCTCAGTTCAACCTGCAGAATCTCTCAGAGAATAAAAGCCCCGTGTTAGCAGATAGATTCCCATATGTCTGAAAATAATTGAAGGTGCTGTACTTTGAAAGTGCAGTGTTTAAGGTTGCTGAAGTTTTTCCTCTCTTTCTAGTTGCTACTAGTTTAAAAGATGTGGAATGCTAGTATGTGCTTTTATAAACGTTTTTTTTTTTCTGTCTATATTTCATGTAAAGATAAATGCAGATCATTTAAATTGCAGTGGATTCAGTGTTTTCTTTTGTAGAGCTTGTCTTGCCAACTGTATGGTGCCCATTAGTCACGTTTTCAAAAATGCACACAATACTTCTATTTGTAAAATCTTACTTAATCGTCAGTAAGAGGTGTAAAAGATACAGCATCTTCCTGTCAAAATCTGTATGGGAGATGAATAATTGGCAAAAAACATTTAAGAAAATATTGTTTTTGGTACAGAGGTTTCAGTTGAAAATTAAACATATTTTTGATTATTTATTTTTATCTTTCTTTTTTTCGAGGTCCTTACCTGGGACAACAGCAGCTGAATGTGAGTCAAACCTGAAGAAAATCTACACGGTGCAGACTGTACAGGTGAGGCTCTCAGCAGAGCAGGGTTCTCTGAAAGGACCCAGGGGTCAATGGCTGGCAATATGATGTTTACTGATTGGCCTAGTTATCCATCTGATTAATTTCCCAACTGCAGTCAAACGCAGTGATGAAATTGCTTGTCTGTTTGAAATATTTTATTTAAAAGAATGTATTTTTCAGGGTCATTTAAATTTAAAATGTGTCGAATAACAATTCTCTCATTTCCCCTGCTTGAACAGTGTTTCTGGAGTGTATACAACAATATTCCTCCAGTGAGCTGTTTACCGCTGAGATGTAGCTATCATTTAATGCGAGGAGAGCGGAGGCCGCTGTGGTAAGTTTTATTTATTTATTTATTTTTTTTTTTGCGCCATTCCACCATTATGTCACTTGGTACGTGGCCAGTTGGCCTGTCCTGACATCACTAGGGGGAGTGACCGCACAGAATAATGAAGGAACTAAGGAACTGTGTAATTGGCTGACTGAAGTTGATCAGTCTCTCACTTTTCCAGGTGATGACAAGAGGGAACAGATTTTGAAATGGCGAGTGATCTGTGCCGCTCTTGACAGTGTTATGGACCTTTAATTCTTCTGATGTTTCCAAAAACAACTATTTTACAGTAGTTTTATTTGTAGGTCATTGTTGTTGTATGAATTTAAGTGATTGTATTATTATATTACCTCCAAACTGATTTACTGGCAAACGTACCTTGGCATTGCTTGGACTATCTACTCATGAGTATGTACTGTCATCTCTGTAGCCTGGGGCCTAATGTTTCAGTGTGTCGGGTTTGTTGTGTTTCACTCTAGCAGTCCATAAACGTGTCGCCTCAGCATGAGCGCTGCCAGAGACCGCATTACACCTAGTGAATGACTGTATGCTTCGGACGGTATATTTATATTTCCCGAATGCTAACCATTCATTCTCCACGAGTATCCGTTTCAGTGGCGATGTAGCCTCGGAGGACAGAACATATTAAATGCGTAACTCCGACCAGAGATCAGTTTACAGCTCATTACAGTTGGTCTGGGATTGAGACCCGCATGAGCAGGACAGCCTGTGAACAGGAGGGTTGGAGGCTGTGATGATATATTATCTTCTCTGTGTCCTGGCCAAAAGCAGCAAGCCTTTGGCCTCCATGCAAGAGCCAGAACACAGTGTCCACATGAAAGACCGAACCAGCTTGTCTTACTTATCCTGGCTGCAAATACACAATCTGCCTTATAAGTCCTGAATCCGTGTTAATCTCTTTAAGAATCCTGTTGGCATTCTTGGTGGCTGCTTTTTTTTACGGCGCGATATTGGCGCGGTTTCAGTTCTAAACTTACCCTGACCCACAACCTGCATGAATTTCAATTTCAATTCAAAGATGTTGATGAGTGATTGTCGAACTATTTGCGGTTTTGGCATTGGAGTCAATGTTTGTTCTGAGATGACGCTGTGTTCTTTTGGCAGGGAAGAAGAAAGCAACGCCAAGGGCGGAGTCTGGAAAATGAAAGTTCCGAAAGAAAGCACTGTATGTGTGACGCTCATTACCTTCGTAAAGTTTAATCCTGTATCTTCTCCTGCTGTCTTAACTCTGAGCTTGTTTTTCTCTGTCAGTCTGCTGTATGGAAAGAGTTGTTACTGGCCACGATTGGAGAGCAGTTTGCAGATTACTGTGCGTCAGGTGAGGCCCATGTCACTGTGCTGCTGTGCGTGCTGAGAAGGCTCCTGAGTTCAGAGTGGAGTGGATACAAACCAGGGATGATTTTGATCATCGCAGAAGTTGAAATGGAACAGTTCATACCAAGCTACTGTTTGCATTTCTTCTAAATCTCTGTAATATTTTGACGTGACCGATCGAATGTCAAGTGATTTTGTTGATGACATCCATTTGTTGTCCTTAACCCCTTTCTGCAGATGTAGACGCCGGCGTCCGTAAATTCCAAAATTTAATTCCTAAACAATTCTGTAATTGAATTTCCAAATGTCTAGCTTCACTTGTATAATTTTCAAAAATCTCCTAAAGTTCTAAAGCTTAAATTGGCTCATGCACAACAGGAAAAATTGGCAAAATTTTGTATTCCGCGCAAAGGGGTTAAATTAGGCCACATAAAAAAAAAATAGTTTTTTTTTTTTTGCCTCCCCGCCTACCCCCCCATCTCTGATTTTTAAGATTTTTCATTTAAAAAAGGGTTAAAAATCACACCAAGTCTGCTTGCACTGTCCAGGAGCTTCCAGAGCCGATCTGATTGGTTGAATTTCGATATATTTCCGGTCACCATGGTGCCCAGGTTTTAAGACTGCCATAAGGAAGGAGAAACTAGGCGTTGGGTAGCCATCTCAGTGGGAAAGAAATGAAGGACTCTGAACTAGCCGGAGGATTTAAAAAAGGGTGTTACGTTCCTGAAATTCCGTCACTGAAGAATGTCTTCTTCACTGCTTAGCAGTGAGCTGTAGAACATGCCGTACATTACACTATCTTGCGGGGTTTTTTTGGGAGCGACACTTTGTTCAAATGGACCCCGCCCCTCAGTGTCGCGATAAAACGGTGGCCTGTGATTGGACCATTTGCATGCTTGTCATTTCAGCTCCCACTGATAACAATAGGCAGGTCACCACTTCTCTGTGACATACATTCCGGACGCAGCAAGGTAGTCAAGAATCTTGCTCTGCCGGATTATGCAGAAGCTGTCTCCAGTTCATCATAGACAATATAATTGGACATTACTGTCTCCACAGGGTAGAAGACTGCTTGGATCACATTGCAATGCGCAAACATTACTCAGTACATATAAACTGAGCAATATACATGCATATTCAGAGAAGCATGCGAGAGCATTGTAAACAATTTTGAATTATTTGGAGTTATTGCATTTGGAACCAAATTTAATTTATGGTTCCCAGGGGCACCCAGCAGTGCCCTCTGAGTTCTTCAGCTCAAATGGAGGGAATAAAGGATGAAAGTCATTTCTAGCAATTTTCGGGGTTTTGGACCTGATTGAGGGAGTATCGTTCACCCAGCTGAGTCCACCTTTTCCTCATTATGTCGCTGGCCACGCTAAAATTTCCGCTCCTTTAGACTACGATTGAGGTTTCCATTACTACAGCAGAGAGATCACACTTAATCAAGGCCGAATAGTATACAGTGTCTGGAAAGCTGTTGAGCTTTCTGAGAAGATAATGGCACCGTTGACATCTCTTGAATATACAGGCTGGAAAAAAAATTAAAGGGAAAACTGGAATAAGTTCTTGACAAACATTAATGCAGGTTCTTCTGTTCATTTTCCTGCTATGGCTTTGATCCATGTGTCCCTTTAAAGGTGGAGGGGTCACAGCAAATCAATGCAGTTATTCAGTGTAATCACTTTCTTATCCCATGATGAAGCAGTCTGATGGTAATGGGAGTGGTCCAGGATAACAGTGACCCCACAGGGCATAAAGGGTCACAGCATGGGTTTAGGAGTATGATGATTATCTTTAGCATCTATGCCACCTCCTTTACAGTTCCCAGATCTCAGAACCAAATTAACTCTCATGAGAGATTTTGAATCAATGTGTCACAGTGCTGACCATCACCATCATTAAACAGAAATATCTGTTGTTTGGAAGATACTCAATCCCTTTAGTAATTTTACACATGTAGACTCTATGCCAAGGTGTATTAAGATGATCTGGGAGCTTATGGAGGCCCAACACCTTACTAGGACTGTCACCTGCCTGTATTTTTAGTATCATCAAAGAAACCTAATTTGGAAACTGAGATTATACCCACGAACTTGAACTTGTCTACAGTTTTAACAGATTGAACACACCTGGCTTTGTAAGGGAGTCCTGATTGGTGCATTTAATCTGTTATTTAGTTTTACCAGTGCTGTCACACCATTTTTGAGGAGCACGCGTGTGAATTGACGGACTTCCCTCGTATGAAGAGTCTCTAGGAAGCCAAGGAATGCTGTGCCATCAGTGTTCTTAAACAGCCTGTAACACTGTTCCGGGATTATTCATTCTCATGTATCCAAAGAAAGTAATAGAGGCTAAATAACACTCCCTTGAATCCCCCTGTACTAATTTTATGTTGAGAATTACCCCTCAGCCCTCAAGGCTGACGGGGTATTGCTATCCTTCGTGCGGTTGGGCGGGCGGGCGTCTCCAAAAACTTTGACATCGGGCTGAGGGGTGTTCTGTGCATTGCAAGCCTATTTTTCATCTTTCCATTCATGTATACTTGGTGATCGATGAAAAAGGAAGTTTCACATTCAGAGCATATGGATTCTATTGACCCCTTGTTCAATAAGTCTTTATAAAAGAATACATATTTCATAGTTAAAAGCTGAATTGAATTCTCAAAGCAGTATTGAGCGAGGTTACCATGGTGTCATCTGCTCTTCTTTAACTTCAGTAAGCCAACTGAAGTTGATGTAACCTTCTGGCAATGGAGATGGTTAAGCAGTTGGCTCAAACTCGGTCTATTGTCTTACATAAGCTGGGGTTAAGTGCCGATGGTTGAAAGTCATTCGGCATACTGCTACCTGGTGTCTGAGGCACAGATTCAATTGCTGGCCATTGGCATTATCTTGTTACCGCAGAGATATCCAGAAAATACTAGAACTGCAAAGAAAGGATGCGTTTAAGTCTTTAAGTGCAGTGTTTAAGGGCTTGCCCTGAAGTGCCTCAGTGAAAAAGATAAGTGTCTGTGAGTTCATGATCATCTGTATCAAGAGTCAAAGAAAATATCCCATGAGGGGTATAATAAAAAATATCCCTCTCTGTACATACTTGTACTGCTTTTGTCACTGGTTTAGTTGGCTTACAACTGCTCTTTTTTGGGCAGAATAACATTATCACTTGATGTCCCGAGGGGCAGTCTACTGCAGGCCCTATATTCCCAAAGGAGAGATGCAGAATATGGGTAAAATTATTGGGACAGCCCATGTACTGTTGAAGGGTTGGTAGGTGCTGGAGGGAACATTGTTGTGACCCTCCTCTCTGCTTTCTTGAGCAGCTTTGTTTTTTGGGCTAGGAACATGAACAAGAATAAAAGCAATCTGGACAAACTTGTTTTGGTGGTTAGAAAGGTCTGAATAAAGCAGTTAATTAAAAGTTTGCAGTGCATAAATGCTCTCGTAACCAAAAATGTGTGGGCCAGTTCTTGACAACAAACTTTCAGAGCCCCTCGCCAGTTGATTTATATGATCCGTTCATTTCTTGCGTTTTAACCTCTCAGTTAAGGAGTCCCCTGCTCCTCCTAAAGCCAAGGCTTTGCGAGATGGATGAGGTTGCTGTAATGCGGCAGGCAGTTCCTCCGTTTTGTTGCTTTTCGATTGCACATGCGATTCGTGCTCTGACGCCTGCTCCTCAACCATGTTTCGTTCCTTTCCCCGTCTTTTTAAAAATCCTCTTCATTTTACCGCAGTCCTCAGGTGACATTAAATCCGATTTAAAGCCAGAAGGTTCTCATAATGAGGATATGTTCGCTCTTTCGTATTAATACAACTACAACGACAAAAAAAAAAAAAACCCACAAGGCTGCAGAAATGCCTTTAGGCAGAGAGTAATCCAATAAATACAATATCCATTGTAGCGCCTCTGCATAGTCACCAAAGATCAATAGAACCACCACATACAAACAAACAATAGAAAGGAATGAATGTCAGATGAGTACAGTGTCAATAGCAAAGCCACGCCCCTCATGTACCTTGATGTCAGGTCCCCATTTGCTGTCATGGCAGCTTCCACTCTTCTGTGAATGTTTTGTTCTTCATGTTAGAACATTGCTGCTGGGATTTGCTTCCATTCTAGCTTGAAAAGTTTGCTGAGATAAAGGCAGCGATTTGGTGCCGGTCGGGCCTGTCTCAAAGTCAAGAGCATCAAGTTGAAGAACATTTTGGTTGCCATTCCATGTCCGTGTTTACAGTGCAGTGAAAAAGCATTTGCTAGCTTCTCAATTTCTCCTATATTTGCTTTGTTTGTCATTTTTAAATGTTTCATCAAAACCATTTTCATATGGGCCACTGTGAATAACCACAAAATGGAGTTCGTCAAAACCTATATCATTCATTTGAAAAAGTAATTGGCCTCTTAAATCTAATTGCGGGTTGTGTCACACTTGATGGCAACAACTACAATCACATGTTTGCGATAACTGATGTGTTTGTCACGTCACTGCAAAGGAATTTTCGCCCACTCATCTCTGCAAAATTATTTCAATTCTGCCACAATGGTGGTTTTTTGAGAATGAATAGCCTGTTTAAAGTCATGCCACATCATCTCGATTGGATTCAGGTCAGGGCTTTGACTTGGCCACTCCAGAACCCTCATTTTGTTTCTTTTGAGCCATGCAGAGGTGGACTTCCTTGTGTGCTTTGGATCGTTGTCCTGCTGCATGCCCCAGCTGCACTTGAGCTTTGAGTCACAAACTAATTGCTTGACACTCTTCATGGTTCCATCAACTCTGGCAAGTAGCTCTTGTCCCGAAGCACCAAAGCAGCTCCTGACCATCACATTGTTTCCACCTTGTTTGACTGTTGATATGGTGGTCCTATTGTGGAATACTGTGTTAGCTTGTACGCCAGCTGTGACGAGAACCATGCCTTCCAAAAAGTTCCACTTTTGAATCCTTGATCCACAGAATGCCCTACTAATAGTCTTGGGAGCCATCAAGATGTTTTGGCTTATGTGAGACTAGCTCTTATTTGGCCAACAGTAGTTTTTTCCCTGCAGCATCCCCATGGACGCCATTTGTTCTCCCAATTTCTTTCTTGTTGTGGAATCTTGAACACTGATCTTAACTGAGGCAAGTGAGGCCTAGAGTTCATTAGATGTTATTCTGGGTCTTTTGTGACCCCTTTGATGAGTTGTGGATGCACTCTTGATGATGGCTGTCACTGTGGTTTGCTGAAGTTAGAAATGGCTTTTTTAACCCTATTCAGGTTCATGGACGTCAACAACTTGATTTCTAATCTGTTTTTGAATTTCTTTAGATCGTGGCATCATATGCTGCTTTTTGCCTCCTCTTCATTGCCAGACAGGTTCTCCTTAAGTCATGTTTAGATTCTACAGGGCTGGCAGTAATCATGCTTGGATGAGGCTGGTGAAATTGAACTCACTTAACAATTTAATTTGATTACTTGTTTGATTTAGTTACCAGGAGTGTACGTACTTTTTCACATGGGGAAGGGAGGGGTTAGGATGCGCATTTCCCTCAATAAATGAAATCATCAATTAAAAAAGTACATTTTATGTTTACTTGAGTCGTATCAGTCTGATATTAAAATTAGTGTGACGATCTGTAACGAATATGCAAAAATAGAAGAAATTGTGAAAGGCAGAAATACTTTTCACGGCACTGCATAAAGTATGATTCAGCACTGTTAATGGGTAATGACCTACACAGTTTATGGCTTTTATTCTGACACATCTGTCTTGTCAGCTCATATTTTACACCCTGCGTTATAATGTGACTATATTCAAAGTCAGTAGCTGTGAACAGAACATTGTAGACCAAGTTCCAATGTGCACATGAAGTGGTCCTAGTTTTTTGTCCTCTTCGTTTAGATGATGAAGTCGTGGGCGTCAGTGTCAGTGTTCGAGATCGAGAGGATGTAGTCCAAGTCTGGAACGGAAACGCTTCTTTTGCAAGTGAAGCAAATGTTTTAGGAAAGATATACGAGCTTCTCCCACAGATATCTTTCAAAGCAGTATTTTATAAACGTAAGTATTGCTGACGAATTCATCAGTTTGTTGCTATACTTTTGTGCCAGTGTTAATGAGAGTAACTCCTTTGATCCAAAGTGATTCATGCAGTTACTGTAAAGCAAACTGATCACCTTTTGATCAAATGTGATTTTGCTTAATTTCTTTGATATTTGTGAAATTTGCATCACCTCACTATAAGTGCATGTCAACGTGCAAAAATACCCAACTGATCGTGTGCTTTATGCACATTAACCCCCTTAACTAACTTCTCACTTTAGTACTGTTGGTTCAAAATCAGAAAAAAATCATTATTTCACAATGTACGATAATGTCACATACATATTTCTTAACTGATATTTGCTTGGCTTCACTGAAGCACACTTATATTGAGAGAAATATTCAAACCTGGAATGCCATTTTTTTATGACTATAGCATTACCTCATTGGAAAATACCTACGTAGATATTGTACATCATTTTATCAAAATGTCCTTGTACTTCAGTAGGACATATTTGATATTACTTGAAACCTTGCAGTCTCTGCTAGAATTTAAAATATGCCCGGAGTTGCACAGGTTTAAATACAGCAGCTGCATCTTGCAGACCTTTATTTGGGTCTGTAGATTATGTGGGGTTAATAACTTTGCTAAACCGCAAGATTTTCACATAAGATTCCTACTGAAGTTAGTCGATACTTGGAGATAACAGAGATGTTATTTCCTCATTTTTACATTTGAGATTAACCTGGTGTTTGCATTTCTCTTTCAGCCCACGAGGAACATCATGCTTTTGAAGGAGGGCGCTCGAGACATTAACTGCTAGTTGTATGACACTTGGTTTTTGTTTTGTTTTGAATTTGGATTAAGCATAGATATCGGACTTTTCCCTTGCTTAAACACTACTCTTAAGTTTAATAATCATTTTGCAAGCATCTCAGTCGCAGAAAATTTAGAGAATATGACAGATATATTTTTATAGATTAAGTGGCTCAAATTTCAAACCATGGACTTTTTTTTTCCCCTCAATTTTTCTGTTGCTCGCACTGCAGAGAATTGGGGCAAGCCTTTGAACTGAGCAGGCCATTCTGGATTTTTGTAATGCTGTAGAATAGTCCTTTTTATGTGAGTTGATATGGCCTTGTCCACTCGGCCATTGCTTGTGTGAGTCATCTTGTGAATGTCATTGCTTGTGTGAGTCATGTGAATGTCATTGTCTGTGTGAGTCATCTTGTGAATGTAATTGCTTGTGTGAGTCATGTGAATGTCATTGTCTGTGTGAGTCATCTTGTGAATGTAATTGCTTGTGTGAGTCATGTGAATGTCATTGCTTGTGTGAGTCATCTTGTGAATGTCATTGCTTGTGTGAGTCATCTTGTGAATGTCATTGCTTGTGAGAGTCATCTTGTGAATGTCATTGCTTGTGTGAGTCATCTTGTGAATGTCATTACTTGTGTGAGTCATCTTGTGAATGTCATTGCTTGTGTGAGTCATCTTGTGAATGTCATTGCTTGTTTGAGTCATGTGAATGTCATTGCTTGTGTGAGTCATCTTGTGAATGTCATTACTTGTGTGAGTCATCTTGTGAATGCCATTGCTCGTGTGAGTCATCATGTGAATGTCATTACTTGTGTGAGTTTGTCTTTAAAAAGAGATGATGCCTTCTCTGAACTTAATGCCTCATTGTTGTCACTCACTCAACGGCTGCTCATTACATTTGCTTAGGTTAATCCCTGTCTTGCACGGGCATTGACGCCCCGCCCCGGTATCCTCACAAACACTGAGCTTGCTATAACTTGTCATCAGCAACTGTCCACACTGTGTTACAGTATGGTAAATCAGTTTATTCTATGTGTGGTGCCTGATGATTATACACATTTGCATTGATTCCACCTCTACTGGAGCTTGTGTGCAATAACGATGGTGAATGATCTTTTAAGCCTGTGTTAAGTCCATATTACTCTTGCATAGCTCACTTTTTAAAAATTGTAACATTACATAGGATTCTATTCAACATCCAGTGTTTAGTTTGAGTTTTGTATTCACTCAAATTGCGGTTTAATGGCCAGCTGTATGATAGATACATTGCACAATATCACTTTCAGTTTAGATGTTGCTATCATTTTGAAAATTGTGATCAATATCATTTAAAACTGTGAACTGTTGTCTCACAGGGGTGAGGTTAAATTCTGTCAGTACCATCATCCCTTCTATTTTAGTTTTCAGGCTTTAAAATTTAAATTAGGAGGAATGATGTAGTCTGATACATGTTCATTGTAAAATACACCACTGGTTCTAATACGTTTCTTATGTCTGAAGAGTATTCTCTGTCTTTTGGAAGCATTTGTGCGAAAATGATTGTTATTTAAGAAATAATTTTTCTCGACACCCCTTTTTTGTGTAGTGCTCTCCTGGATCATTGTTAGAGATGGTTACTACACATAGAATGAATAATTTAACTTACTGAAAATCACACAGTAGTTCCATAAATGTATTTGTCTGCAGGCTGTTCTATTTCTTTTTTCTGCTGTTACATGTCTCTTACTGGAAGATCATGCTGCCCTCTGCTGTAAAATCAGTGACTGTTGTTCTCGAACAGATTTGTATTTTTAAATATTTGTATTTGAAATAAAATAAATGTGATGGACAAACTTTTAATGGACAAATTTGAAAAGGTTAGTCGCCCAGCATCCATACAAGTAGGCAGACAGCAGTTTTTGATTGAGAGACCCTTATATTCCATCTGTACCAAAGAAAAGACTAATTTTTTCTAGTTGGGAGCAGGACACTGCATGTAAGGGCAATGCTATGATGTTTGCCTCGCCAAACTACTCACTAGGCCACCAGTCTAGTTTAGCAAATGTTTGTTCATAAGAACAGTGGTAGACCGTTTAATTGTGTATATATGTTCTTGATTTGCTTCTTCGATTTTTACTTGGTCTGTATGTATTAAAAAAAAAAAAAAGAAACTGAAACTGCATAAAATGTACACCTGAATGTTGCTGGTGCATCTTGTTTCAAGTATTTTGCCAGGTAAGATAAGGTAAGTGTGAATTGGCCTGTTTTATAAATCAGGCCAATCAATGTAAAAAATGCAATACAGCACAATTGTCGTCAGTAAATGGCTTTTGTGGAAAGATGTGTCGCACATACAGCTGGACTTTTCTTGTTTCTAATGTACAATGTTTCCTATTGACAAAACAAGGTGATTACAGGGATGGAGTTATTTTTCTCATGGTTCATATCATTCACTTGTTTTGAATAAATTCAGAGACTTGCGTTTCTCAATTGGGGAGAAACATAATTTGCCTTAATTTCTCGGAATTTTAGAATGTGATGCCTGTTCAACTCATGTAATCTGTTCCAATGTATATGCAATGTTTCCTGTTCGTAGATTTTGAAATATTTAAACTAAATAAAATATACCGTACAATATTTACGTTATTGTTACTGCATATGATTGTGAATTTAGTTTTTTTTTTCTTCTTTTTGTATGTAGGACAGCCAGCAATATTTGGTATTGACTTCTGCAGCTCTTAATGAATTAATTGCGGGAACAGGGTGACCTCTAATAAAGAACTGCAGGTTCTGCCAAAAGACAATGTTTTGTGTATAGTCCTTTTCTGATGAAGTGAACTTAACATTGTTAGCTGAACTTAGCATTTTATCATACATTCGTGATTCTATCAGATCTCATTAAATTTCTGAAGCTCTTTGGACAATCTTTTCATTTCATCCTCTTTTCATCCACTGTCTGATATTGATAAGATTATAATATACACATCTATTACAGTGCATTTCAAAATGCCTTACATCTTTGAGTAACCAAAGATTTTCCCCAGCAGTACGGGTTTCATAAGATTTTAAACTGGTTGTTTTCGATTTATGTCTGGTTAATAGAGAATTGAATTGTTGATTAAACTGGAATAATTCAGTGCTGATTTATTTAGATTTTTACCATTGTAATTGCTGTGATGTATGTAATTATCACCACTGATCATAACATCTGCTTGATGGTGGAATAGGACTGATGACTATTAGGATCTGTTCAATTAATCCGTCAGCAAATTGAACTGAAGGCCATATATACTGCTCCTAATCTTGCAATAGCCTGTAGACAACTACTTATTTTCAGAAGAAGAACCTGCGATATGAAGGCCTTGTGTATTTTTTTTACACCATGGAGCATATTTACCAATTTAAGGGAACTGGTGCATCAATAGCAAATCATCAGCAGCATCCAAATAATCAAAAATCACATTCTATCCACTAATTCCTTACCACTTTTTTTAACTTTTGTGGAAAACATAAGGTAGAGGAATGGTGTAAAAGGGAATTCCTAAGGGCTTAGAAAGACAACCGCGCTGCAAAGAGAATCTGGATGCACTTCCACTAGGTAGCGAGATTATGAGTACCCTGCCCGTCATATACATTTCTTGTCACAATTGGCCGGATGAATGGTTGCTGTAAATATTGCTGCTGCGCGGAATTGTGGGATAGCATTATCTCCTTTCTTTACAAAAAGGATGGCTCTGTGCACTCTATGCTAAAGGAGATGCATTAGGGAGCACTGAGACGCCTTTCCTTAACATTTAAAGAATTCAAATGCTCATCATAGCTGCCGCATGAATGTTTCCGGACTGTTTTTTTAGGAGTTAGGAAGGAGATGCAGCCTTGGTATGCACATTCCTTGAGATGCTTCGGTGTGCAACTAACAGCCATTAGTGGATTTGAGTTTTTGACCTTGCCACAGTGACCTGTGCCTTGGCATAGGTGAATGCCCTGGTTTATAAATAATTAGTTAAGGCAGGGGTCTCCAACCCTGTTCCTGGAGAGCTACCATCCTGTAGGTTTCTACTCCAACCCTAATTCAGCACAAATGATTCAGCTCATTAGCAGCTTGTCAAGATCTCTAACTGGGAAAGCAGGTGTGGTTTGCTTTGGTTGGAGTGATAACCTTCAGGAACCTTCAGCTCTCCAGGAACAGGGTTGGAGACCCCCGAGTTAAGGGCTGTGGAGTTTATCGGTGCTCATTGTCTGCTTGATAAAAGTTGTTGCTTTTTTAAAATCAAAGGTACTGTATGTGCAGTATTAACAGATTTGTTTTTATGAGATGTTCAACCCCAACTTTGGAGAAAGTTGGGAGGGTATGGAAAGTGTGCATAGCGAGAAAGCAGTGATTTCTGAATTTACTGTAACGGTACAGATGCACATTCAAAGCACCAGAATAAATTCTGAGGGTTTACCTCAAGATGCATTCCATTTGCAAACCTCAAATGAAGTTGACCAAAAACATCTAAAAAAAGCCAATACATTCCCAGCACAACTTCCTGTGGAGAGGTTTACCAAAGATTGACTATACCAAATTGATGCATGTCAAGAGTGTAGAGAGAGTAAGGAACTACTCATGATCTAGACCATACTACACCATCCATGAAGCAAGGTCATGTCATGACTGCCAGTTCCATTGTCGGTTCCTGGTGGATGGATCTCCCCAAGGTCTCAGATTCGGTCCTTATTGATGTGACTGCTTAATGGCACCATGGACTGCAGCACGATGGGCTGTGAATTGTATTGGGCCATATAATCTGCTCATATTCAGTGAAATGCTTAAAAACTCAGTGGAATGTGCCTTCCGACTGCAGATGGACAAGGACCCAATGCATGCTGACTATTTTTGAAAAAAAAAAAAAAAAGTGGAATATTCTACAAATGACAAATTCCATTGCTTGACCTGAGTACAATTGATAGTAAATTTCACTTACTTACTTACTTATGCCTACTACCCCTCCTGGGGCATAGGCCGCCTACAAGGGTCCTCCAGGCATCCCGGTCCTGTGCCAGTCTTTCCAGCTGTCCCCAGGTATAACCTGCTTTCTTGCAGTCGGCATCTAGGTCACGTCGCCAGGTGTTCCTTGGCCTGCCTTGCTTCCTTTTGCCTTGGGGATTCCACGTCAGCGCTTGCCTTGTGGTATTGGAGGGTGGTTTCCGCAGGGTGTGTCCAATCCATCTCCAGCGTCTCTGAAGGATAACTTCGTCCACCGGCTGTTGTCTGGTCTGTTGCCAAAGGTCTTTGTTGCTGATGGTTTCTGGCCAGTGGATGCGAAGAATCCGTCGCAGACAGGTGTTAATGAAAGTCTGGATCTTTTTGGTGGTTGCCATTGTGGTCCTCCAAGTCTCCGATCCGTACAACAGGACTGGCTTTACGTTGGAATTGAAGAGTCGGATTTTGGTGTGAACTGAGTAGCTTCCAGACTTCCAGATGTTTTTCAGCTGGTTGAAGGCTGCTCTTGCTTTGCCTATTCTGACTTTCACGTCGGCGTCGGTTCCTCCCTGTTTGTCCATGATGCTACCGAGGTAGGTGAAGTTATCCACCTCCTCCAGTGCTTCCCCGTCAAGGCTGATGGGTGTTTGATTTTTGGCATGGATTCTCATGGTCTTGGTCTTTCCTCTATGGATTTTCAGCCCCACTCGTCTTGAGTTCTCTGCGATTGCTGAGGTCTTGTCTTGCATTTGCTGGTGAGTATGAGAAAGTAGCGCCAAGTCATCAGCAAAATCCAGGTCGTCTAACTGGTTCCGCAGTGTCCACTGGATCCCATTCCGCCGCTCTGATGTTGAGGTCTTTAACACCCAGTCGATTGCCAGAAGGAACAGAATCGGGGACAGTAAGCATCCTTGTCTCACCCCTGTTCTCACTTGGAAGGCGTCCGTAAGATGTTGGCCATGGACTACTTTGCAGATCATACCTTCATACGAGTTCTTGATGATGTTGGTGACCTTCTCTGGGACTCCATAGTGTCTCAACAGCTTCCACAGGGTTTCTCTATCCACGCTGTCAAAAGCCTTCTCGAAGTCGATGAAATTAACGTATATGGGTGAGTTCCATTCTAAGGACTGCTCCAGGATTATCCTTAGTGTGGCGATCTGGTCCGTGCAAGATCTTTCCTTCCGGAAGCCAGCCTGTTGATCTCGTAATTGTGTGTCTACTGCATCTTTCATTCTATTAAGGATGACTCTATTGAAAACCTTGCTTGGGATGGACAGCAGTGTTATCCCTCTGTAGTTGTTACAATTGCAGAGGTCCCCTTTCTTTGGGAGCTTGATGAGGTAGCCTTCTTTCCATTCTGTTGGAGTTTGCTCTTCCTCCCAAATTTCCTTGAAAAGTGGATAAAGAAAGTCCGCTGTTTTCTCTAAGTCTACCTTCAGAACCTCTGCTTGAATGTTGTCTGGCCCTGCAGCCTTGCCTCTCTTCAGTTGTTTAATGGCCGTTCGTATCTCCTCCTTGGTGGGTTCGGTGCAGTCTATGTCTAGGTCTGCATCTGCAGGTGTTATTTCTGGAGGGTTCTCGGGGGATGGTCTATTCAGTAGTTCTTCAAAATGCTCCCTCCACCTTTTTCTCTGTCCTTCCTCTCCCATGATACTATTTCCTTGTCTGTCTTTCACGGGCCTCTCTGGTCTGCCAAATTTTCCTGACAGCTTCCTGGTGATGTCATAGAGGTCTTTCATGTTGCCGCGTTGAGCTGCCTCTTCTGCCTCAGCCGCCAGCGAATCGATAAAGATTTTCTTATCTCTCTTTATGTTTTGTCTAGCATCCTTATTGGCTTCTCTGTATGCCTCCTGTGCCCTGGCTTTCTCTGCTCTTGTGCGGCTGTTGTTCAGGGCTACTTTCTTCTCCTTCCTCGTCTGGATCTTCTTCAGGGAGTCTGCTGAAATCCATTCTTTATGGTTGATCTTTTTGGGGCCCAGAACTTCCTGGCAAACGGTGGTCACTGCTTCCTTTATTGTTTTCCATCTCTCGTTAATGGTCCCTTCTTCCAGTGTCTCCTGCAGAACTTGAAACTTATTGCTGAGGGCAAGCTTGAACTCCTCCCGCTTGGCTTGTTCTTTGAAGAGAGTGGTGTTGTACTTTTGGCGCCGTCCTGCTTCTCCTGTCCAGGTCCTCTTTAGCTTCAGCTTCAGGCGGGCTACGACAAGATGGTGATCTGAAGCAGCGTCTGCACCTCTCTTGACACAAACATCTTGCAGGGATCTCCTGAATTTGCGTGTGATGCATACATGGTCTATCTGATTCTCGGTAGACAGGTCTGGCGATACCCAAGTCGCTTTGTGAATTTTGCGATGGGGGAAGACGCTACCACCGATGACAAGGTTGTTTAAGGCACACAAGTCCGTGAATCTCTCTCCATTGTCATTCATCTCTCCTAGTCCTTGCCTCCCCATGACCTCTTCATAGCCCGTGTTATCGCTACCGATTTTGGCGTTGAGATCTCCCATGAGAATGGTGATGTCTCTCTGTGGTATTCTCTGCAGGATAGCTTGTAGATGGTCGTAGAAGTTATCTTTCACCTCCGCTGTGCTGTCGTTGGTTGGGGCATAGCACTGTATGACGTTCATGTTGATCCTCCTTTTCCTGGTTTTGAAGGACGCAGTGATGACTCGTGGTCCATAGGCTTCCCATCCAATCAGTGATTTTTGTGCTGTCTTTGATAGCATGAAGGCCACTCCGTGTGTATGTGGTGCTCCGTCTTCTTCCTGTCCCGAGTATAGCACCAGCTCTCCAGTAGAAAGTCTGGTCTGGCCTGAGCCGTTCCATCTGGCCTCGCTGATCCCTAGTATTGTCATTTGATAGTTTCTCATTTCTGCAGCCACTTGCGCTGCCTTTCCTATTTCGAACATGGTCCTGACGTTCCATGTCCCAATTCTGATGGTGGTCCTGGTAGAAAGGATGGTAGTCTGCGAAGTAGCTTCCAGATGCTGCTGGCTTTCACTACTCCGCGTCATGTGTCTTCCTGCTGGAAGTCCATCTTCAGCCAAAACCGGGGTGTCTTGGTTTCTCCTTGTTTGCGTTTCTGTAGCACTAGAGTTTTTTACAGGGAGGGGTCGCTAGCCCCTCGCCCAACCCTCCTCCTTTTACGTCCGGGCTTGGGACCGGCAATGGCGGAGTTGGTAAATTTCACTAGTTTTAGGAAAACGTGAAGGTCAAACATACCAGGAAAAAGCATAAACTGGAGACTGCGGCAGTGAAGGTCCTGAGGAGCATTATCGGGGAAGAAATCTAGTGTCTGGGTATGTTCGTGTATGGGTTCCAGACATCAGGCAGATACTGGCTGCTATGGATTTTCAATAAAGTATTAAAAATGACTATTTATTATATGATTTTGTTGGTTTGTCCAAATACTTTGGTGGAATACCTCACATCGAGCATCAGCATGGATAACAAAAGTCAGCTTTGCCTGCAATGGTTTTTGGAGCAAGACAAGCCGGTTTTAGTATTTCTGATGCAGCTCAACTCCTGGATTTATCATTCACAGAAATCTCCAGAGTCTCCACAGAATGGTGAAACAAACAAATATCCAGAGAGCAGTATTTTTGGGGATGAAAACATCTTGTTGATGGGAGTGGACAATAGCCTGACTAGTTTGAGCTAACAGAAAGGCAACACACTGAAACGACTACTCTTTACCACCACGGTGAGCAGAAATGAGAAGCAGAGTGAAGCGGACGGGCTATGACAGCCGGCCATGTCGGGTTCCACTCTGGTCTGCCCACGATAACAGCCAGAGGCTGCAGTTGGCATGGGCTTGTCAAACTGTACAGTTAAATATCGGAAAAACGTAGTTTGCTTCGATGAATCTCGACTTCAGGACACAGAGGGAAGGGTGGAAATATTGTGTCAACATCTTGAATCCCTGGACAAAGCCAGCCCAAAGCTTAGCATGGTTTTCAAGCTGTTCCGATGTGGGTAACATTTCCTTCACACACTTTGAGTCCCTTAATACCATCAATCATCTTCTGAATGCCACATATTTTCTGAGTATTGTTGTTCACCGCATGCTTCCTTCAATGGACACATTTTTCCATTTAATGTCTCCTTCAAGTCACTTTATGTAATCCTAATCCCAGTGTATCCTTATTTAATCATACTGATGTGCTAATTTGACACGAGAGAGCCCACTCCAATTTCTGCAAAGCTGCAGTTTGACAATATTTCTGTTTGTAGGTTACATACAGCCAAAATATTAAAGGCATTCATGGATTAAGCAAATAATGTTGATTATATTGAAACAATGGTACATGTCAAGGTCTGTTGACAGACTTTAGACCAGGGTTGTCGAATCTAATCTAATCTATGAAGGGCCAGTGTGGTTCTTCGTTACAGCCCAGGGCTAGAACACCTGATTCAACTGATGAAGTAATAAGGGGGTTCACATAATCACCTTGATAATTAGAAGTATGTGTATTAGGGTTGGGGTGTCGCAAAAACCAGCAACCACATTTGTCCTTCATGGAAAAGATTGGACACCCCTGCCTTAGATGGTAAGTAAGCAGCAGGTTCTCAGTAAATATGTAGGATGTGGGAAACATGGAACCTGAATTACTCTGGTGAGGCTTCTGGGATGCTCCCAGTCAGCAGTAGTGAGTACCTGAATAGCAGTCCAAAGGGCGACAAACCTTTAACCGGCTCCATGGTGTTGGACGCTCTGACTCATCGATGCGCATGGGCTTCAAAGGCTATCCCGTCTGCTCGGATCCAACAGAAGGATTACTCTGGCACAAGTTGCAGAGAATTTTACTGCTCCTTTCATGAGATGTGTTGCAACACACAGTACACTGCACCCCGCAGCAAATAATGCTTTGTTGCTGCGGACTAGGTGAAGCACCCATTTTAACTCCCGAAAGCACCCGCAATGCGGTAGTGAGCATCCTGCTTAACCAGGACAGAGAGAGAGAAGTAGATGGACAAGATGCACAAACTTGTGCACGTGTTCATAAATATCTCGAGTTTACAAAATGGTAGAATCCCTGAGCATAGACTATATACAAAGTAAAACAATGAAAGTAGAGGAGTGCATTTACCCACTGAGTTCTGGAACTCCATTATGAAGCTCAGTGGGCGGCTCCCGGGCATCGCCATCCTAGCAGTGTCGGACTTTGAGTAACTTCAGGCTAATCCAAAAATGGGCAAAGAGGTGGACCGTTGGTGGAGCTGAGGTGGGTTGAATGAAGCCTGGTCCCTCAAATGCCAACTTCACTCAATATTACCAAGATCTCCATGACTAACAGGCAAGGCTTCATCTGCCTCAGGGAAGGGAGGCTGCAAGCAGCAAGTGGAAGTGGGTCAAAAGCTGCCCAGATGGGAAGCGGTGGTAGCCGAATCAATCTGACGTTAATCCCCACTATGCTGCCCATGAGAGACAATACGACTCCCAAGACTGGAACAGCTTCCCAGTTTTTCTGTCTTCACTGTCAGCGAGGCTAAAGGTCACGAAGAAAACCATGGCACCTACCTGCCAGACAGATGAGCACAATGCCACTGTCTTAAGCTGGGTACATGAGCAACTCTGCGCCGCAAAACAAGTACTGCTGACCAGAGAGAGCAGTGCTCGACTGGGCCTTTTCACATACCATGCCAAGTCAAGCATTAAGTTCACGTTCACTTTGGTATGGCCAGTTTAACGGTAACAATGCCAATTTGTATTCCAACTAATGTGGAGGACCTTTACTCTCCAATCTCACACAACAGACATATTTAGTGCAAAAGTATTATCGTTCTAAATTTGAACACTTTTTTAAATATGTTTTGACTTTGGTGTATGCCATTTCAAATACTGTGGCTAGCTGGGTGTCCTGATCAAACGCTAAACCAAGGGTAATACATTAGCTGGATTATTAGCTAATTAACAAGCCAAGTTAGAAAAGAAGCTAGGCATAATGAGTGCCCACACCAGTACCTGCTAAATTGTGCTGGCCTGACATGGCCTGCCATGTGATCCAATGGCATGTAGATCTATGATTGAATCACTTGTAAACACACACAAGGCACAATTGATTATTTGTGATGTCTTCTTTATTCTCACCTAACAAATCAGTAAACATGGCAAGAGACCTCCAAGGTCTCGCCATTTTGGTATTAGCTACCCCCGTAACTCACCGCTCTTCTTTAGGGTTGTACAGTTCATGATACGTGCAATTCACTTCGACAATGAGCCTTTCTTCATATATTCTTTCGCTTTTTTTGTTCACGTAGTATAACTGAAGGCTGAATGCAGTCCAACATAGCTAGCTACATTTGTTTTCCGTTGCCATTTTGAACAATATTTAATGTTAGGTACGTATATGAAGCTAGCTAGTGGATGAAATACGGTGCTCAGCTATTGATAAAATGGCATCTACTAATTAAAAAGTATTCTTGTTAAGTCACCAGCCACTGTTTCAACAAAACTAGAGTAGCTTAGGCTGACCTTGACTTTGTGAGGAAAGGCATTTAATGACAGATAGATAACTTGGGATAGGTTTAGTTATTTAACGTTAGCTAGCTGGCCTATCTAATTACCATTAGGCCTTATCAAAAATTCAACCAAAAATAGAAATTATTTCATTTTCAGCAAAGCTATGGCATTTGTTGCATGATATTTTATATCTTATACAGTCAGTGGTGCATCCACTGACTGTATGAAAACAATAAAAAAGCCATCCAGGTGCCATCAAATGCACCTTGGAAGCAGCTGAGAGATAATGCCCTCCAGCAGTGTGCGACAGCGGGCCGCAAGCTGTAACTACACGACTGAGGCAGGGTGATGGCTTTTCAACTGCATACAGAGACCTTTTGTAAAAAAAGTATTCGTCACCATCATCAATTCTGAAACATGTAAGTAAATTAGGTTTTGACTTTGGTGCATGCCGGTAATAACTGTGGTCAGCATACGCTCCCATTAGTGTTGTTAGCATGGCAGAGCATCTTGCTTGAAGGCTAACTCAAGGTTTATTTATTTGCCAGCTAATTAGTTAGTTAACGAACCAAAACTAACATCTGCTAATTAGTGCAAACATATAAATAAAATACGGCTCTTTCACTCTCCAAAACAAGCAAACAAAAAAGGCGCAAACACAAAGACAGCCTAAGGTCAAGTTACTTAAATTAGCCTTGCTGAGGTTACGCCCACAGATAGCAAGCAGCTGGCAACCTGTGACAGCATCCACATCATTCAAAGTGGCTACCCCCTTAATTTTTTTTAATAACTTTAACCCGTCATATAATGTAAAAGGGGGACTCATAAAAATTCAACCAGCTTGAGTATTCATAAATGGGAAAACTAACTATTGAGACCAAATCAATTTGTTGAGCCAGGCTGTCAACATATTTATTTCTCTTGTCAATTTAGGCTTTTCAACATTGGGATCTGTGGATATTGGCTTGCCTCTGCAGCCAGCCTCAAGTGGCCGTTTGAGGAACAGCAGTTTTTGGCATTTCTGCACTGACCTCATTTTTCAGCTGGCAGTTGTCAATCACTTTTTGCGGCTGAATAGTTCTTCTACACATATTTTGCTAAATAAGAAAGGATGGGAGTGTGGTTTTATCAACGACCAACCAATAACGCTCAAAGTTTACCCATGTTTTGTGCCCCCTTCCCCGTTACCTTCTGAGATTAATAATATATTTTATAATAATATTCAAAAATATGCATGGCAGTATAGTTCACAAGAGCTTACAGGCAAGGCTATTCCCAATTCAAGACTTTTGGTAATTTAATATGCAGGACATAAGTGGACCAGAATCTCAAAGAAATGTTTCAAACAAATAAGGATATCTTGAACCCTAATTTATACAAGTAAGTGAACTCACTTTTTGGCATTTTTTTAAGACTATGAAACACAGCCAACAAGAATGCAGCTTTGTCCCTCACAGAGTAACTTACGGACATACCTTACATACCTTAAACACATACGTAAGAGAAGGTTTATGCAGTGCGTGTAAATAAGTGCTGGCAAAACCCGTAGAGCAGTGGTTCTCAGCGTTGGTCCTGGGGCTTCCCAGTGTATGCTCCTTTTTTTTTTTTTCCAAACTACAGCTGCAATCATACAATTTTAACAATCTTATAATTGGTCTTAATTAGCTGCATATTATGTTTAGAGCAGTTACCAACTTCAGCCATGTTTTGACAGAAATGCCCATGAAGAATAAAAATTACAATATCCATATTGTGACATCGTTAGCCTCATTGCATAATTGCTTCAGTCATATTTTTGCCAAATTGAGACACTGGCTTCCTGTTCTTTTGTGTTAAAGATAAAATTTGTTTATTCCTTCTTTTCTCAAAACCTTAAAAAAATTCATCCTGATAAAAAAACGAGATGGGCGATTATGGGCTAATGATATAACAGAAGCAAGTGCATGAAAAGGCGAAAAAATTTAAATGATCTAATTCAATCAATAGGTTCCTAATTTGTGATACTCGGTCAAAAAATTACCATCTGCTTGCCAATAAGTGGTTAAGAGTTAAACCTGTTTTGTGAGGTGTTTATGTTATGAGGTTCAAGCAAAGTATTTTTGCAGGAACTTAAAACACTTGTTTTCAGGAAGCTACTGAGCTTACTGATTTTATGTGTCTGATTTGATCTGTATAAGATGCTATTAGCTGAGAATACTTTCAATGCAGAAAAAACCAAAACCACAATGTGTTTCAGTCTTTTATGCATCAAAAAAAACAAAAAAAAAACAACATAAACCCGCAGGCGTATTTTGCCAAAGCTGAGTTCAGTATTAATGACCCCACAGTGACAAAGAGAGTCGACAAAAATAAGATTAATGGGGGACTGGCAGGGTAAAATCAGCTGCCCAAGAAGAAGAAACATCATTGCTAATCTCACATTAGCAAAAAAAGACAGGATGATACCCCAGCCTTTTGAGATTGGAGTGCTGTATGAACAATGTATAAAGTGAAAATTTTTGATAGTACTGGTCCCCCTGTGTTGGGCATAGAGCAAACATTTCATATTACAGAACCTTGTCAAATACAACCTTCAAATGTGGAAGTAATGTCACAATGTGAGTAGGCTTTCCTGACTTGGAACTTGAAAAACTTGGAATCGCCCACAAAATTGTACTCTATACCATAAATTTAAAAGCTGAAGTAGGGTTGGGGAGATTTTCGATCAGATTGCATATCGGCGATCGAAGGGATGATCTTGATGGTTTTTTTTTTCATAAAGCGATATATATATATTTTTTTTTTTTTAATTTGGCATCTCCAATCCCACCCGAATCTGGAATGCCCAATTGGTGAACTATGTACAAAGCTTGCTCGTATGCGACCCCTTGCTGCCAACTCAGGATAGTGAGAACTGTTCACAGCTCTCCTCCGAAGCACGTGCCTGTCAGCCACTGATTCTTATACACTCATTGGTTGAATCCTTGTAAGTTCAGAACGAGGGCGGAGGATACCCGGACATGAACAAACCCAGAGTCTTCCTGACGAGCGCCCGTCTGGCCAACAGGAGGCGCTGGAGCAACGAACAAAGCTATTATTGTATCCCCTAATCCGGCAGTCCCTTCCCAATTTGGAACCCTGTAGCGCGATGGCCAGTTGTCCGCTACTCTGAAAAAGCTGCCGACCCCTGCCGGTGAGTACGCCGGGGCTCGAACCCGCGATGTGATAGTCATCTCTGCACTGCAACACAGTGCCTTAACCAAGTGAGCTATCCGGCAGCGCTCATAAAGCGATATTTTTAACCTGACATGCGGACACCCCCTAATTCACCAAGCAGTTTCATGTCTCTGTGCTAGGGCTGCGTAATTATACAAATTATTTTTTAAAGGGGACCTATTATGCTACATTTCCAAATTTATATTTTTGATCTTGGACTCCACTAGAGTACTCCTGATCATTCAAAGTCCAAAAACTGTCCTTTTTTATTCGTTCATAACACGTGTATTCGCATCTTTGCATTGACTTTGAATGTAATCTGTAGCACGAAAAATGAGTTTAGCATCTGGTGTGAAAGCTGCGTAACGTGCCCATCACGCGTGTATTCACATCTTTGCATTAACTTTGAATGTAATCTGTCGCGTGAAAAATTCATTTCGCGTCTGGTGTGAAAACGGCTTAACGCGCCCATAACGCGTGTATTTATGTCTTTGCATTGACTTTGAATGTAATCTATCCCGTGAAAATTTTGTTTCGCGTCCGATGTGAAAGCTGCTTTATGGATAGTACGCAACAGCTAGAGAGAGCTCGGTTATGTTATGAACATAATACATGTTTTACAGACCGTAAGTTCCGTGAGTGTGGACAAGTTGCTTATGTGGAGTGAGCGAATCGATCACTTCTACAGGAAAGAATTTCCTGTTGAATCTCTGCCTTTTTCAGCTTTTTATTAGCCACAACTCCTTCTAATGGGGGATGAAATTATGTCACGGTAGTGCAAAGAAATCTTTTGTCAATCAGACACGTTAGAGCTTCTGTGTTTCGCGATTACTTTTATGGTCGCATCAGAGAGCTAACCCAGATATTTGTGAAGTATTCGGCTCATCCCGGTCATGGATAAGTGAAGCAATCACAAGCAGCTGTAAACAAACCCAAACACGATCCCAAGTTCTGCAAACCTATGTCTGGTCAAACTGCAGCCTTTTCAGCCCAACTTTGCAGACACATAAAACACCTCTCCCATTAGCTTAAACTATAGTGGCTACAATCGGGCAACTTTATGATGAAACTGCCACATTGATGCTTTCCGAAGTAACACAAGCATACCGATCAGAATTACTGCATATAAGTTAACCAGAAGCATTTTTAATTAGCACGGCATGCAAACTAACATGCAGTAGCTGGTAACCAAGCATTCATAACAACCACAGTGACAAACCCTTGCAATACAGGTTTTACAGACAGCAAGTTCTGTTACCGTGGACAGTTGTACCAATCATCCAAATTACAAAGAAGTATAAAAATTTAGCTTCAAATGAGGTTTATGTTCACACACCTTCGGTAGAATTTCCCCTGATATTACTCTTGCATATTTAGGACACAAACATTAGCAACAGTAACTTGGCAATGTTAGCCGCAGTGCTACAGCCACAATCAACTGGCTATCACATCAGGTTAGCTTATGCAATAAAAGCAACTTACAGCTTCTGCGTTTGTGAGTCAGGGACAGTTGCGACCAATCCAGGCTTTATGCTCAGTAGAGATGCGCGGATCGAGGTTTTTTATCACCAGCACCAACCCAACCCGACGTGACGGCTAACCCGCCCCACCCGCCCCGCTAAAACTCGCACTGATTTTCAACCCGAACCCAACCCGACCCGACACAAAAAGGAGGCAAGAGAAAGAGAAACAGTGGGTCTGTGTGACATGATTTGCAATGAAAAAAAAATGATTCCTCTGTTACGCTATGGATTCGAGTGGAGCACAACATACATTTGGCTTTTGGCTGGAATTCTTGATCCAAAGTTTGGGCTCTGTGTATTAATTGAACCTTACCGTGATTTCTGATTTTTGCAACCAAACGAAATACCATCTGGCAAAATATTGCAAACAGGTTGTTTTATTGGAACACAATTAACATGACAGTAGCGCTATCGCTTACTCTTCCATACAGTGTTGCGATATCCGGTCTACAAGGATTTTTTTTCCCCTCTCATATATTTATTTGAAGATTTTTTTGGGGGGGGCTTTTAGGCTATTTTTGAACGCAGCTTATAATGTAGACCTAGGCATATTTTTTCCCAAACTATGCAAAAACAAAATCGCGTCAACAGTGCCAGGGTTTAAGCGATTACGGCGCGCTTCCAGGACACGTCAGCCGAACTGAAGGTTCGCTCGCTTGTTGCCCTAGTTGCTGGGACGCAGAGGACTGCTTTGGCCACCATGGAGTTTTACACAATTATTCTTTGTCTCAGGGTATTTAATGAGAGCAAGACTAAGTTTATGACCATACATGCTCCAGTAATGATAAGTTACGTATTCGTTGGGGTGATATGTGTATGGAATGGTGTTATAGATCTGTAGCCTATATCTAAGAAGTGTCCTTACTGCCGATGGAAGCACACGCTCTGCTGTTAGAGAACACGTAGCTGATAAATGGAAGCACAACAACAAGTTGTGCAACAAGTTGATTTTATTTTTGAATAAGAATATGCCTTTCACTGTAAAGTGGCGAAAAAATGTTTTGTCTATGTGTTGTTTGGACCCACAGGTATACTACAACTATGTATTATTTCGGTGCTGACTGCAGAACGATTTATAAGATGAACAATCATTCAACCTTCAAATCCTTAGTCTAACAGTGGAGGATTAAGCCGCGCACCAGTGAGTGCGTGTACATCGAGAGTATAGGAAGAAGGAGAGGTGCAATTGGCATTCTATCCTGCTTAAGGTAGCGTTAAATTGTTTGACAAGAGTATATTATCTAGGCTTTATGTCTAGAGCCCTCAAGTAGCCGATAGCCTATTATACTTTTTATTCGCAATTCCGTGGGAATTAGACGTCGCCACTATTGGGCCCAACCCGCCCGCACCCACTAAATGTTGGTAAAATATTGACACGCCCCGCCCGACCCGTGGGTTCCGGGCCGACCCGCGCATCACTAACGTGCTGTGAAGTAACTCCGCCCACCCCCTCTGGCGATTGGATCTCGGGCCGGGTGTAGGCCTGGGCCAATCCATATATATATTGAATACTAGATTGCTGGTGATGTAATATTTAGGCCTACATTATCCAAAGTGAAGCACCTGGCCGCCATATTGATACGCCCAACTTCTGCATAAAAATGAATGGTTTCCTATGAGGCCAATTTTAAATAAGTCAATATAAGCCTTAACATGCCAAGATGTGTGGCTGCCTTTTGCAGCAATAGTCATTTGAAGGGCTGTAATGAAACGTTTCATGCACTAGCTAACGCAGAAACACGAATTTGTCACTTTAATAGAAAAAAACGCGTTCGCTTGCTAGCTAGCTAATTAGCCGTCCCGTTGACTTAAACAGTCCGCTGACTAAAGCAAACGGTAGCGATCAATAAAGGTCCAGCGAGCTACCTTAGTACCCTTACCGTCGCGGGGACTGCATTGACTAAGCAGTGAATAAAATGAACAAGGTGGATAACTATCTAGCTACTTGTAATTGACATTCAAGGACAGTATTTCTTACCTGCATAATATTTAAAACAATGGACAAGTCGCTTTGTCTGTTTATACACAGTTTCAATAGACAAGGAGGGGAGAAAGGGTTGTTAAAAATCAGGAGAAAAACACCTTTTCTATCCCCTCGATCCGTTCTGTGCAGTGATTATTTTTTGAGAGCAGTGTTATAATGTGTGTTATAATGGGACAGGGGCAAAGATGATGCTTAGTAAAGGAGTAGCTGGAGTTTACTAGTGCTTCCTTTATACAACGTTGGCATTATCCATATGATTCAGTATGAACAATGCGGTCAACGGCATTTATGCACAATCAGGGTACAGTGAAGTGAGGAAACCAGAGAGTAATTTTATTAAAGTATAAGGGCATTCATCGACGTTGCTTATAATGGCGAAAACTGCAAAGTAATGATCTTATCAGACAGTCATTGAAGGCCTCGGTCTCCTTAGCTGAACTTTTTTGACACAAGTAACATTTCGATCTTCCCTTTAGTAAGTGTGTCGCTTTCTATCCTCTAAAGAAGCACATATTTAGAGAGAGAAAATGATACTCTGCACAGCGATACGAAAATCACCCCGACTCGCAGGCAAGTGTACTAGTGCTTCCTTTATACAACGTTGGCATTATCCATATGATTCAGTATGAACAATGCGGTCAACGGCATTTATGCACAATCAGGGTACAGTGAAGTGAGGAAACCAGAGAGTAATTTTATTAACGTATAAGGGCATTCATCGACGTTGCTTATAATGGCGAAAACTGCAAAGTAATTATCTTATCAGACGGTCATTAAAGGCCTCGGTCACCTTAGCTGAACTTTTCTGACACAAGTAACATTTCGATCTTCCCTTTAGTAAGTGTGTCGCTTTCTATCCTCTTAAGAAGCACATATTTAGAGAGAGAAAATGATACTCTGCACAGCGATACGAAAATCACCCCGACTCGCAGGCAAGTGTTTTTGAAAATATAATTTTACAGTAGGCGAAAATGGATGGGAGTGTATGTGCGAATTTAACTTCCCGGTGTATACCAAGGTATACGCTCTCGGGAAAGATGCTTCACTTTTGCGTACCCTATCAGCAATGTAGTGTTCTGTATGCATATATATGGGCCAATCGCGTAACCGCGCGCGCATGAGCAGGACAATCGTGACCCCTTAAAAAAAAAGAAGACGAAGAACGAAGCCGAAACTTAGACTCTTGGTGTACCCGCCCGAGTAAATAGAGACGATTGTCCAACCATAAGCTGAAGATGAAATGGAAGTATAGTTTGACTTTGGTTATTTAACTAGACAGTGACATAAAAGAAAATCCTGATCCAAGTGGCTGAAAATAATCAACATCAAATTTTGGAGTGGCTCAGTAAAGTCTCTCCAGAACCTAAATGAGATGCCAAGAGCGAACCTGACACAGGTAATTAGTGCTTAAAAACCTACCCATTTACTTGTAATTAAAGCAATTCTACAATGAAAACAAACACAATTCCTCCACATTACTGTGCAAGTCTGATAAAAAAGACAATAGGTTTTCAAGGGATTTTTACAAATTCACATGATCCAAGCATGGGTGTAAAATGAAACTTCAAAAAATTTGTTTTTTGCTGACTTACATGCCCATTTCCTGATATAACCTTTTATCTAAAGAATTGAATAAACATCCCAATTGATAAATATGCAATAACATCAGGGAAATCATTCAGAATGAAAATACATTTACATGGAACTACACTGTGTGTAAAAATATTGTACATTTACCCTTGATAAGATTTTTATGGAAAAAAATGAGAAAGCTATTGTAAAATAAGAGCTCATACATTTTAAGATGCATTAAAATCTGCAGTTAATTCATCTTCAGTTGCATCTTTGATGATGCATAATATGGAGGGTTAATTTATGAGAACACAGCAATCTAATTTCATTGTTCTGCCATAGCTCACTTCGCCCACAGCAGTGGGGGAGGACATCATTTGAAAGCTATCCCTTTGGAAATAGACAGTAGATTCTTTTCATTTGCTTAATTACCTAATTAACAGAAAGCTAATTACATTGTTGTGTGCATGAGTGCATATGGAAAGGGTGTTACATAACTGATAGTAATCCTCAATTAATTTATTTTAAAAGAAAGCATACTTTATCAATCCGCAGCCTAATCCAGAGCATCCGTAATGTCATACCTACAAGATGTCAAAAACAATTCTGACAAAAAACATATTTGTTTCAGACTCCATTGATCGGACTAGGCCTACACTAATACAGATAAGCTGAATGAGTATTAAGTTGTTGATTCAATAATTACATTTAATTTTCCTAAGAAGGATCAGCATTTCGAATAAATATCAGAGAGGGAAACACAGTTGTAAAGAGTTTAGATGATATCACAAATTATATTATGCCATACAGACAGATGTTATTACAAAAATCAGACTGCGTGTTCTTTTTGCCTTCTCAAATAAACCAGCAACAGTGGATCAAGTTACATCAACTGATTTTAGTCCATTTTTTATTTTTCTTAAAGCCCATTTGCAGTCCTTTTCCCCCCAAAATAAAGTCACTATATCTAATTGTACTGATTGATTTTCTGTGATTTTCACCCCTACTTAACCTAGTGATCTTATTTCAGATGTGTAAGCTACTTTTCCAATCCCATCACTCTCATAAACCCATCTTATAGTAAATTATTTCAAATTACCACACAGAGGGAAGAGGACTAGACCTCACCTTCCAGAAAAACACACTTCAGGAAATAAAACAGACCAAGAGGCAATTCTTGAGCTGATTTCAGACTGCCTGGGCTGGGGGACATGCTGTTATTAATATGGTTCTCCAACTGCTTGGAGCTACACGCCATAGATTTCATCGTTAACGTTTTATGATGAGAATATGGGACAGTAGGCCTCCTCAGAACTTGATGTCCCACAGGTACCTTGGTAATAGACTCTTCTGAGAGTATAGACACAATGGATTATGGGGTAATTTAAGTTCTAATACTTTAAAAAAAAAAAAAATCCTTTTCCTGCCCCAAAACCAAGCTTAAATAAAATATCATAACTTTCAAAACCAATACATTTTGTGACAAAAAAGTAACAAGTTAGCTAATTAGCTAAAAGTAACTAATTAGTTACTTCCATGAAATTATGGTAAAAGACATATATGCACGTGAAAAGAAGGGTTCATGTGAACAATGATGGTGGCCGAGGATAGTAAATGTTGTAAAATCATGAAATCAAATATGTTTCAACTTTAAGTGGTTCATCACAGGCAGTTGGGGACATGAGGATATTGCGATTTTAGTTAGATTGAGAACAATAACTTAACCTTGTGTGCACATTTCTTGCAGGGACCCACCCGGCACACGACCGACCTTCAACGTTGAAATATGGTTGAAATTATGTCAGTTGTCGTTTCAACGTTGAAACGTTATTGAAACAACGTTTAACTCTGATGGTTGTAAAAAGGGTAACAAAATGATCTCAAATCAACACTGAAATTTGAACAAGATTTGTTTTAATGTTGAAACAATATTGAAACAACCTTGGGTAAGAGTACCACGCACAGCCTCCAGCAAAGTAAATTAAAAAAAAAAAAAAAAATCACAACTTTTTCAGCTTACCTTAATGTTTAGATACCAAGAGAAATATTTGGATGTGGAAAAACATTGAGCGCACACCCAGTTCAGAGAATTTACACTTTAATTTCTAGAGTGTTAATACATGCAGCAAGCTGATAAAGGTGGCAGCCACGACACTGTGGACCTAACCTTCACCCAACTCATACGGAATGCTAACCTTATCGCTATCCCTAACCCTAACCTTAACCCACCTCATAAGGAATGCTATCCGTATCCCTGTGCCTAACCTTAACCTAACTCATAAGGAATGCTATCCCTATCCCTGTGTCTAACCTTAACCTTAACCTGACTCAGCCACAAACAATGGTTTGTTCTTCTCAAATGATTCTACCCAGGGTCAATGGATCAGCCAACTCACCAGGATGAAACACATCAAAATGCATATTTGCATGATGTCTCCTCATTGACAACAATAAATAAAAGAAAAATTATATATATATATATATATACATAAATATATATAAATATATATATATATACAAATATATATATATATATATATATATATATATCTATATATATATATATATATATATATATATGTATATATATATATATAATTTTTTATATTGTTCATCTTTCACCCTTCAGTGATGAATGGAAACCGGTGCGACAAGCTGGTAGCAAACTCAGTTGGTGTAGTGGTTAAGACCACAATGTATAGTGTGTTTGAAATTGCTTTGTCCACAGTTTCCCAAGTTCGTATCCCGCTGCAGACACTAATGTAATGTATAACTTAACATCTAAACTTTGTTAAAAACCCTCATTGATGGATGAAAATGAAAACACATAAAAATAGAAGGTCAGAAGAAGTTGGAAAGCTTGTACACAGAGTGAATGTCACGAGGGAAGAGCACGGTGGGTGGGAACTGATATTACCACAATTTTTTTTCCTCGTGCCGCATCTACCCCTTCCTTTTAAATTTTCTCTCCCATCATTCTAAACCCCCTTCTCACTCATAAACCCCCCCCCCCAAATATTTGTGCCCCCTTTTAAATTTTTTTCTGGAAAAAAAAAAAAAAGTAGAGGTATGGTACTCATGCCCACCGTTGAAAAAACGTTGCGAAACCAACATTGATTTATCTTTCAAAATCAAAACATAATTCAACGTTGATTCAACTGTGAAAAAAAAAAAAAAATCGTTAAAATGCCTGCTGTAAAGACTATGCTGTTCAGAATAATGTGTTTTTATTTTGTTTCTTTTTCAGAATGTGGTCCAATCATTTATTATCATTTTTATTAGACACGGTAAAGTAATGCCTGTTCATTTTACTGAATGCACTAGATATTGCTAGAGGGAAAATGTTTGATCAAGGTTCACCAGTTATTTTTTAAGAATTTCTAAATTATGCAATATTTGTGACCTGTTATGGTATAATCCAAATTCTATTTGCATTATTCGAATTTAGTTTGCCGTGACCCTAGTGAGGAATAAGCGGGTATAGAAAATGGATGGATGAATTTAGTTTGGATTTTTTCCAGAACGGACGGCCGAGCATGCTGATGTGGCATTTTTTTTTTACGTTTTATTCTTTTCCTCGAAGAATTTGCCTCAGATCCGACCCTTTCCGCTCATCGGTTCTAATTTAGTTTCCGTCAGAGGGTGGCGCTCTATAACCAACTAATAACATTTCATTGCGCGTTGAAAAGTGGAGGATTCGTTTTACAGTACAGCACTGATGTAGCCGTGATATATTTACCGTCGTTTATAATTAAATGAACTGTGCTTTTCAGACCTTGATCAAGGACAGCAAGATTTAAAATATTTTCCTTCAGCTTTAGATTAATGTTGCTTTCGACGAGTGTTAATCGGACTACTGAACCGACCAACTATCATTCTCTTAAGGGGAAAATGGGCGAATTTGTAATTACGGTCATAATGACTCTACACCAAGAAAAGTGTATCCTATCCTTCGTTGACAATAAAGTGAAATAATCCGATGGAAAGGTGACAATTTTTAATGTGATGGTGGGCCTGCAATTCTCAGGGGAAACAATACAACGTTACCAAATAAATGGGCTTTGACATTGAATCAGGAGGTGCGGTTTCTTAAACTCCAAATAATTTCGTGTGTCAAATAATGAACATTTTTGTTTTAGATGCCCGAACATATTAAACGTCCAAATGTTGCAATAAAATCCCCGAGGAGAAGGCTCAACAAGATAGAAGTTGTGTTATATCGAACTCCCGAGCAACAGACGACTATACGCGACGTCGCGAAACAAATTTCGGGTACAAATCCTCCACTGCCGAAGCAGCAACAAAAATATTAGGTTCTTTCGGCGTGGATCTCTGTAAAAGTATCATACTATACGGGCGAGCAAATTTAATGCGTTCAGTCTCCACGACTGGCACTTTCTTCCACTTCCTTGCACATGGGTTTGTCCTTCTATTGAACTTTCACCTCCCGAACTTGTCTCCTTTCATTGGACAAAGTGCAGAAAAAAGAGAAAGAAAGCCCCATTCGCTTCGATTGTAATTAGCTAGCTAGCTAGCTCGCGGACACTTTCACTTTGTAACAATGGCTTTTCATAAATGTCGACCTTTTCCACTAATATACACATATCTGTGATCGTAACTTGCACCTAAATATTATATTCTATCCATTTGCCATTATACTTTTTTCCTTCTAGATATTTAATGAAGATCTGCAATGAATGTTGTTTACTTAGCAGGTGGATATGACGTCACGGACTTGGAGCACCAAACAATAACAACATCCAAATCCGCGATTCTCCTTTTCTTTCAAGGCGCATTAAAATGTAATAACACCGCAAGGAGCTCGGCTTCATATTCGAGACAGAAGGTGGTGTGAAACTGTAGATTCTCTTTCTGAAACGGTGCTTTTCGAGTATCCTTCTGAGATTCCTTATTACAGTGAAAGTTAGTTCCCGAAGCGGAGTAATATTGTTAGTATTTACAGTGTGGTTGTTGCATGCTTTCTTGATATACAAGATCGCATGTGTAGTTCATTATTTCAAGCAGCGAAAATTGTCTTCTGCAGTGATCAACCGTTTTCGCATTCGGTAAGTTTTTGATCTCTGCTAATTGCTTTTGGAAAATATTAGTCTCATAATGTTTTGACGCATGCATATTGAGTTTGTCTTTGTTTTTCCTCTGTTTTGAGGTTATTGTTTTAATGGCGAAATAAACAAACAACATTTTTTTTTTTTGCATGAGACTAGAGTTGCTGCAGAATATCTTGTCCGATGGAGAATGGGGGCGATGTATTATTAGTACGGTTCAATGACGGCGCAACAATAGTGACCGCGTCTCATACTTTTTTGGAAGTTAGCTAGCAAGTTGTTGCACTATTTTCTCTTCATTGTGAAACCCCTCGCTGATGCTCATAAAAAAGTAAGAACATCCAAGGCAAGTGAGTAGGAAGTGAAATTTGTACTTGGGTGTAAACTCCTCTGCAGACACTGATTGCTGAGACTGTCGAACTTTATAATGGCATAATCGACGGAGAATGGAAGTTTACGTGCCGTGATTTACTTGTGGACTGAAACAAGGGACCATGGGGCTCTCTCCTCCACGTGTTACCTTTTAAACCGCAAACACTGCTTCTGATGCGCAGATTAGTGCACTGAAGCTGGCGCTAACCGCAATCTTCAATCCGAAGGCTGTTTTAAGTCATGGTGTTAAATGTCTTTAATTATTATTATTATTATTTTTAATTATAATTATTATTAATAATAATAATTATAGGCCTAATAATAATACATAATAAGAGGAATTATTTTAAATTGAAATGTATATAACGTTGTTACCGCGGTATACGATACAGTATTTCATAGGCTATCTTTCCTTAAAGCTCAACATTGTCTAGCTTAACGTTATACATTTTGTTACAAAAGTTAAAGACAGCGTGCGGAATATTTCACGATTAGCGGTCTGGGTGCATGAAATGTTGTAAGTTGCGGAAGGACTCCTTACCATGTTTCAGAATTATTACTCTGCTCTTAAGGTGCGTTTACGAGAAAAGAGAAATTAGTTGCTTAGGCCACTGTGCTTATTGGTGTTATATTAATTAGCCCATTTACAGCAGAGCCCTTCATGATGTGAACATTTATTAAAACGATCCCATTTGTATGTATCCACGGAAATATGTCAACATTATTGAGGACAAATCTTCTCGAAGCTCTTAATACTTATCAGTTTGGTTTAGTGCATCATTTAGCCTCGCAGAGATACTATACTTGTAGCGCCACCTGAAGCGCTATTTATTTGCCCTGTCCGTCTTCTAGACAGTGTATATGAAGTTATTCATTGAAGGCATTGTCGAAACCTAAGTATATTTATTGTTTGAAATATATAAAATCAATATCTTTTTGTTTTATGGAAAACGAAGAGAAACCGTCAATCATGGGTCTTCCGTGACTAGCCAGTTTAAAGCTTCTTTTGAGTTCCTGTTGAAACAATTAGGCCTAAAACCGTGCAAGTTTGTATTCTTCTTCGAGGGGTAAATGCTGGGTGAATCAATTTTCCTTGACATTTTAAGTGTTCTCTACTGTTATTTTGCCATGTTGTCGTTGTTTCAGTGCAGCTCCAGAAGTTTATTTTCAGTTGTAACGTTAGTTACTAATAATATGTCTATTCTTCATAAATGTTGGGCCTGTGAATGTGATCCATTTTGAAAAAAGAAATACAATAAAATAAAATGTTTCCCTCTTTTTTAAAGGGCAGTGAAACAATGACAAATGTAAAAAAAAAAAAGATATAAGTTTTTGGCAGCTACTTTTAGGCACTCTGATGTCAACTTATTGCACGAGAATTTGAAATTTAAATTAAGCATACCTATATATGCTTTAAGAAAATGTATGCTTAAGCAGGATTTATGTAGAGATGATTGGAATTCCAGGACCTCCAACTTGCAGAACAATCCGGAGCAGCGGTGGTAAATGCAGTGGTTCAGTCATTATAGTTGTTGTGAACACCACTTTGCAAATGCAGATGAGAAAAACAAGAAAAAAAAAAAAAACTAGAAAATAAGGCCACGTAAAGACATTGTTTATCTGCTTGAATAATTTTGTACGTAAAATGGTATGTGCTTGTAACATCTGATAAACTCTGCACATTAGACCACAGGGAGGGTAGTTGTTGTGAATTGTACCTTTATTTGTGTGCGTGTGTATGTGTGTGTGTGTGTGGGTGTGGGGGGGGGGGGGTTGGGCTGTATGAAACAAAAAAGCATTTTCACCACTCTTTTTGGTTAAAGGAAAACAACAGAAAAGTACTGTAATTGTTAGGCCTAAATATTAATTTCCTTAAAGCTACTCAGAGAACTGCTATAAATCTTCTCATGGCAGCCCTGTCTTAAAAAAAAAAAAATTAAGAAAATAAATAAGCATGCTTAAAAAATAAAAGGCAGCTACAACTTTAACATCTCACGCTGGTTAAGATCCCCTCTCCTTGGTCTGTGGATTAGTCATTGTCTGAGAAAAAACACTTTTTTTGTAGGAGAAGTAAAGTAAACAGCCTCCAACAAGCGAACCTTGACAACCCAGATTAAGGAAAACATTGGAGATCAAACAGTGCTGCTGCTGGGCTGTTGTCGTGAGCTGCCTGAGAGAGGACTGCAGACTATTTGAACAGGCACTGGGGTTTGTGTGCTCACTTATGCAGAAATGGACCATCGCAAATGCTGACCCAGGTTTAAAAAGCAAGGGTGAACTTTCTTTGAAACTTTCCAGCTCCAGCGTTTAACATCGTCGGTGCCTCAGCAAACCTCGCCTCTCGCGGCTGACTCTTTAGTGCATGGCAGGGTTGACAGCAGATTCAGTAGCCTGGGCCTTGTATTCTATCTGTAATCGGGCAGACAACATTGCTTTCTCCACCTAATGTTTTTATCCGTTTAGTCTCTCTCCTGAGCATGTGTTCTGGGTACTGTGTGATGGCGTAGGGGAAAATTATGTTTTTGCTTTTTGCGTGTGTTTGTAAACTGGACTACCATGAGCAATTTCATAATTGCTTTCATAGTTGGGGGAATTTTTTTGCTTTGGGGGTGGGGGGGTACTTCATGCCAGCCCCTGAATTTTATTTTACATTTGAAAAGGTAAAGAGGTTATCAGAAGACTACTGGGGAATAGTTTCACCCTGAAAGCAGATGTGAGCTGCTCAAAAGGAGGTGCTTCCTCATTCATATGGGCAATCTGTGCCAGCTGATTGCTCTGCAACACCCCTGTACTAAAGTTTACAGACTGTATGCCATTCCTGGGAATCAGAAGATTAGACCAGTTATTTTTGCCATGTAATTGGGAGTGAATATTTATCTCCCCGGGATAATGCATGTATGCTAGGATTGGTATGTTAGGATTTGTAATGGTATACCTAGAAATGATACTTCTGCCTTCTAGGGAAGCTACAGGCATGGCATGGTGAATGTTCCTGAAATGGACCAGGATCTGTGTGCAGAGATTTTATTGGTCTGATTATTGTCCCCATCCTGTTTTTGAAGGTGTGCCCAAAAGATGTAATTATATGGCCCTCTTGCACAGTTGTGCAAACTGTACATGTGTAAATATCATAAAAAAATAAGTTGTGTATGAGAATTATTTAGCATGGTCTTTACTGATGTATTTTTTGCCTACATAAAAGTCAGTTATGGATGAGAATTATTAAAAGTGGTTTTTGGTGATGGATTTGTGCCCGTACACACAAAAGGTACATACATTGTGCTTTTGCATACATATCTTTTAAAAAAAAGCTTTTTATGACTTTTTTCATCTCCAAGTAAGAGGCGTCAACATCCATAATGTGATAACGTTAGAAGTGGTGCCGACAGGAAGCAGGCTGTTTGAGCAGAGCGAAGGCTGTCGCTTCCCCTTTCCCTGCAGCCAGCTCAGAGCAGCCGCTCTCTCTGACGCGCTCTCGCACTCTGAGCCGTGGAGACAGGTGATTGGTCAGTGAGTGGACAGCTTCAGGTGAGGAAGGTGATGTTCTCCTGTCGCCATGGAAACCGTACACACTCCAGAACAGCCATTAACTAATTTGACCGTAAATCGCGGTCTCGCTCCAGTCCCGTTTCTCTCTCGCACTCTCTCTTTATCAAATAGATGGAGAATGAAGTGGTTTCAAAGGCATCAGGCCAAAATGGATTGTCATTGCGTTTACTGAACCTCAGGTTGTCAGTGTAAAATGCAGTTGATATTCCTGTGTTGTACACTTATCGAAGCAGGCAAAATTTTTCTCTACACTGTCAGCTTCTCAACACTAGCAGTCATAGAATTATAATACTTGTGACTGTTAATTTTTGGTTAATTCGGCATGTGTTTCATGCAGGCCCCAGTGTGGCTCTCATATACAAAGCTGTTTTTTTTGTCTGAGATGCTCATAATTGATGATTCAGGGCATATTCTCCATCTTTGGTTCAAGCTGGAGATGGTTCATGCTTAAAAAAATAAAAAATAATAATTAGTTTTAAATTGTTGATTGTCTTCCCCAATTCAATTAAATAAAAAAAAAAGCATAGCATCCTCTTGAGAAGAAATAAACACGTAGAAGGTTTTGTTGGTGCAGGCATTCCGTTGCACAAAAAGAGTGAAAGTGGCAGGGGATCACGTGGACAGAACTTATCTACCTTTAAAATATTCCACTGCCAAAGATTCAAACCACAAGAAGTGACAGAAGGCCACAGTCTCCAGTTTCATAAGTGAGCGAGATGCTGCACAAGAGCCTGTAGGGGCTGCTACAGTTGGTGACTAATCACCCCTTCTTATGGAGAAAGGGAGAGTGTATTGTACCAAGAGGGGGAAATGAATCCAAGCCCTTGTTGTCTCTGTAGCTTTTATGTAAACCGTTGTAGAGTAGTGAACCTAGTTACTTTCATTTACCGTAATTTCAAGCTTTTCTGCTTGCCAGGAGTCTTCAGTAGAAAGTAGAGCCAAAGGTGAACGTGAATACTGTCAGTTATTTTTATTTTTCAAACTGGGAATCTCATATGCTGTCGTATATTGTGACTCGAGGTATTTCTTGGAGTCTTTTGAGGTATCTGTGCCCTTCAATGACGGAATAAGTTAAATTGCCATTTGGAGCCTTTTGATCAAATGTGCACAAATTACATTCTGTAATTAAATAATGTATTCCAGTTTTTAAAATGATATTCAAATTGGATCTTTATAAAGCTGTTATGTAGCTATTTTTATTTCTTAGAGCCATGTTTTAAATATTGCATAATCATTTATTATTTTGTCATGAAGTTTCTTTATATCTTATTCATGAGCAGTTTTTAATTCATATTTTGTGCGCTTGTTGCTATTTCTAAAGAACAAATGTGAGAAGTTAGAAAATCTTAGGATCTGAGCGTCTCTGTTTTAAAGGAAATTACTGCTTTGTTTTGTTCATTTTTCAGGTTGAATGTTTCAATTATAATTTTTTTTTGGACCCTGATTCTGCTCTGTATTTATTCACTTTCTTGGCACCAAACCAAAAATATTTCAGTTAAAGTTTTTTTTTTTTTTAACGAGGGACCATTTTAACATTCTATGGTTATAGGTGATCTGTCTTGTCGTTGCTTGCTGCCGTATTGTCTCGTTTGAGTTTTGAAAGTGTGACTTTCTCATCAGGTCTCCAGTTTCTATGTTTACTGAGGTTATTAAGGTGAACTTCTGGGCTAAAAGTTGCATCGGTGTTGTCTCAGTTGAGTTCCGAAAGTGTGACTTTCACACCAGTTCTCACACTGCTCTTCTTCTGACCTTGGTCATTAGCTGTCCCATCTGCATTGCTCTCTGCTGTTCACTACTAGTACTGTGGATTTCAGATTTTTTACGTTTCAGCATCAGAATATTTGTATTATGTAATGGGGAAGTATGTCACTGTGTTAATAGGATATCACTACCGAAGTTACCAGCTTATAAACCCCGCCTTTTCTCCTGGATGTAATTTAGTACACTTGAATCACATTGGAAATGATGCCGCAGCTCTTGAGATGGGTAAATTACCTTGAAACTTAACTTGGCCAAAACCAAGCAAATATATTTTATTTGTGGTTTGGGTTTTTTTTTTTTTAACCTTGAGAACATTAGTGATGTAGAAAATGAATAGAGGTCCTACCAGTGCTGACATAATTTGCCTGTCTGTGGCATTACTCATTTGAGTAGTATTGTTTTGGCTCGCTGGGAGCGTCAGGGAGAATGTCTATGTGTGTCAATATGAGAGTGAAAGAGAATGGGTGTTGCTCAGCATCGGAAGAAGAGAGGAATGAAATTTCAAAATGACACACAAAATACTCACTATGAAAATTAATGCACGCCTGTCTACAGGTACCCGTCGCATTTATGTTGGTGCATTTTGTGGTGTGTTTGAACTGAATTTCTTCTGTCCTTTGTTCTGCAGTACTAAAAAAAATTACTAAGAAATGTGTTAAACTGGGTATCTCAGGGTACCTCCTGGGAAACATGCAAGCAAACTGTGATCCTAAGAATGCCAACAACAGACTGTTCTCAGGAGTTCCAGTGAAGTTATTTGGTTCATATCTTTTTTTTTTGGTAATAGTTTTGCTGAAATGCTGTCACGGGGCCTTGTAATAAACCATATAGAACAGGGTGAAATGGGTGATGGATATTGAGGGCTGTTAGACACATTTAATTCCAGGAATGCAGCGCAGAATGAAGTAACCACAATCCCGGGCCGGGGTGAGATAAGTGTTGCTGCAACTACTGTCTTCTTTGCTGTAACCACCCTTGCATTTGGTGGGGAGAGAAGTTAAAATGATCATCCTGAGGTCACTGGCAGCAACTGGCTGCGCGTTCTAAGCTGGACGTGTAGTACAGACGAGAAAGCCCCCCATGAATGGACCACGGCTGAATTGCAGAAGTGACATTTGCTGTCGTGTGTATTTCTGTGCAGATGTGTAAGGTGAAGAGAGCCCGGCGCTCACGGCAGTTCTTGTGGTTGCTGCTGCCCATGCTCTATTCCAAAAGTACAGATCCGTGGCCGGGCCTAATCTCAGCCCACCCCCGGTCATCGCTTTAGCCCTGCCTGTGGCCTGCAGCACCAGGCTGATTAGATTAGCGGCTAGATTAGATGGCGAAACGGGGAGTTGTTGCAGATCGCTCCTCGCCAGCTGTGTGGCTGGCAGCCGAATGCAGCTCAAGCCTGCGGTCGAGTTCAGGCGATCCTGTCGCGGGTCCTGTCCAGAACCAGGCTCTCGATCAGCTTCCTGCGTAACAAGCAAAGGGGTTCTGGCTTACCTTCCTTCACAAACCCTGTAATTGCCGTGAAACCTCTCCGGAACATTCCCACTGTACACGTTCTGGAGGCTAACAGAATTTTACATTTTTGTTCCTTACGTAAGTTGCGAAATTCTGCCTCTTGACTTCCTCTGGCAACTTTTAACGAATGATGGTGCATTTTTCTACTCTGCATGGTTGATGCAAGATGAGCATCATCCTGATTCGCTCAAATTATTGCACCCTTGTGTCACTGCCTGCTGCAAGGTGTTAGAGCTGTTTTGTGTGGGGGGGGGGGTTTGAGGTGTATAATACGCTCCCCAAATTCCAAAAAAATTGGCACATTATGGTAAATTCTAATAAAATCACAAGGGCGATTCCAAAACTCTGTTCACTCTTCACTGTTCTGAAAACGGTACAGTACTGCATTATTTAAAAGAGCAACTCACCAATTGTTGACCCCAGTGAATAAACAGGTTAGAAAATGATGTAGGAACTAGGCAACGTAATAAAAACAAAATGTATAAAAACCTGCTGGTTGACCTTTAATGCTTTAACTTACAAATTAATTACTTATTGAAAATGCACATTTCAAATTTAATGACTGCAACAAAGTTAGTGGAGGACCAATTTAGGACTAAATGATGTGAAGTTGCCATAATAATCTGATGTGAAACCGATGATGTTAAAAGGTGAGCAGATTGTGTTCAAGTGTAAAAAGTAGCCTCCAAAAGATGCTTCGTCCCTCAAGACCAAAGATAGATCATGACTTGCCAATATGCCAACAGACATGCAAGTTTATAATCCATTACTTTTTGAGCAAAGTTCTCCAGAGACCTCTTGGATGGGTTTCGGGAATTTTGTCCTTCACTGTGTTCAATGTAGTGAAAAGATGGCAGGAAATTGGTCACATCTCCACTTCTGAAAGTAAGTGATCTTTGATCCCTGTGATGTCACTGTTGTCAAACAACCGGCATAACGACATGGGTGGATTGACATTTGTCATTCAACACAATTCACAGCTGCATCCACGGATTCAAGTTAAGACTTTATAATGCAAAGCCAAAGAGGTACACCAACACTGTCCAAAAAGGGGCCAACATCTCTGGGCTTGATGTCATCGGAGATGGACAGTTGCAGAGTGGGAGTGTGCTTTGGGGGTCAGACTGGGTCAATATTTGATTATTTTTTTTGGGGGGGAAAAATGGTTGCTGTGTACTCTGAAATAAATTGACTATGATAGCCTAGGAAGTTACCAATATATGTGCAATATATTTTGCGATTGACTCACCAAAATTCCATGCCTCTCTGATGCAGAGGAGCTGTTTGAGATTGACCACTGCATTCACTTGCAAAGATAAACCTACAGACTTGCATATTGAGAAATGCATTTCATGTGTGAAATTTCCACCATAATATTATATTTATACACTCAATTAAAGGGTCTGTTTCTGTTAGACATTTCTGTGCTTCGTTTTTTGTAATTGCCATTTTTAAATTTTTAAACAAAAGTCGATCCAGTCATTTAGACAGCAAGTCCCCTTGACCTCAGTCTTGACCTTGGCGCGCCAATAGATGCTCTTTAATTTGTCCGACCTCCTATCAGGGGTGGGTCGGTCCTGGAGGAAACAAACTCAGCAGGTTCAGGGTGAGATTAAGTAGCTTCTTTCCTGGCGTGACTTTGATCAGCTTGCAAAATGAAAATGAAACTAAACTAATCGAAAAAAAACATTTTGGTAAAAATTTAACAGGCTATTTTGTGGGGGAAAAAATTACATGAGAAATACCTAGTATTGAATAGTTTCTTCAAAATAAACAAATTGTACATTCTGTTATAATCATAGGCGCGATGCAAGTGAAGAAGGAGGTAAATTTCAAATAGCTCCTCTTCGTCAAACAGGCTTGTAATTTTGGTGGGTCAATTGCAAAATGTATTGCAGACATTGGTAACTGCATATCAGAGTCTTGAAAATATTGCTTAGACTCTCATACCATTGACAGGATTGTCTCAGTCTCCCAGCACAATATTTATTCTTGTAGTTGATTGGGTGTATTTTTTATTGGGTGTGATTAAAAAAAAGACCATCAACCTCCTTATTGTGCAAATTATCTTTCCTAAGCTGGCAGGTGCTTTTTTTGAGACCTACCTTATTCAGATGCTAGTAAAAAAATTTTGTTGGCTAAGCATAATTTTACTGCTATTATTACATATCTTGGCAGTCCTGTTTTCAGGCAAATAAGCATGAAGGAACTATGTGATTATACATGCTGGGAACTGTTGTGTATCAGTGAAAATCTCAATATTCATCTTGATCTGAGGAGATGTGTTGCCTGTAATCAGTTTGAAACCAAAGAAAGGCCTTCTGGTCGCACCACTTTTCACACCTAACTCATGCATTTGAATGCATTTATGTAGAATGACAAATGTATAACCTGCGTTTATATTTCCGAGGGTTATGTAACGTGACCATTTAAGCTTGAACAGTATTGCGCGTGTGTGTGTATACACTACTGGTCAAAAGTTTTAGAACACCCCAATTTCTCCAGTTTTTTTTTTTTTTTAAATTATGCAGTTTAATGTTTCATTGTTCTCTGGAATGAAAGCATTGACATGATAGAACAAATAAATAATTGAAGTTAAAAGAAGAAATCATGGGATCAATTTATAAACCAAAATGTATTCTAAACTTTTGACTCAATGTAGCCACCTTTGGCAGGTATAACAGCTGAACATGGGATTCTTTTTACAATGGAAATCTAATTTTCTTCAGAAAGTTCTTCCCAACTCTGTTGCAGAAGTTCCAATAAATGTGTGGCACTTGTAGGTTGCTTTGCTTTCACTCTTCTGTCCAGTTCATTCCAAACCATCTCTGATGTTTAAGTCTGGAGACTGCGCTGGCCACTCCTTGTTTTCAAGCTTACCATCTTGTTCTATTTTCCAACGATTTTGACAGACCTTTGACTTGTGTTTTGGGTCATTATCTTGCTGTAGGATGAACCCCTGACCAACTAGGTGCATACCACAGGGTACTGCATGGTGCTGCAGAATGCTTTGGTAGCCATTTTGGTTCAGGTTGCAATTCCCTTTTTTCAATCATTCATTTAAATTGCCATTACAGAAACTTCAATAACTCTCAACATTTATCAGATGTGGCCAGTTTTCATTCACAACGCATTCTGATTACGACTCTGGACTTCTCACGCTTTTCTTTCTTCAGGGATTGGAATCAATGCACGTGTGTCATGATCGTTTAAATGAAATAAGATCATTTGTAACGTCCTTATTCAATTCCATTTGCTTCCAACCCCTCCATTGCACAAGGACTGCAATTCCGCGCGAGAATCTCTTACATACGCGTTGATTGAATAATTGCTGACTGCAGCAGAGGAACATAAATATGCCACTTAAACCCACGCCGAATGCGTGAGAGTTGACGGGTTTGTGTTATAAATGAAAACTGGCCACACCTGATAATGATGAGAGTTTTCGGAGTTTCTGTAAAGGTGAATTAAATGAATGATTGAAAACAGGTTGCGACCAATCATTAATTTTAAGGGATTGTTTTGAGCTTCCCCTATCGCCAGTTCACCAGCCATCACTGATATTTATTCTTGTTTTTGAAAACTACATTCTAAGTGCACTTTGTATATGGCAAAATTTTGACACTATACAATCATGCGAAGAGAGTAAAGTGTGGGTTGTGAAAATGGAATTATCTGGAATCCATATAGACTACTGATTGTTGCAACGAATATGAAAATTGAATGGGCATCATGCTAAGAACTGAATCACAGGATCATTATTGTGAAAAGGGCTGGCTAAAACAAAAACAAAACTGAAGAAACTACCCTTAGGCACGTAATGAATAGTGATTATTTTATGTTAGCCAATACAAACGATCGAACGGAAAATTATCATCCAGGAAACATTAGAGGCGTCTGTCAAAATAATCTGTATGCAGCTATTAAGAAACACAGAGTAGTTTAAAAGTCCCACAACAAGACTCTTCCCCCTGACCCTGTCTGACATATTGCTTGCAATGGCTGTTCAGACAGGAATTGATAATCTACTGAGAAGCTTGGGTGCAGAAGATGAATCCTCATCCGTGATTGTAGTTAAAGGCAATAATGATGTCCGTTACTGCGAGGTGACCTTAAGGGGATTGTGAGGCGACTCAAAATCTCAATTTTACAGACCTTATTATATTTTTAGGGTGTCCGCAATGTGCAATTGAAGATCTTTTATCATTTCAGAAGGCTATAGATTTTTTATGAACCTTAGGAAAGAGAAAGAGATCAGAGAGAGAGATGGTCCTGGCAGAGTGATAAGCTGATTATAAAGTCAACTGTCTCAGAGTGGCAGTGACTTCCAGGTTTCTGGGAAGAGTGCATTAAGAGTGTCGACTGCCCTAATTATAGGTATGAGGGAGGAGGGAGTGGAGGAAAGGCAGATTTCCTTAAGTAATCAATAGTCTTCTCACATTGCTCTCCATCTCTCATTCTATAGCTGCACTTACTTTGGACAATTCAGTTTCTCAGCTCCTGTTATGACTCTGCCGTGGGTGAGGTTACACTTTAGGCAGTTGTAGGAGATCTTTACTGTTAAGCTTCCCTGCAAGTATGAGTCGCCGTCAGTAGGCGTTCCACCTATGAAAGGCACATTGGCTTTCAGAGCTAACGGCACTGGGTCCCTTATTTTTGAAATAATCCCACAGGGTTAGTTTTTTTCCTATTAAACTATAGGTGTGTCCTTACTAATTGGAAATAAAGTGTCATGGGTGTATTTTCAATCAACCCATCATTTTTGAGATCAAAAAACTGGATTTTGGGGCATTTTGGGAGTGTCCCAAATCTGGATGCTATTTCGCAACTCGCAATACTCCACTAATATCAATTTCCTTTGGCTGGAAACTGTTTGCTTACATTAAAAGATACTGTGAGATAAATATCCTATGCAAAAAAAAAAGAAAAAATCAAAGGTGGTGATTTTCTGAGAAAAATCACTGAAAATCAGGGTGTCCAAAAAATCTGCTCAACTCCATAACCATCACTACACAGACTCTCCCTGGAGACAGAAGCTGAAATCACAGTGTATGGCCCATACAAACAGAACCTTTGTCTGACCCCCGTAGTGGCCATATGGACTTTTTTTCAAAATGGCTCCATGATTATTGAAATATTTCCCAAATTTTTGCCAACCTATGGTGGGTATACTTTTTACAAACCACTCCATTACCTTCATTTAAATCCATGGTAATGGCAGGACAAACTTTTAATCATGCTTTTGATAATACTTGCGCTAAAAACCTCCATGGTGTGGTAGGAAGCATCAAAAGTTACTGCACTGGTACATGGAAAATTCCACTTTTCTGAAAAACACTCAACTCCATAACCTCAACTCCGTTACCAATATTGGTTATGGAGGTGAGTAAAATGGTAGTGGTTTATCAGTTTCAATCAGAGGTACTGAATAGGGTGATAAGCACACTTTTTCAGAACTCTGGTATATCACAATATACCAGAAGAGAGCCTCACTTGAAAAAGTAACGGAGTTGAGTGGATTCAAGAACACGACTAAATTAAAATGACCTGCCCAAAAAAATTCTGCCCTGGTTTAGGCTCTACCTCATGGTTTTTTGAGTACCTTAGGTACAACCCTACCCCTGGGGGGGGGGGTGGAGGAGAATCAGAATCAGACAACTTAAAAAAAAATGACATCCAAAAAGTGCCTATTGTGAGAAAAATACCCAGCAATTGGAATACTCAGTGTTTGCTTTCGATATTTATGGATAAATATAAGGCATTGTTATTACTAGAGCTGACAGATAGGTTGGGGGGGGGTATTTCATTATATCCAAATCTAAAAATGAAATGACTAGAGGATGCAATTATTTGAGGTTGTTTTCCTCCTACATGTATTTATATTAGGGGAACATTTGCCAATTTTCCCCATTAACACTTAGGGTGAGTAAAACTTAAGCACTTTATCTCTCCAAAAGTTATTCATTGTTTAGTTGACAAATGACTTTCAGAGGGGTTCACAGGTACCTGTGAACCCTTCTGAAGGTCACTGCCAACTAAAATTTTGTTCAGTATTTTTCACCCCTTGGGTGACTATAGCAGTGATTATAAGCAGTTTAAGGATTAATATGTTTCATTGATAATTCTGGTGTGTTGTTACTGAGGTGTGAAAGTAATGTAAAGTAAAGGCTTGCTTGTAGTCGGGAGAATGTGTTATTTTTTTAGTTTTGTACTCATAGTAATGCCCAGATTCTCCAATTACAAGGCAGTTGATTCCCAGCTTTCAACCCAATCAATTTGTAACTTTTTAACTTTTGGGGCGCCACAGGCATTACTAATTCGAAGTAATATTAAATGGTTTGCATGTACAAAGTTCTATTTTCTTGATCTCTTCACTATATGGCCATTTTAAAGAAATTACCGGTGCGCTTTTACTTGTTCTAGGGTTTCATTCCCTGTGGTTGTGACTAACTGCTAACCAGTTTTCCGTTTGTCTCAGCTTTTTGGAATATTTTGAGTATTCATGAGAAAATCACTCATTATGGCTCTGCCATGCACAGAGGGTGGGCAGCATACTGATTTCTACTTGACTGTCTGTGTGCGCGTTCTTCACACCTTGTCATAAATATCTTGTCCATGCTACATTACCGCTCTAAAGTTTGAAATCACTTGGAACTTTTCTTGTTTTCCATGGAAACACTCATGAAATTAGTCTGAGTAGGAAATATAGCAAATGAACAGAACATGCTGACATTGAGTTAGAAATAATGATTTTAGTGGAAAATAATGAATATGTACTTTGCATTCATTAAAAAAAAAAAAACACCTTCACTGTTGATACTAAAACTGGCGTTTGACGGGAACAATTTAGCACAGCTGCTATAGCTGCTAAACCTGTGAGGCGTCTTTGTCTTAAACTACACACTCTCAGATATTTGTCTTCTTGCACAGTTGTGCATCGGGGCCTCCCACTCCTTTTTCTGTCCTTGTTAGTGCCAGTTTGTGCTGCTCTCTGAAGGGAGTAGTTGACAGCATGGTAAGAGATTTTAAGTTTTCAATTTCTGGCATTGAATAGCCTTCATGTCTAAGCACAACAATAGACTGACGGGTCTCTAAAGGAGGTTCTTTCTTTCTGGCCATTTTGAGCCTGTAAACAAACAACTGCTGATGCTTCAGGTACTAAACCAACCTCACGAATGCCATGCTCCCTTTTGTGCTCCCTTATTAGTTCAACAGTTTGCAGCTGTGCAACACATTTGCAGAAGGGTTTTCTAATAACCAATTAGCCTTATAAAATGCTTAACTTGGATTATCAGCCATACCAGGAGATTGATGCAGAGGATTGACAGTTGCTGATAATGGGCCTCTATGCAAAAATGTAGATCATTGTTTGAATATCATCTGATTAATTTTAGTCGTTTGTGAAATGGATGAAAATGCTTGCGAAATGGAAAAAAATGTTTGTGAAATGAATGAAAATGTATTTTTCTTTGGAAAACAAATAAATTCGCGAGTGATCCCAAACTTTTGAGCGGTAGTGTATATTTACTGGAGGGATTTTTCACCGAATCAGTGGTAACTTCCCACAGATAGGACCTGAACTGATTAAGGATGTTTTAACATCAAGGACTAGGCCCGGATCCGAGTACGTTTGACGTTTGACCCCAAAGCTCGGTTCATTTGATAAGTGTGAATAGAAGTGTACCATACTTGGGCACAGTTTGCCAATCTGCTTGAAGAAGATGGTCTTGAATACAGTCCATGCGGACTCGTACCAAATGTGACAGCAACCGTACCTAAAGTGTACCACGGAAGTGGACTTAACGGTCTTAATGTCTTAACTATTCAACTGTCTCATTCAAACTTGCACATCCGCTAAAGGATCTATCTGGTCCAACAAAGAAATGAAAGGCTTTTCGCTCCTGACTGATGGACACTTGTGGCAACTTCAAAAGTAGTAGAGGCAGGCATAGTATGAGGATGATCTCCATTGTCTACTTTGGCATTGGGTTCTTGATGACGCGCGTGCTCACTTCTACTTCTTAGTGTATATTTACTATTCGCAATACCACCACTTACAGCGTCTGAATTTTCATACACAAGTATTTTTCATTCACTTGGATTCGGAATGACGTTACTCATGCGAAAGCTGACTGGGGGGGGGGGAAGAGTGGCAGGGCTACAGTCGTACTATTGCATGATATGAAATAATTGTGCCAAATGTGAAAGCACAATAAGTCTTGGAGGTCATGGGGTCAAAGGTTGTTTGAAGAGGGCCACAGTTCAACTTTTAGGGTGTATGGAGCCATGGCGGGCAGAGGCATAGTATATTTGTAGCTTGTTTATTCTAAGGCATCGACTGGGCTAACATTCATTTAAACTACTGGCACTGAGTGCACAATATCTTTTCCAAGGGAGGGGTGTTTTTTCTGCAGCTTTTATTTGAAGGGATCATCTTATGTTAGCGTGTGCATTGCAAGAATGGTACAAACTGTGGACTTGTTTTAATTAAGTTTGAAACTCATAGCCCACTGGAAGCTGGTTGCACCCAAGTTGGGCTTTGAGAATGATAACCGTGGCTATAGAACTGTGCCACCTATTTTGCATGTGCCTTTATCTTGCCAAAAGGAGTTCTGCTGACCAGAGTCCTAGTCACTGTGGTTGGTTAGGGACTGTGGCTGAGCAGTTTGTTGCAATATAATCATATAATTTCATCAAAGTAGGGCTTAGGTTTTGTGAAACTCTGTTTGGCATCAGTGTGATAAGGGGGGAAAAACAACAACAACAGAAAAGAGAAAACGTCATTGCCTAGCTTGCAGCTGGCATGTTTACCCTTGTGCCAGATATTGACCCAGATATTTCAAAATAGGCTGGCGTGTGTGTGTGTGTGTGCGTGTGTGTGTGGTTGTGAGTGTGTGTGTGTGGTTGTGAGTGTGTGTGTGTGTTATGTCCCCCCTCAGTGGGGTGGCTGACTCATTTAATCTCTTTATTTTTATTGCATATTATTATTATTATTATTATTATTAATAATAATAATAATAATAATAATAGAAATTTTGCTCTTTTAATGTTATGTTGGAGTAGGGTTAGTTGCAGTTGTTGCAGCACGTGGAGTAGCAATTCGAATAGGGTGGTACAGACCCTTCTAGACCAATAAAAAAAAAAATTCAGCCAGGTGTCTTAATCATAATACCTGGATGGTTGAGATTGGTGTTGGAGCTCCCTCTGCATCGAATCCAGCATTCCCAATTCTCCCCTCCCCCCTTTTTGCTAATGTCTGGGTTCCTCACATTTGTAGCTGTAAACATGGTTATAGGCAGAAATTCCTGGCCTAACCATATGCTGCTGTCTGCGTGCAGCTGGCAAGGTGGTCCTGTGCACCTGCATCTCCCAGCTGTCCTGCGTGCTGCTTGTGTGCTTACCTTCTCCGCACCACCTCCTCAGTATTCACCTGTCTGTGTCCCCCTGTCTGGCTGGAGGGAGGTTGGCCTCATTTCATCTAGGATCCCATTTGATTTTACACATGATGCCGTGTTGCCAACACAACCTCAGCGGTGAGCAGATGAGGTCAGTGCGAGGCTTCGAGCGGTGCAGATTTGGGGTAGCAGTGTAATATTGTAATGAGTGCCTTTGAGAAATGGTGATTTGAAGCAGAAAAAGGACCTGCAAAGTATCAGTTCTTGTGGTATTTTACCAAAGGGGGCCCATCTTTCTCTGTTTTTCATAGTCCTTTCGATTATTCATTTTGATGTGCGCATCGCGCAAGTTGTAAACTGTCCATTATGTCTCATGTTTTGTAGTCAGTGTTCATGAGAAGGTCGCAGAGTTTCAGGTCATCGCTCTGAAAGGCACATTTTGAGGTCGCGACTCATATTCATTATGAATTGTTACAGATGAGAACACATTGCATCAGTTATTTGGGTGTTATTTATTTTTCATCTTTTATATTCCATGTTAGCATCGAGTTGGCAGGCTCAATGCTGAAAAGATGAGTCTCTTCATTAAAATGAATGCAGTTTGGAGCTCTTCATAGTAGAAGTACAAAATTGGGTCACCTAAACAAAGGAGAACATTTTACAAAGCTATTGATCTTACTTTTTGAAGTGTTGTACTCCGAATAAACTTAAAACATCCCGTCTTGACTTGGTGCCAACTATCTGTCAGTAATATTTCTTATGATGCTTAAATGCAAGAATCCTGATGTGGTAAATATTTATATACATAAAGTGTATTTGCCCAAGTCTCCAATCTCAGAGATGGAATTACCCTGTGTTTAAAACTGAAAAATGCTGACATTATTTTGTTTGAATTTCATCTATGGTGAAAATGAAGGGATTGACTGTTGACAAATTACAAGGGTGTGAAAATGAGTATGCAGTTGGGAGCATGGGCAAGTGTGACAGCAATAAGTTTTTTTTTTTTTGAATGAATTTGGAATGCCCAGTTGGGGAACTATGTACAAGGCTTGCTCGTATGCGACCCCCTGCTGCCAATGCAGGAGAGTGAATACAGTTCACGGCTCTCCTCCGAAGCACGGGCTTGTCAGCCACTGCTTCTTTACACTCATTGGTTGAATCCTCGCAAGTCCAGAACGAGGGCGGAGGATACCTGAACATGAACAAGCTTAGATCCTTCCTGACGAGCGCCCGGCTGGCCAGCAGGAGGCCCGTAAGCAACGAACAAAGTGTCCATTTTATATACCTGTCCCGGCAGACCCTTCCTAATTTGCAACCCTGTAACGCAATGGGCAATTGTGCGCTACTCTGAAAAAGCTGCCGATCACTGCCGGTTGGTACGATTGGGGCTCAAACCCGCACTATGATTGTCACTTCTGCTTCGCAATGTGGTGCTTTAACCGAGTGAGCTATCCGGCAGATACAGTGATGATTCTGATTGTATGATCATATAATAATCTTCTTTGGATGGAGGAAAATGTTGGTTGATCAAACCAACTGTTGCTACGTTTGCCATTAACCAAAGATCTGTTTTTTTTTTTTGTCATTTTCGGCAATTAGTTTCATAACCAAAAGTTCAGCTGAAACAACGTGGGAAACAGCATTACTGTACTTTGCATTTTGCGCAAACGCATTATCAATTTCTGACTTGAAACCTTGTATGACACTGAAGTTTGCCACATCTGAAAGTAACATTTCAAAGCCTATAAAAACAAATGCAGGGGAGCGTTAGTGTTTTGACTGCAATTTAGTATCTACATAATTCACACTCTTTAGGTCCGACTGCAAAGAATGCCTTTTTTTAGAGATGGTTTTTCATATTTACTCTGATATTTGTTCATGATAAAGGATCATAATTACTATGAATATTGATTCTTGCATTCGTTCACGTTATGTGAGCCAATTCGTGCTGCATATTTCAGAGCTGTCAGTTCCAATTTCTTTTTTTTTTGAGCTAATTGTTTTAAAAATAAAATGTCATATTCGGTCTTAGAGCACAGTATAAAATACAAATGCTTGTACATTTTTTAAAAAAATGGTAAACATTTTAAAGAAATTTAAGGACGGTAGGTCATGGAATTTGTCTTCATGTTGAGAATTTTATATGACACATGACTCCATTAAACTGCTTATGTGGCAGCTTTTCATGGCACTCATTGCACCGCTTCATTTGTCATGATTGTCTTGGAAACACAAATCCCCTTGCGTGGAGCGCTTTGACTAGCTAGCGGCTCACTGTTTCTTAAGAGCTGTGTATGCTTGTTTTTGCTGAAGCTTAATTATCCTTAGTCTTTACTCAGACGTGTGAAAATATTTTTTCTAAGTGGTAATTTATTGCCGGAAACATTTCTTTCGTGTAAAAAAAATTCTTACTTCAGTGAATTTTATGGCATCCGCAGATAATGGCGTATAGCTGATTACTAACGTTCAATTTAGCAAAGAAATTGGCTCGGACCAATTTCGCATTAAACAGTTACTGCAGCTCCTGGTTTTGTTTTCGAGGTATGCTTTAAGTTCTTATGTTTTCTGCATAGTTTAGTCATCAGTTCTGCTTTCAGTTGGATAAGCCTTAACTGTTGGCACCAGTCTACTAAGTCGTTACTGATGGGGGAGCTTCACCATACTGGCGTATAATGACTTGGGATTCATAATGTGAACATGGACCGTTTCACTTCATACAGATGAACAGCTATCCTGGTGCATTTAATATGGTCTTCTATCCCACCAGACCCCCACCCTGACATGAAAATCAACATGGCAGGGCCCACTCCTCAGTCGTCTGCTCTGGCAGAGTAGCTGTTTGGCTTTGATCATGTTTTGGGGCGCATTGCTCCAGCTTAGTGTTGGCACGGGGGATTGGGTAAGCCATCAGAATACAGAGCTCTGAGCCGGCAGCAGTGCGGGCTTGAGGAGAGGCAGTGAGTTCCAGAGAACACGGGCAATTCAAATTTTGTTGACGGGTTGTTAATGCTCGCTTTTTGACGGCCTTTGAATTAAACAATCTTCTCTTTCACCCTGGGTGCAACAGGAAGAGGGGTGTGCGTTTGATTTCTCAACCGCTTTCAGGAAGACTTGTGCGTTCATGTAAGACTTACTCATCGAGCAGATAAGTTAAAGCAGATTGCACGGATAAATATTGTAATTATTTCATGAATTGGCAAATTTTGCGATTGTTTCTGAGAGTAAATTCAAAGGGCTTTTGCCCTGCTGAAATTTCTGTTTGAGGTGTCGTGTGCCCATTTTTTTTTTCTGTTTTAATGTGCTCTGTTGGATGTGTGCTCATCAAACTGCTAGCACATTGATTTGAGTGAGGACTAAATGAGTTGGTCCTCAATGACTAATAATGTTCTTTTTATATATATTATCTACAGTTTTACTAGAGGTGTAGTAATGTGAAACTGTTTTAGGCTTAGTCAACCAGTTTTGGGAGATGGGCCTTGCTACCATCTTTGAGCAAACAGGAGAGCTTTCGCTTCATTGCCCTCCTCCTGGATCACATTCAGGTGAATGAGAGCTAGATAATTACTCATCTTCATCCCTTCAGGGTGGGACAACACTCATTTGGGGAAAGTTGCCAGAATTTTGTAGAAAAATTGACATGGGAGTGGATCATTTGAGTATTAAATTGCTGTAGTGAGCCATAGGTTCTGCTTTAATCTTTGATAAATAACTTAAGAATATTTTAAAATTAAATTCATGTTGCGTATTCTCATGCTTTGGCAATTAACGGCACATCGCGTGTAAACACAGTGGTACACTTGTTCATGGCAGTATCATTTAGCTTGTAAGAAGGGTAAGGAGAAAAGCGAGAATAGTCCCAGCCAGCATAAACGAAAGGCTTGCGATTATTTTTGCTCTGCCGCTTGCTAGCTTTGTGTCCCAGCAGGTCTCCTGACTATGTTGTTTACCCGTGTTGGACGGAGCGTGTGACTTGTGTTTGTTCAGACTCCTGAGTGAGTTTGGTTTTGTACAGAACGTTGAAAACCGGGTGGGGCCGAGTCCCTTGCCGCAGATGTAGGTGGTACAGCATTAAGCATTGTTGTGTTGTTTATTAGTCTGAGGCAATAGGTTCTCCTCTGGGAACCGTGGCCTCGAGTAAATATTTAGCTGCAGGTTTGTTTTGGCCTTGTGTACGTCACTCTGCTGTTGTTTGTTTTTCAGTTTTTGCATTTCAGTTTTGAAAGCCTCACGCTCTTAAATGGCCACGCTGTGTTGTTTCAGATTGTGGCCTTATTTCAATAGAAAAACTGAATATGATGAAATATAAGCCACATATGTAGACTTTCTTTCTCCCCTCTTTTATTTGAATGCCCTAGACTACATTTAGGTGAGTGAATACTATGCATTCAGTGGAAAGCTTTTCTTTTTAATCTAATGATCCCGGAATCCTATTCATTGTCTAGACATGCATTTGAGTTTGAATGCATTTGTCTGTTCTTTGTATATAATTGCTAGTGATTACATTTGGATCCAATTAAAAATATACAGTATGTGCCATATAAACAAACACTGGGTGTTTTTTTGTCTCAAAATTGGGAGCATAAGATGTTAGCCTGATATGAAAATAGATACTTGATTGTACATGGTAGATTGCCAGTACTCTTAATGTTTTCCCTTAGTGTTTTCGTAATTACTGCCCATTTTACTGTATGCAGTGCTAAGTCATTGTGAGAAAATGTACTGATATAGTTTCAGCCTTGGATGGTTTGATAGTTGTTGCAATAAATTATTGAGGTGGAGTGCTCTAAGGTGAACAAGTTCACCTGACTTATTGATGGTTTAATGGATTTTCTGGACTTTTACGCTGTCAGATTAGGGCCACACCTCGCAAAATAACATGTAGGAATATGAAATGTAATTTTGGTTTGTTGTGTCTCCACCCTTCATTCTGTTTACCTGCGCCTTTGTGTAAGAGCTGAGCTGTGAGGACCACACCTTTTTATTGTGCCAGCAGTCATGGTTTGTTTTTATTTCCAAGTTATGAAATCATGAGACCATCAGTCACTTGGCATCCTCGTCTTCATCGGGATAAACCACAAAACGTCTCTCCGCCCGCACGTCTGCAATGTGTCAAGAATCGAACCGACGGTACTTCATAGTTAGGTCGACGTGATGTGCCTAATCTGGTGCTGATTTCATCTAGCCTAATACTTGTCTTGTTTATTGCGTGCAGATGTGTGAGTTATCCTAACTGTTGGCACATTAATCATTATGATGGATACTTAGTAGTCAACCTATTGCTATACGTCATTTCATGCAAGCATGTTCCTGGCATTTTATTGCCTGGGTCATGTTTATGTATTTATGTTGGCTTGAAAAATGTACTTGTTTGTTTGTTTGTTTGTTTACGTGTTTATGTATAGAGTGCATTAATTATTGGACTTAGACCATTTCCTGCATTATGGGATACTAAATTTATTTTGACAGTGGAGGTCATTTGTGAGCATGTTGGGGTGAAATATGTGTCGGATTCAATGGCAATTTAGCTAGCTAGTTAGATGGTGATATTGATATTGGCTACCTTTTACGGTCCTTTTATGGAGCCATTACTAGGTTGTCTCTCAGACATTTAACTTTGATTTTGAGGTTACAAGATGAGTCATCATCTCCTGGAAAATAATAATAATAATAATAATAATAATTATTATTATTGCATATCATTGCATTGACATGCGTCACGCTTACGCGATGGTGTGAGCTAAATGCTCTCAGAAAGGCCACAAAAAGGAAAAAAGATCAACATATCCAGTGATGTGGCTCCCATATTCATGGAAATATATTAATTTTTGAAATTCCAGTTGGTTTAACATACTTACTATATTACTTGCTATATTAATATACTTAATATATTTCCTCATGATAATGTATTGAATGAATGAGAGCCATGGAGCTGGGAAAGGGCAATTATTTAGACATACAGAATATTATAATTGCTATCCTGCAAATGGTTTTTAACAATAAAATATTGTATTGGTTTGAACAATAAATATTGTTTGTGCTTAAAACATATGAACAATCTTTGAACAATATGTCACATTGCATCACTGTTTATGTCTGTGGTTGACTGGAAAGTGAGGGGGAAAAAATAATCTTGGAGAATAATAACGGAGTGCTTACGTTTCTCGAAATTCACAGTTTGGAAATTGCATTTCGGAGTCCTAGTTAACATAAACAAAATTATAATGTTCATACATTTTTAGTCTCATTTGTCAAGTACTCTTGTATGTTATTAATATACGGTGACATGCCGGTGGTTTTATAAAAATGACTGCACACCTGTGTTGAGCCATACTATACCACATACTTGTGAAGTGATTTTTGTATCTGAAGCAGCATGGAGTTGTATATCACGATTATAGAACGGTTACTATTCCAATGTCTATTTAAAGACATATTTTTTGCGCCTTCCCCGAAAATTGCATTAAGGACTGTTTCCTTCTGCCACACCTAGTTTGGTTTGCTTCAATACAGATGAAACTGCAGTTGTTATGTGCAGGAGTACCATTGTTAGTTCTGTTTCATTTTGCTGCTATACATGAGCTGCTGTTACTAGTTCCATAGCCTCATGGTTCCACTCACACAATCGTTGCTCTTTGCGCTTTCTCCCATTTTTCATAATCGCCATACCCGCCAAAGGTATTAGAAGTCATATTTCAAAACTCAAACATCATGTCCATGTCTATGTTTGTCCTTCACTTTCAATATTTGAAACTTCTCATACAGTGACTATTTATTTAGACTTGTAATACAAAATGGCCTTGAATTCAAAAATGGCAAATCGATGCAAAGTTTGAAAGGAATAGTATGTTTGGAAGTGTGTCACGGGAGTGCAGTTAGCAAAGCAATAAGCTCCAAGAGGCCATGGTTTATGGTGATTTTTAGAACAGCTGAAGGCCATTTTTAGGCACAATGTGGATTCGGGCTTATTGATTTTTATAAAATGGTTTTAGCATATTAAAAATTTTAAAGACCCAAATTCTCATTAAGACATTATTTTTTTGAGCAAATTAATTAAATGCATATATTGCCTGACAAAAAAAAACAATACGTTTCTATGCATCATCAAAAATAACGACCAGCTCGTAAACATACCAGCTGCTGTTGCACAGTGGTATAAGTGTGAGCAGGTATTTTGTGTCATAGCTGTTACTATATCGCGTGTTTCACCACTGCAGAAACTCTGTAATGACCAATCACCATCCAGCTTGGGAATTACCCGTTGTATTAAGGGAAATATGGTGCACCATTAGAATGTTCTTCAAGCAATTCCAATTGTGAATTCACCAGACCCATGTTATAATATCATATAATTTACTATAGGTTACGCTATAGGACATTCAGCGATCTTTGATGACTTTCAGTGATCTTGACTGTTTTGGTCTTTAGAGGACGCCTTGGAATAGGATTAAGGATTTAGTTCCGAAATTTGAGATTTGAACCTAAATGGGATCATCAGAATGTATTAGAAAGCCTGCTCTTACATCCTTATCAGACTTGGTGAAATGCCCCATATGTTTCTCAGTTCTTTTTTTTTTTAATAACCTAGTTCATTCCTGTGCTGGTGACCATAAATATTCTCTGTGGAAAAATTTGATCATAAATGGTATGTACTCCAGATGAGTGTAAACTGATATCCAGGCTCTCTGGTCATTAAAGGTCTGGCAGCACGCTTTGAAACAGTGGGGTATTGGCCCTGCTGTCCTGGTCATATTCCTGCATTTTTTTCTGTACATCTGGCCGTGTAATCATTCCTGAAATCTGATTGGCTTTACAGTTATTTCTGTTACCCATCCACTTAGATCCTCTGATTCAGGTCAGTTTAGAATATATGGTTAAATATTAATTCAGATAGTATTGATATTATCAGCCAAGTCACCTGGCTTTGTAATTATGCATACGCACCCTCCATCTCAATGTGACATTATTGCTCAAAGAAACATAATTGTTTCTCGAAAAAAACTGCTTGGTACTTCCAGGCTTTATTGTACTGTGTAATTTTCACAAGTCTGATTTCCAGTATATTTGTCAAAGAAGTCAGGAATTCATCTTTCATAGGTCTTTTGATGTTTTGAGTGTCAAGGCTTAGAATCACTGTGACCCGAGCTACTTGGCTTAATATCACTGTCCACTGAATGACACCAAAAAAATCACATCGCCAATGTCATGTCAATGGGGTCTTTAAATTTCAAAAGGTCTGTTTAAAATTGTTGGTGAATTTGAAATTTCTCCCAATGAAAGACACCGTCTTTGATGTAATCAGGTTTACACTCAGTTTGTACACAGTTTAGTGCTTAGTGTCTTCAAATTATTCCATCCTCTTTATTTTTGCTTCTGCAGGTACTTGTGTAATTACAGCATGATCTTGAATGCAACCAAACCACAGATTGTGAAGCGTCTGAAAACACAATGCACGTTCAGCAAACAGTAGAAACGGCTGCGAGCAAGAAGCAGTGCGTGCCAGTGCACAGAAAACAAGATTGTACAGTTGTCCCATGGTTCAGTGGTCTGCAAGGCTTTCCTTTATTAACAGATAACGAACCAGACCTTGTTATGGTAATTCGCTACCTCACTTCTTACTGCAAAATGAAAAGAAAGATGCAGGAATGTAAATCTCCATTTAATTACTTCCCAGCCAAGTTTCAGTCTAAAAATGTCACTGACAGTCATTTCTGAAAGGCGTTTTCTCAATTCAGTATTTTGTTCTAATTTTGATCATGAAAGGTGCTGCCACTTGGTTGTATGGGCAGCTTTTTTTTTGACTTCTTATAAATTAATTTTGTTTCCAATCAAATTGAGGGGTGACAGACGGTGTTGACCTCCGTATTCCAGGAAAGTCCACGCAGCTCCGTTTGAATCTGTGAATCAAATCAATTTTGAACTGCCACATGTAATAAGAGGAATTTTGAATTGTACAGTTAGAATTTTAATCGTTTGGTTGAATCATTGTTTGTTCAGTCCAGTTTTATGCAACATACTCTGAGGCCTTGTTGGTGGCTTGAGTCCTTGAGATTGGCTAAAATTTTCTTTGGTTCCTGTAAAATTTCTCCTTTTTTTAGGTCTCATTACCGTCGCGCTGTTTGTCACTTGTACAGTGTAATTTGGCTGACAGCTGTAACTGGCAGCTGAAATAACCAAATAATTTAGTCATGGCTTTTTAGCCCGCACAACAGCAAATGAATGTTAAGTAAATGATGCAATTTATTCCCTGCCTCCTCACTGCCAGGCTGGCTGCCACGGGACTTCTGCCAGCTTTAAATAAGTGGTACCCAGATGGTACTCACACGACGCCCACTTGGTTACAGAATCATCCCAGGGAATATCTCGGCTGCCACAACAAGCAATAGGTCAATTGAGCAGGAATGCCTGTTGCTTCGCCGTTTTGCATATGCAAATCTGTTAATGTTGTGTCATTTCAGTAAATTCGAGGAAGGTTGTATCTCGGGGGTCCTAAATGAATTGGAACGGAGCCCAGATAACAAGCCGAGAGAGGCGGAATCCAGCGCCGTAGTGCGTTTCCTTCCCGCAGAAACGCCGTTTCCTGGATCCTCTGCCTCTCCTAGCGAGCACCGATGAGGCGACCGCCGCAGTTGGGGGGGGGGGGGGGGGAAAGTCAGCCGAGTCTCATATAGAGCGATTTTCATGCATCCTGAAAAGTGTGTACTTGTAGTATGCGACTGAATGCCTGAGTAAAGAGTATGCATTGAGCCAAGGCTGCTCCCGGGCTCTCTCCATTCTTTTTGTGTCCGCGGGACTTTTTCACCCTTATTCATCAACTGCAGCTGAGGAGAACTCTCTCGGTCTCAGCCTCTTCTCCTGGTGAACTGCGCCATGTGTACACTTTTACCAGCCTGTAGCTGATGCAGCGACCATGAAGCAGTAACATGGAATTGATTTTTGACGGAAAGTAAATGGCGAAACTCAGTCATCATGGTACACATCAGAAAATGCACATTCCTTGATTAATAAATCATAAATGGGAGGATTGAACTAACCATTTAATGCAACCAGCAGTTCGTCCATATAGTCCAGTATTTGAGTTTTTTGTTCCATATGATGCACTTCACAGGTAGGGGAAAGGATCTTGGAAGCAAACCATTGAGCGCATACCATGTGAATGATCGTGAATAACTAAACCATATTCGCAAATGGCATCGCTCACTTGCTCGCACAGATGAAGCAGATCATTTTCAGGAGCGGCGAACATTTAGGGTAAATCATTTGTTACTTTTAGAAACTGCAGGGGTCGCTCCTGTGTGTACGCAGTTATTCCGCACCCGTCTGAAAAGAGGTGACAGCGATGTAAGGAGCCCATATTGAAGATATTATCTTTATATGCTATATAATTATGTTGTTCTGGGAGTATACAGGTAATTGTGAATGCAGTGATTTTGTCATTAACAAAGTAATTTCCATGTAATAAAATGCATGGAAACTGTTGATGTAGCTCACTCTGGGAGTAGGCTCTGTGAAGTTTTTTTTTTTTAACAGCTGAAAAGATGCTTCAAATTCCAATAAATTTGAAGTTACGCGCGAATGCTGATTTGGTCAGTTCTGTCTGTGACATGACAGAATTTTAGCTTGAGGCCTAGTATTTTTGTAGATGTCTACAAAAACATTTTTTTGACTTTTCCAACCATTAAGAATTCCATTTGCTAAGGATAAGACGATCCCCACCGGGTGTATGAACACACCTGCTCTCACACACACAAACGCACCCATGCCCACACACACAGACATACACACACACACAAACACACGCACGTATCTGCCGTCTCACCATAAATATCTGCTGAATTTTGATGCTAAGTTACACTTGTGCGTGATAGAATGGCTCTCTGTCACACCAGTACTTTCTTCTAAAAGGAAAAGGAAGATGAATTCTGCCCATAAAGGCGGAATCACAAGGGCTTTTATTTTAAACGGCTCAGGGGATTGTTATCTGCGGGATGTGTGTCCTGCCTTCGTCGTGTTCAATCAAGTGTCCACTTAGCTGTGACTGGGAGTAATTGTTCCCAAGTGGGCTGCACACTGACCTGTTAATGTCTGCATTGACCCCATGACCTTGTCAGCAAGGTCTGGGGAGGAGTTTAAATCATGTTTCTCTCTCTCTCTCTCACTTACTTTGCATTCCCCGGTCAAGTAGGCGTCTGTGCGGGAAGACCACTTTCTTATAATTGTCCTGAGTCGCGCAGGTCAGCCAGGGGCGTTCGGCGAGCCCAGCTCTTATTAGACTCGGTGCCGGGGAGTGGGGTGAGCTCGTGGGTCAGGCCATTGATCCAATATGCCAGCAGTTCACCTTCTATTCGCAGCGCGCCGGTATATCTGGAGGCCTTGCTTTCTCGAGTGGGCCAGGTCCATCGGATGGCTCACCGGCCTCCGCGTCCGAGGTCACCAAAGCAGGGACCTCGACTGCTCTGGCTGCTGTAGGACTCGGGGAAATAAAGGGACCATTACCTGAATGTGGGTAAGATGAAACCCACCCAAGAAATGGCAGTGATGGAGGGCTCTCTGGATAACGTCGCTCCTATTAATGAACATTAGAGGGTTGGTTCTGTGATTTTTTATTTTTTTTTTCCATACTCGTATTGTAATGCTACACCGGAGAACGATGAAAGACCTTGGGCTGTATGATCTGCCTCATTCTCCCCGCTTCACTTCGCGAGCAGTCTGTATGTGTGTGTGTGTGTGTGTGTGTGTGTGTGTGTGACAGTGAAAAGAGAGTGTGCCGGAGACGGTAGGGTAAGGAGTGTGTGTGTGTGGGGGGAGGGATGCATCTTGCTGACGTTTTTTTTTTTGCCTTTGAAGGAAACAACAACTTCTACACTTTATGGCGTGCTCAACACACTGGGACCTGTTCACCGAAAGCTCTCCCTAGTTTCTCTCCAAATTGCTTGGAAACTTGACGTACAAATAAGAGGCAATTAACAAACTGCTTTAAAGTGGTCGGTAACTGGGTTCGTTTGAAACTGACAAGGATTGTAATTTGTGTGAACGAAGGATTAAAACCACATGTTATGGAGTGGAGGCACGTTTACTCGAGCAGATGGTTTACAGAAGCCTTCTTTACTGAAACAGCATAGACTACAGCTCTGCTCCTTTCAACTCTGCTGCGTCCGCGGATATTATTCCATTTCATTCGGAGATATCTTCTTGCGGTCGTGGTAATGTAAATGAAACATATTTCATAGCGGCGGTTAATGGTTGATGAGAGGTGACCTGGTACATTCTAAATGACACCCTACTGCACCTTCCACTCCCCCCTGTGAACAATGGAGTCCTGATAAAAGTGGAGCCAAAGTGGTACGGACATAAATACCTCGGGCAGAGCTGTCTGTTGGGATCAACATATTTTTGTTGATTAATGACGTGCGTACTGGCGGCTAATCAGCAGGGCCTTATCGACGGCCGCTCGGAGACTGATGTCAGGGGAGGAATGCGGACGCGCCGTGGAAGCAGCACCGTGCTAATGGGGCTGGAGGAATTCCACTCTCATAAATTATGACGAGCGGAGATGTCGGCTCTGAGACGTCGCTGTGTGTTGTGTCTCGTCCGGTTCCCCCATCTGCGAGTTGCTGTGGCAGACTTGGTCGTTTGGTGTGGCGGTCGCGATCGACTGTACCCCCCGTCCCCCCTGCACACACATGCACGCACGCACACACATGTTGGGTTTTCACTGTCTTGTGGGGACATTCCATAGACTTGCATTTGTTCCCTAACCCCTTTCCCTGACCTTAACCCTGAACAATACATCCCTAACCCTAACCCTAACGTTAACCTAACCCTGACCATATCCCAACCCTAAACTTAACCCCTAACCCTAAAATAGCTCAATTTCCTCATGGGGACCAGAAAAAGTACCCATTAGGATGAAGAAATCTGGTATTCCATTACTTATGGGGACATTTTGTCCCCACAAGGGTAGGTAAACAAGCGACACACACACACGCACACACACTCACACCACACACACAGACACACACTTAAAGTGTAAGGGAGGGGCGAGGGTGTCGAAAGAGATGCAAGTGGCCTGTCATGCATTTGGCATAATGCATACCTAGACTGTACTCCGGCCATACGCGTATGCAAGCTCAAGCGCAAGACCAAGAGCTATTCAATATCCAGTTTAACACGAGTCTTCAGTTTGTTTGCGTATTCTTTTATTCTGCCTGTGATACCTTTATTACCTCAGCCTGTGAGACATACAGAAGTATATTTTTGCCTCTTTTTTTTTTTTTGTCTGTCTGTTTGTGAGCTGAACTGAATGTTGATATAACTGTGTGGGAAGATTATACATGTCAGTGGGTAGAGATTGCATTTTTGCAGATCAAGGTCAAAGGTTAAAGGCGAAGTCATATGAACGGACAAAAACGATGACGCAGGCACAGGTGTGCACTGCACCGAGTCTGCCTGTGTGGGGCTCTTGTTGCACCACCCCTCTCCAAAGTGAATCAATAGGGGGTAGACTGAAAAAAAAAAAACAAAACAATGGTGATCATTATCGTCAAATGCCAGCTCACTACTTTACCGATGATGAGAAAGTTGCATTCTATTTACTGGCATTTTGCTAGGCTTTTCTTGACAGAGAGTTCACGAGAAATGTAAGTTTTTTTCTAGCTAAATGTCAAGCTTATACAATGTGATTTTTGATGACCTTGTTTATTAATGATTTTAACTGCAGTGACTCACTTCTGTACTGTTTCTCTGCAAGTTGGAAAGCCTTTATACGTATGCATCAAAACTTGTGGGTTTAATGAAATGTTGAGTTTATCACGCTGACTTTTTTAATGCTATTCATTTATTATTCGCATTTTTTTCAAAATCTGAACAGTTGATCCATAAATAAGATTTGAAGTTAGTTTTCATGTGTGATTGTTTGGCTGGGCTGTTTTGTGATATTATTCATATTGAGAGTTGGTGCTATATAAAGAACTAAAGGGCAGACAATGCCTTAAACTGTGTGTAGGTTACTAGTAAGTGTTAGGGATATATGCGTCATAATTCAATCTAAATACTTGTGGTTTCAGTGATGTTTGTCAATTTTTGCAATCCATTTTCAGTCTTGCTTGTGCAAGTCAAATAAAGTGAAGGTACTTTCCCCACCATTGAAATGGTGTCAATTCCTGTTTATAACTTGATTTTCTGTATGTTCCCTTTTGTTCCCACTCTCTCTCTCGCTTTCTCTCTCTTTTTCTCTCTCCAGATTAAGGCAGATCTTTCGTGGGCCCCTGATGGTTGGGACTTTGAAGACTTTGTCCTGACTTCCTATTGGACGGATGGAATGTCCATCTTAAAAAAGCAAGTGAAAACGGTAAGCAGCCATTTTTGGGCTATTCGTCACTGTGGTAGATATTTGCAGTGCCGGATGCAAATTATTTCTGAAAAAGTAAAAAAAGGCTGCGGACTTTAGGTCATTCTGTGGTTTATGTCTTCCCACTCTTTATTCAAATCTAAATTTTTGCCAATACTTCATTTTTTTTTTTTGCGTGGGAGGATTGACACTTAAAAATGCAGCAGTATTCTATTTGAAGGGTTTTGGGGAAAAATGAGGCCTGTTCCAAAAACTATCATTGAGAAAATGAACATTTTTATCTTCCTCAATCGCATGTCATCGTATTGTGTTCGTTTTAATTACGGACTTTGTGTGCATAAAATAAACACGATAAACAACATGTGATTGAGGAAGAAAAATGTAAATTTTCTTAAAAGTACAGTGGTTTTTTTGGATACATCTCAGTTTTCTCCAAAACCCTTAATATGTTAATTAACATTTTTATATACAACCCATATTCTGAAATGGTTGGGACAAAGTGTAAATTGTAAATAAAATCAAAACGCAATGACTTTCAAATCGCACCAGCCAGTATTTTGTTCACAATAGAACAGAGATAACATAGCAAATGTTGAAATTTTACAATTTTATCCACAAAATGAGCTCATTTAAAATTTGATGGCTGCTACAGGTCTCAAAAAAGTTGGGACAGGGGCCTGTTCACCATGGGGTCGCATCCCCTCTTCTTTTTAACAGAGTGGAGGCGTCTGGGCATTGAAGAGACTAGTTTCTTGAGTTTAGCCATTGGAATTGATTAGCCATTGATCCCACTCTTGTTTAATACAGGCTTCCAGTTGCTGGAGAGTTTTGGGTCTCCTTTGACAGGCTTTTCGTTTGATTATGCGGCAAATGTTCTCAATCAGTGAAAGATCAGGACTGCAGGCAGGCCAGTTCAGCACACGGACTCTTCTACTACAAAGTCATGCTGTTCTAATAGCTGCTATATGTGGTTTTGCATTGTCCTGCTGAAATACACAAGGCCTTCCCTGGAATAGATGTCATCTAGAGGGGAGCATATGTTTTTCTAAAATCTTTATATACCTTTCGGCATTCATGGTGCTTTTTTAAACCATGGAAGTGTCACACACCATATGCACTAATGCATCCCCATACTATTAGTGATGCTGGCTTTTGAACTGAATGCTGATAACAGGAGGGGTGGTCTTTCTCCTCTGAAGCCCGGAGGACATGACGCCCATGATTTCCAACAAGAATGTCAAATTTGGACTCGTCTGACCGCAGGACACTTCGCCACTTTGCTGCAGTCCATTTTAAATTAGCCTTGGCTCACAGAACACGGCGGCGTTTCGGGATCACGTTCAACAATGGCTTCCTTTTTGCATGATAGAGTTTTAGGTGGCATCTGTGGATGGCACGGCAGACTGTTTTTACAGACAGTGGTCTCTTGAAGTATTCCTGTGTCCATTTAGTAATGTCAATGACAGAATTGCTTTTTCAGCCCTTTTTGCCTGTGTCCCAACTTTTTTGAGACCTGTTGCAGCCAGAAAATTTGAAATAAGCTCATTTTGTGGATAAAACTGTGAAGTGTCTCAGTTTCAACATTTGAAATGTTATCTATGTTCAATTGTCAATAACATATTGGCTCATGTTATCTGAAAGTCATTGCATTTGGATTTTATTCACATTTCACACTTTGTCCCAACTATTTTGGAATTGGGGTTGTATGAAAATAATATGCTTGATAATTTACATGACAACAATGCAACAAAGATATTTAAGGTTAGCAACATGTTTATTACATCTTATTAGAAAAGAAAACGAAACTGTTTTTATTAAAAAAAAAAGATTGCCGTGCAAAACAAGGTAATACGCCCACATATTATATGACTAAAAATTTTCCAGTCATCTCCAAAATGAACAGGGATCCTCTTCATGCCTCCTTTGAGCCACAAAACAAACATGAAAAAAAATCCAACAAAAATTTTAGTCCGTAGATTGAGAACGATAAATTGTTGATGGACCGACAGACGGACAGAGGTGATTGCAATAGTGGGCGTATGATAAAGATTCTATGAAAGTGTAGTTTAACGTATACATTTTAGTTTGACAGTCCAGTTGAAAAAGTATTATCTTAACCTGCAGCTAAGCATTTTTTTCATTTAATCATTTTATCCTCAATTAAGAACGGTACATTTTGCCTAATCATTGTATGTTGTAATTTGAATACAACAATGTATAATGAAAACTTTATTTATAATATTGTCACTTTAATCCATTGTTTTTTATTGTCAATATCAGTTATCGCATCTGTAGGTATTTCACTATGGGTTGACATCACCTGCAAGTTTTGCCATATTAAGGCATTAATGTATAATTGATTTACTATGTGAAAAAAAAACTTGAACAAATAATTCTACTAGCACTAATGCAACTCGCACTACTACTGCTACTACTATGACTAGTACTACTTCTCCTACTATTTCTGGTCATAGGAAAAGGTAAATTGAGTCAAAATAAAATTCTATTTTAGTGGAAATAAGGTTTCAAATTAAACTTTTTTTTATAATTACACTAAATTTACTATAATTGTTATAAAGTTCAATTATAAATTTCACTTTTAATTAAAAAAAAAAAATTAGGAGAAAATAAAGAACACAAGGTTTTATTCATGTTTAATCTTTATCTTGTTGTAATTATTTTCTTGCTTTTCAGCAATCGTTTCTCCCGTGTGTCACCTGGAATGTAGTGTGTGGTTGTGGCAGTATAATGCTGCCCATGTCCTTCATGTGTTTGACATTCCTGGAAAATGTGCCGGCCTTGGAAAGAGAGTGGGGCTAAATTATCTAACAGTATAACCAGATGCAGTCTCAATAATTAGATGCATCATGGTTATTTAATTTCTAGTGAGGTCCATAGGTCCATGGTCTGTCCAGATATTTAAAATCCTCATGGTTCATTGAATAAAGTAGTAAATATTTATGTTTGTATGACGTCGGTGGAACCATTCTAGCGGGAACATGTACCAAGCACGACGACAAGAAGTACTTAGCATTTTATCAATGCCAATTCATGCTTAATCTGTGTCGCTGGGTCAATTACAAGTTCCTTTCAGATCCAATGTTGGTCTGTTTTGAGTATATGGGATTCCATGTTGGACAGTTATATGCATTACTGCTGTTTTTACATACCTTTATGTGCTCTATTCCTGTATTATTTTTGGAGCTTTAGATCGGTAGGACTTTGTCTTCATGATCATTCTGCTGGTTGCCGAGTCGGTAGTCATTTCCTGCCTTGTCCCTGATCAGAAGCTAACATGACATTTGTGCAAACATAATGAAATCCGTACGCAAAGCAACCTCTTGCTGTGAGCGAGATCATCCCCTATCGCCTCATCAGCAGGAGGGGCAGCCACCATGATGAAGCTATCCCAGCAGGCGCCTCACTGCTATGTACTCATCCAATCTCCATGTCACTTTCAGTTTTTTAGCTTCTCTGCGAGGGCCGACTCCTCCCCAGCAATGAATTACCACGAACTTCAATTAAAATACTTACAAATATTGTTAGAGAAATCTCAATTATTAAAAATTAAATTTCCATTAAGAATATATTAACACAGTTTTAATTAATCCTACTGAAGGTGACAGTTGTTATTCTGTGACCATGTGATGCGGATGAGTTCAGATAGAACTTGTATTGTGAGTGGTGTTAGGTAATGGTGGTTCTGATGCTGTTGAGGAGCTGAACACCTCATTTGAGGGTTTTGTGGCCAACACACTGACTGGAACTAAAGAGAAAACATTTTCTAAATACCACTACAATATTTCTATAGCTAGCACCACAGCACCACAGGCTTGTTCCTCGTGGAGAGAACCACACTGAGTACAAGTTCATTGCTGTCATATACAGCATCACAGTGCCTGCCGGACTTGAGGCATTTTTTTTCCAGGCAGACCTCCACCACACAGCTTGTTCCATAGATTGTACCGCATGCCTTAAATATTGTAATGAGTGTCACATTGAGTACCAAAGGCTGTTTGATTAGTGATGAGTGATTGGGTCGTACCACATGCCCATACTTTCAGTAGCCCCACATACAAAGAACTGGCTATCTATCTTGCTCTAAACATCTTGGGTCTTCTCTTTGAAGGGTGTTTGGCGGGGGTGTATAGAACACTCTGTTTTCAGTATTTTGAAGAATTTCTTTAATTTAACCAAGTAATGAACATTATATCTATGAAAGTGCTGTTTTTTGGCCAAAAACATTCATTTTTGTAAAATTCAGCAAAAAAAATTCTGTTATCCATGTTTCATAGCTTTGTGTACCATTTGTATGTGTATCACAGTGTTTGAAAAGACTTGAAAAAAAATTTGACTCGGATGTTTATCAAGGACACTTATCTCACTTTAATTTGTGAAGCGGGGAATAATCGCCATTCTTACTTGACAGTTGGCATTTAGTAAGATTGTATTAACTTATTACATACATCATCATTTATCCAGCAATGTGGCTGCTTATGTTCACGCCTGAGCTGTGGTGGAATATTTCCATCTAAGATTACCAGGTACCAATCTGGCAAATTGGAGGAACTTTTTCCAAGGAAAGTCAACTCCTGCTCCTGTTCACACCTCACAATATTTTGCTAATTTGTGGAAACATTTATTGGTTAAGGTTCAAGTGAGCAATGGGCTATAGTGAGTGTTACTGGATATTTATTTTTGAGTGAATATCACTGTGAGTGCAACAGGCCTTTACTCTCGAAGTGAGTCCCGTTGTGGGGTCCACAGGACATTCTTCTTTGAAGCCTATTATTTAATGGCTCCCACGTGCGTTAGACCATCAGTCTAAAAGTGAGATTTCAGGCTATCCATGAAAACCACTCAGAGAATGCAGTTATACATGAATTTTTACTTGCCGTCTATCTTTATCTGTTGTGGATGGTTAGGCAAGTAAGATGAGGGTTGCGGAGGTTTTAATTTTCTTGTAGCAGGGAATTATTGTGCCTCTACCACACACATGCTGTTTTCCATTTCATCAGTCCGAGCATCGCATGCGTTGCATGGTCCGTCACAAATATCTTTTCAGTACTATAGAAGGAGTGGAGGGATTTTCACCAAATCAGACATGGCAACTCCACACTGAGTGTAGCTGCGCTGATTGGGTTTTGTAGGTCATCGGCTGAATGGTCTAGGTCACATCAGGTCAGTTGTATGTTGGGATCAGAAGATCAACTGGTAGGTAGTATGAAGTGATGGTGGGCAGGGGCATAGCAATCAAACACTTTGCATTGAGTTGTAGTTTGTTTCATCACTGCTATACATTGAATAACTGGTTTGCCTTGATGAATTGGTTTTCCGCGTTTAAGGCAAGAACCCTCATTTGATCAACTATACCCACTCCACTGTGGGTCCTTGGGCAGGAAGACAGGCCTGTTGATATTAGCATAGCCTCTGTGCATGAGGCTTGACCTCACACAATAGAGATTGGTTGAAATGGATGAGTTTTAAACAACATTAAGCGCCCCACTGAGGTATAATAATGAATGCTTCTGATGTTCAGAAATTTCTTGAGTCAAATATCTTGATTTGTTGCTGTGTGATTAGCAAGAAGGACACCTCAGTCAGTTCTTGACAAGATTTTAAGGCGATTTTTAACTTTGTTCATCTACTCCTCTGGCGGAAAATTTTCAGCGTCTTATTTACACTGTAAAATAAACAGTACTGTGGTTTGACATTGTTGCGCTGCCAAGACTAGTTTTGATTGTGATTGGCCTTGTATTTTAATGTCCATATTGAATTTCAATATTGATCTTTTTGTTTTCACCAGTTATTTAGAAGATTGTTTTTCATTTTATGACATCGTGAGGCCTTCCAGAATATGCGTACACAGAAAAGAGTGTGATCTCAATAAAACCATCTCCATTTGCTGCCCGGAAGGAGATTGAGTGCTGGATTGATGGTCCATCATAATTTGAACTGGAATGAAAATGAGCGCCTCTGCTACTCTTCTCTAAAGAGTGATACTAGATCACTAGAAAGAACATAAAACCGTCCCAGCACTCTGAATTCACTGATATTCTCAATACAAGACTCAGATATTGCCTCTACATTTAGCAGCAGCTTATTGCAGAGGCTTTCGGTCGTGTTTTGTGGTCATTTTAAAAATATCCCAGGGGATAAAGAGTTTTGTCCTTGAGTAGAGTGGTTTGTGTTCCTCTCTGGCATGTACTGGGAAAATTAGATCAGTTTGACAGATAGACGTGGCAAATTGTTTTAATTGAGCAATTTTGTACCAGTGGTCGCTTGTGCGTGAAAATAGCATTACTTCGTTAAGCAAGAGCGAGATGCATGTTTTGGCCTTTATTGGGCTTTGTTTCTCGTCTCATGGAATTGGGAGAGGATTGACAGAGAGGGGTCCCTTAGATATCGTGCGCACATGGATGCACATTCTTTCACTCAGTCACAACCATGCATGAATTTACGTGCACGATTGTTTGCTATTGCTCTTGCAATCTTCAGTCTTCAGTGTGTCTTGAGAAAGGCCTGTCGTCCTTTTTTAGTGCGCTTTTTAAAATGGGCCCGAACCCTTTCACTTCTGCGAAATGAAGAAATCATTCTGCTTGCTGTGCTTGAGCCGCTAGTTTAGCCAAATGGTTATCCCCTTGTAGATGTGGCTTGAAGAGGCTGGGGTCACTAGCCTGATTTAATCAGCACTGGACGTAACCTCGATTGCAGACATCAAATTGGAACCATATCCCGAGTGCACTCGGTCATTAAATGAATGCACGGTTCCTATGTTTTCTGCTCTAAGTATGTCATTGATACTGCATACATGATGGATAATGGATTGCTATTCCTTTGTAAAGCTGTCATGGCCTTTAACTCGTCTGCTTTGTCTAGTTATTTTTGCCAATTCAGTCATGGCGAAAAGACCATTTAAATTGGGTCTCTTTAGCCATTATATGACTGCAATTATCCACTTATCTTGTTCAAATAAATTTGAGTGGATCTAGTGATAATTCTCCTTATGGTAGGTTTGGTTACTGTAAATTTATTGCCTTGGTTTTCATTCCAAGTTTGCTGGGAGCCATTTCCTAGGAAAATGAAGTAAGTAAACAAAACGAGTTATAAATGCGAGTATCTGAAAATACACATGCTCATTAACACCCAGAATCCACATCCATCTTGGCAACAGTGAGAAAGCTTGAATGGGCAGCATCCCGCTCTTTCGTTTCGCCAGACCTGCTGTGTGTTTATTTGTCAGACAGTGTGTGCAAGGACCTGCTACTGTGGAGGAGTCTATTTTCAGAAATGCAGAATTGAACTATAATACATATTTCATTCTTAATGGTGCTATTTTCTTTCTTCTTTTTGTGTACCCCATTGCAAGATCCAATCAGAAATTGACCCTCTGAGGGGACACTTGTTTAGCATTTTCTCTGTCAGAAATATGAAACGACCAGCTGTCTTTCCCTTGAAATCATCGCTGGATATGGCAATATGACGCATACTAGGTTCTCAGTGTGAAAGCAATGCACATTAAGGAGTCGGCACTCAGACCTGTCTTGATTTTGAAATGTATTTTTTTGGCGTGAATGGGCATTGGCTGCCAAAAACAAACCTATCTGAATTTTCTTCCCTTGTGTATATTGTATTGCAGCGATATGTTTTGAAATTGTTTTTTGTTTCTGACATCCGTGTATTTTTTTAAGGGGCTCTCAAACCAAAATCCATCTGCTTATATAGTTCATATGTACTGTATGCTATGTGTGCACGCTTATTTATGTATACACTGAGTATACAGTATAGTACTTACATACACACAGGATATCGCTGTAATGTTATCTATGATTTTAGTAGAATGTGGATATTTTCTGCCATTGCAAACTTTATGAAGAGTTTATTTTGTTTTTAATTATTTCTTGTGACAGGTGCTGCCAATGAATACTGGCTGAATGACAGTGCTGACACACTAATAACTGCTGAAGCTACAGGTGCTGAGATGCGCAATCATTATATTTATTTATCCACTTAGCAGACAGCCTTTTCCCGCTTGACTTGCAACAACTTGCGTTGTACACGTTATGCATTTACATAGTTAGCAGTGTGGATGTTCATCAAATAAAGTCTCGGTACCACACTCAAGGGTGCAGTAAAACTGTCCTACCCAGGATTGAAACCTGCAACATCCTGCCAACAGGCCAAATAAGCTAACCGCTACAAGCCTCTGGGCTATTAGATGTAGTGTATTCATATAGCAAGCAAAGCTTTTCATCATTAGCTTATTTGTTATTTATACTTTTTTTTTTTTTTTTTTATTTAATTTGGCATCTCCAATCCCACCCGAATCTGGAATGCCCAATTGGGGAACTATGTACAAAGCTTGCTCGTATGCGACCCCTTGCTGCCAACTCAGGATAGTGAGACAGTTCACTGCTCTCCTCCGAAGCACGTGCCTGTCTGCCACTGATCCTTATACACTCGCTGGTTGAATCTTCGCAAGTTCAGAACCAGGGCGGAGGATACCTGGACATGAACCAAGCCGGAGTCTTCCTGACGAGCGCCCGTCCGGCCAACAGGAGGCGCTGGAGCAACGAACAAAGCTGTTATCGAATACCCAAATCCGGCAGTCCCTTCCCAATTTGAAACCCTGTAGCGCGATAGCCAATTGTGCGCTACTCTGAAAAAGCTGCCGACCCCAGCCGGTGGGTACGCCGAGGCTCGACCCCGCGACGTGGTGATCACCTCTGCACTGCAGAGCAGTGCCTTAACCGAGTGAGCCACCCGGCAGCTCATTTATACTTTTTCTTAAATCTTCAGATAATTGTTGAAACTCTAAGCTAATGGTTAAATGGAGGGTGAGATTAATTTCTTTGCCATGGGACCCGGCTGAACCTCGTCCCTGCTGCTCCTCTGTCCTGCCCAAGTCATCATCTGGAACTGGTTTAGAGTCGTCTGAGCTGGAATGCAGTTGGCTGGCATTAGAGTTCAGGTGTGGGGTGGTTTAGCTCACCCAAGGATTTCACTAACTGGCAGGTGTCTACAGATCTCCAGTGTTTATGTGGCAGTGCATTTCTTTACACTGACTGACACTGTCTCCCACAGTGAATAACCAAATGTTTAAGTTCTGAACAAGTTTTTGTAACCCTTTTTAAACTCGTCGCAGTGTTTAGATTCAGCGTTAAAGTGTATTCAACTAATCCGCAAAACCTCGATCGCAACATCCGATAAACATCAGTGTTTTGAATGAGAACACCTATTTGCAAAAATAATCTCCAGGCATTTAGCTTTTACACACTCGGGCTCTAAATTCGTAGACCAGGCACAGGTGCAGCGCAGGAGCAGCGAATGGAGGGGCAGCACCGCGCCAACGGGGTGTGTCCAGGCGTATGTTGCAATTTCGTGCCAGGTGCAGCCTGGCGCAAGTACTCCTCTGTCCCGCCTCTGTCCCTCCTGCCGGCGCAAGTGGCAAAGAGGGAGGAGAGAAGGCTTGTTTGGGTTTAACACAGCCGAGTCAAATCTTCACCAGCCAAATGAGCTCCTCTCCTCACCTTTAATGTGTCGGAATTAAGAAGCCTCTGTCCTATATCTGCATGATGCGTTAATGTTGCATTTTACTTTGCTGCTTCAGGCATGTTTTCTGCACCGCTCACGTCTATATTAAGCATTACAAATTTGAGGTAGCTGGCTAGCTAGGGCATTCGCAAATTATTACCATTTGCGAACTTGAATGGAATTTCAAAACGAAACTTGGTCAGATCATTCAAACTTATGAAGTTGGAATGAAATATGACGTTTGCTCATTTATTTCTTTTGCCTGCATCATTGGGAAAAGAAATGATGGACAGCGTGTACCTATTATTGTTCCCTGTTGCCGCTTAAAATTTTGGGATTAACATGCATGGACAACAATGCAAGATACGTTACACATTTATTTTCAATATAAGATATTAACTCAGTAAAAGATCATAGCAATCAGGCTGTATTCCTTTCCCCCAATAAAAACGATAAAAGCTAAGTGACAATAATAGTATTAAGCCGCTTGCACACTGGACGCAAAACAAATTTTTCGCACGACAGATTACATTCAAAGTTAATGCAAAGACACGAATACATGCGTGTATTCGCGTCTTTGCATTGACTTTGAATTTAATCAGTCATGCGAAATATTTGTTTCGTCTCCGGTGTGAAAGCAGCTGAAGGGTACATACCCACATAGCCTACACACGCACTCACGCGCCCACATGCACATCTCTCTCTCTCGCTCTTTGATCTTACATCAGGACAATCGATATAGATACTAGCATTGATGTGCTGATTCAGATAGTTACATTAAATAGTGGTTTCTGTAATTACTTATTGCATTGAAATGTGCCTGACATTCTGGAAACCTGCCTGTGAGGTTTCGGTGACGTGTGCGCACTGTGCGCCGGTCAGCCAAATTACCCCTGCACAGAAAGTAAACCAGGTTGGAGCTGACGAGCTTTCTGCGCAACTTCAGCGGAGACTTTTGCTACGAAATCATCACTGCCTCTTGATGAATATGTGACACTGCCCCCTACTATGCCGCCACACCCATCTCGGCGCACGTCCGTCTACCAAATTGCCAAAATGGCTGTGCATGGTGTTGCACCTCACGAAATTACCACTGCGTGGGCTGCACCGCGCTACGCTACGCTGCGCCACGAAATTAGAGCCCACTGATGTTTAGATTATAAACATGTCACATGTTCCACAGTTTTGCAGTGTACAGCTATGAGCACTGTAGTAAAGAAGTCGCTAGTTTGCTTGTATGTGCTTCATAGAATTGCTATGCGCCTGGTGAGCAGTAATAAATGGTACGGTTCTAAATGGACATTCAAAATAAGGATGTAAAAGTAAAAAGTTACTTATGATGATTTAAAAAAATGATTCTAATCATTTGAAACTCGATGACACCAGCCATAAAGCCTATTCCAGTATTCCATTTCATGGTCCAATAATGTGTGTGTGGAGCTTCAGTTTTCAGTGAGCTGAAGGCACTAGATTCTCTCTAATGGCTCATTTTTGTTTTGAGTGGGAAGCTTATAAAAAGTAGGTTCACTTGCTCCTTTTGGGTTGTTGCCACGGTTACCTGACTCAAAATCTCACTTGTTTGTGACAGTGCTTTATCCTATCACCACACGAATAGGAAATGTCACCATGGCATAATTCCAGTTTTTTTTTTTTTAATGGCTGGAGTTTGTTTATTGCATATGCTCCACTGTCTGATCGCTGCTGTGAATAAAATATGCCCGACTTTGACTTATATTTTCATTGCTGTGCTGTATTTTTGAATAACATAAACTACATAAAACTCAATTTCATCCATTTAATAAACAAGCCCCTAATTAATAAATTCACTGTTAATAATCAAGCCCCCCCCCTTCGGCTGAAATAGTGTTGATGTATGCCCAAGATGCACACACACATCAGGTCCCGGTAGCATGATTCTTCTCGCCAGACCAGTTACTGGATGAATTTATTGGCCTGTTGGGTAATACTTACTTCTAGGCAGAGCGCTAATGGTCTACAGTATGCAGCTGCATGCAATTTCCTATCCTCTCCTATTCAAGTGAAATAAAATAGTCGGACGGCTCGTGGGGTGAGGGGCTGGGATTGAATACTGTTACCCTGCTGTACGAAAGGGCATACGGCCACGGCGATACCTCACATGAACCTTTTCTCCTTTGATTTGGGCTGAGTGTTAAGACGCTTGTCGTCTTACTTGTCAGTTGGTATTTTTTTTTTTCCCAAAGGTATGAGGCAGGTGGAAGGCAGCTTTGGAAAGTGTTAAAGTACCAGGGACTCAGAATCAAAATTGATTCCAAGTTTGAGTGAAAATAATTGACATACCTCAGATTAAATGCCTAACAAAGATGGTTGACAAGACTCTTCAGACTTTCTCGCCAACTTTATGGGCGTGGCTTTATGATTGTTCCAGGGGAGTGTCCGATTTATATTGACTCTGTGACTCGTTGAGCTCCGAACCAATGCAGTTAGGTGGATGACTTGAGTACAACATGACATCACCTTGGGATGAAAAGGTTCACACCCAATTTGAATACAGCCACTGGGAAAGGAAAATCTTAAGATTTGTGAATTTATTCATGTAAAAGTGGCCCTCTCCATCTACATGGTGTATATGTACTTTATAACCTTAAGGTCCGGAAAAAAGATAGATAAGAGAAAATTGATGAGTCCATTTCCTCGGGACTCTAAGCACTGTGCTTTTTTTCTGCTTAAGCCGCAGTCACTGCATGACTGTGCTGAGACACAATATGCGAATCTGCTGTGCATTAACCTCTTCCGCAAAAATGGAACCGTGAGCATTATGAGTTTATAATTCAGGCTTTTAAACCAGTGTTATTAGTTAAGTCATGAAACCAATGGTAGATTGAGTCTGTTGGAAATATTTGAGTGTTTGAGCTCATTAAAAGGAAAAAGAAGGAGATTACAGGCTGAAGCGAGAGGCTAGCAGCTTGCATACATGCACATGCTGGTTTGCTCACTCCATACTCGTCACATGGAGCTTATGCCAGCTTCCAGACTGCTTTGCAGGGTCATCATATCTGATTCATACCATTTGCTGGCTAAAGTGTGAATCATTTGGAATTGGCTCAGAAAAAGGATTTGTTTCTGACGTGCTGTAGATTGTAAGATGTATAATTAAATTTCATTTTAGAATGAAGTAAACTGTCCTCCACGACTCTGTGCGTCTGCTCTGTTTTTCTCGCCTTTTACTCTGTCATTACTGAGCTTGTGGAATACTTAGCTTGGTGTGCTTCATGACAAAAAAAAAAAATTTAATGGGCGATGCATTTATGGTGTTTTTTATTTGTCAATCTTTATATTTCTCTGTACAGTATGTGTGAGATACGAGCATTAGAATGATGTTATCTCGGAGGGCATACTGCATTCTCATTGTATCCGTTAACTCTGTCAGACAGCAGAAACTATGTGCCACACGCAGGATTATTTTGTTTGTCTGTTGGATTTGTCATATTTCTGTTCTGCCACGCCTCTGATAGCACAAAAATGATAAGTCACTGGTTTATATACATATTTTCTTTAACCCTCTATTAACCAAACCCATTTCCAATTGTGTTAAAATGATTTCCCTATGCAAAAATGTTTGCATTGGGCCATTATTTGAAAAACACTAGACAAAAAAAATTTGACACATTTGGCTCACCTTTCCAAATTGAAGCAAATCTGCTACATTGGGTAATAGCGATAATGAAAGAATTAAAGTGACGGACCATTCAAGTTATTCTCAAATGTTTATTTGGCAATAGGAAACAAAACCAACAGGGTTTCCAGGTTGTTAACCCTTTTACTTCATGTAGCAGATATGCTATGCTGGTTAATAGAGGGTTAATATCCAAACACCCTTGGCCTGAATGAAAACTTCATGAGAGGTTTGGCCCCTGCTTCAGCCGAATTTTGTGGCACAATGTGCAGAGAACCCTTTTTTTTTTTTTAACTTTTGACCTAAATGTTTGGACCTAAATGTTTGTACAGGTTTAGTCCTGGGGTCAGACTGTATCTAATGGCGACTCGCCCTGTTTGGTGCGGTGGGTCCTCAGTAACCACGATGAAGGGCCACAGGAAGGGCCGGGAGTGTCTGCGAGGCCCCGGGCAGCTGGCACTGAGGGGGAATAGGAAGTGCAGCACTGAGGGAAAACTGCAGCAAAAAGCAAATTAAAGCTCATATCAGCCATCTCCCTCGCCTCTCTCTGCCTTCCTGTTTGGACTTGAAGGTGATTGGAGCCAAGGCAGTGACAGTTGACGGAAGCGCTGTGAGGAGAGAGTATTTATTTACAGTGAGACGCGGTGATGCTTGTTCAGGATGCGGTTTCACGCAGGATGTGCAGTCCCCCCGCCCCCCGACAGCTCCGCTCTGTCGTCGCACAGAAGAATAGGGAGCCTCGTGTAGGTAGGGGGCTGCTGGAGCCTGTGGCTGTAGACAGGACACGGCGTTGCGTAAGATACCTGCCGTTAGACGAGGCCCAGCGTAGCTTCCGGCGCTTGCTCTAAAGGTGCAGGTTACAGCCTGTTCTGGATTCACTGTTCCACACTGGGGGAGAGGGGCAGGTTCGTGTGCCTGGCCAGCGATGAGCCGGATGGTCACTGCCGGGCGTTGGAAGAACTCTTTCCAATTCGCTTGTTATGAGTATTTAATTGCGCATTTTATTACTCTGGAACTCCGGATGTGGTCATGTGTTTCATTTCAAAACCTTTTGGCTAGGTATGGTATCATGTAAGGAATAGTCTTCAATTTCTATATTAGAATATTGGATTAATTAGAATCTGTTCATTTGTGGTTCACTTTTCAGAATGTAGAACTTTTGCACGACAAAATGTGGATTGTTTGTAACAGCAGTCGGCGATGTCATTTTACAGGTTATACTGGTACAGCAGTCATTGTACCAGTAAATGAACTAGCTTGAATAATTTAAATATTACCCCGTTTCTTTCCCTAATTATAAAATATAAAAATGGAGTCCGTCCGTCCGTCCATCCGACACATTTGTTGTCCGGGCTATAACTTTGAAACTAATCATCCGATTCTGATAATATTTCGCATCGAGGTGTAAAACCACATAAAGGTGTGTCATGAAAAACTATTTTGCAAATATTTTTACAATTGTTTGCGTTTTGGGTCAAAAAGCGTCAGATTTGTGGGAAATCTGTAATGTGTCCTGCCTTAGCTATAAATTTGAAACTAATCATCCGATTGTGATCATATTTCGCATCGAGGTGACATAAAGGTGCGTCATGAAAACAATTTGGTATAATTTTCTGAGTTTTCTGATGCATACTCACCGGCTTATTTTTTTTGCAAGGAAATTAACAGCTTTGCGATTAGTACAGTTCTTTAGAAATCTAAATGCATATAAACATTCTCTATTCAAAAATGCAATGCCAGTTGCGGGGGATATTGCTTGACAATGTCAGCAGCTTGTTTTTAATTTGAATTTAATTAATGAATACTCCAAATGACGCGATCAGACCTTTTTATGGAGGTAAATTCTTGTATTTAAATCTTGGGAGGCCTATCAGAAATGGAATGGGTGTGCTGGCAAAATGTGCCGAAAAATATGGCTGACTGGCCTTGAGTCTTAATCCACATCTCCAACTGCTAACTGTTCAGACTTGGACAGGTTCTTGGGGTTAAAATCCATAGCAAAGTCTGTTTGGTTAGTAAAAACATCTGATGGCGATGAGGGATGAGACACTTTGACTGCTCACTCCTGGCTTCGTGCCGATACTCGTCCACTTATACTTTGAAAGGCATCTTTTATTGATGGTTTAATGGCCCTCAGAGATGTGGGCTGCAGGATCTGAACTCCAGAGCTCTCGGCAGTTGGAGCTCCTGTGTAAAATGCACATCTGTTGGAAGTGTGCAGCGTTATAAAATATCTCTATATCCCTGCACAAGGTTGCATTAACCCTTCGCCTACTACACGTGGCTCGCAAATATCACCCCCCCCCCCCCCCACCAAAAAAAAGGGTTAGAAATCAAAGAACTGTGGACTGCCCAACATATAAATCACGTTGTAACCGGGGTTGTAGTTAATTCTTCTTTATCAATTCTATTTCCACTTCAGTTCCAAAAATAATGCTGTATACTCCAATTCCAGTTCCACCCCTAATTTATCAATTCCATTTCCAATTGACCCCAATTTTTTTAGAACAATTTTTTTTTTTTTTGTGATAGTTTTTTTTTTTTTGTGTGTGTCTACTGCCCGTGCATGAGTGGACATCATGCTATTGAGTTGTAAGTTCATAAGTCTGAAAGTAAAATTTTTTAGCCAGCAGTGAACTACCAGTTCGCAGTAGACACAAGTACTCATTGAGTCCCTATTTTAAGATTTTTTTTCTCTATATTTGAGAATAGATTAACTTCATGTGAGGTAAATATGGTTGAATTTGTTGGTTTGAGCTGACTTTACATTTCTTATGAATGCTGTCTTGCATACTGTAGTATTTGTGACTAGTGACTAGTATTTGTTCGCTCGTCTGTTCCACAAACCAGTGCAAGCTGACGGAGTCTGGGGAAGGAGCAGTAAGCTGTCATTTTTAGCTGTTTAAAAATCCAGTTTGGTCAACAGTTTTACCACATAGTTCTGCATTTAAATAATTTAAAAAGTAGGTTTTTTTTGAGTGAGTCTGTGGTGCAAAATTATTTACATTTTAAATCCAGAACAGGTCACTTTTTAGCAAATGATGACCCAAATTGTGTTATGTAGAAATGCAACAAAATTCTCAAGGAAGATTGGCTTCAACACCCTAATGTCTCCTGAATGACTCTCTTTGCTTTATAACTTCTGTGTGGAACTCTGAGTGGTTTGGAGATTTTGTGGGCAAGAATGGAAATCTGCTTCACGCTGTAAATATAGTTTATACAGTACATATATATTATGATCTGTAATTAACTTATAGGGTTTTGTTTGTTTGTTGATGTTGCTCCTTAGAAACCAGTAAGCACTTCTTCCCTTTAGGCTTAGCTGAGACCTGAAGACTTCTGAATGCATTGTGAGCTGTAGCTTTAGTGAAAGCCCTTCTGTAGCTCATTGTTAGCTAGTGCCTTAGCACTTATCTGTCCCTCTCTTAAGCATTAACATGCTTGGCAGGCCAAACTCTGACCTCCTATTTATTCAGAATTTTGCCCAAGAGAGCTTTCCCCTGGGGTGAATCTCCGCTGGTTTGAAAATGAAGCTACACCTAGGTGGTCACTTGAAATTTATGGATGTGTAGAGGCTTCGCTTTCCCCAGCGGAGGATCTGATCTGGCTAGCTTTCCCCCCAGCTATTGTTGATTTAAACCAAAACTGAACTTTTATTAAGAAATTATTTTGGGGGGCTAAAGAACATTTTATGGGGAGTATTTACTCCCAAAGTGCCTTACGGTATACAATTGGGTACCAGTAAATGGTTTGGAAACCTGACCAAATGCCTCGGGGGAGTGCTAACCTGCGATAGCCTAGCATCCTATCCAGTGGGAGTAGGAACACTTATAGTCACTTAACTTCATGGTATGGAAACTGGAGTTTAGCACTGACCTGGTTGGCCACAATTGGCTTGGGACAGCCTTCACCTTTATATCCCCTTATGTTCGACTAGCCATAACAATGCAGGAGTGACAGCGAAATTGAAGTGTCACCCATTTTGTGTGCGATATCAACTGCGGTACGGCATAAACAGGCTAAGCGGAGATTGAGATTTCATTTTATTTTCCTTTTATGATCTGTCGTTCGTCCATGTTCACAGCTAATGTATTAGCATGTTTTGACAAACATCTTGGAGGAAAACTTATTTGCTTTGAATACAAGCAATGAATACAATAGTCCTGTAGTTCCCCATGCAGGAAATTGAACGCTGTACCTTAATTATCCACACAGCATGTAGCTGGTGCTCAGTAGAGAGTTATGTGATATAATATACTGTATCTTCTCACAGGTACAGGATGGAGCATATTTTGGTGAAAAAAAAATGGAGATAATGAGCCACCCCAGTAAGGCAAGTGAGCATGGCATTATTGACTGAAAGGGAAATTAAATGCCTTTTAACTGTTTGGGTGATGAAAAGATCAATTAGCAGTTAGAGCTGGTGCCAGGAGAGGCACAGAGGCAGTTGTAAGGTTCTGTGAATACTTTTAGGTGGCGTGTTAATGATGGTGTCTGAAACGCACATTTATACTGCTTTTACCGTTCCTTTTTATTTTTTTAAATATTGAATGTCTCATTTATGTGGTAGGTCTCCAGCCACTGCATCGCTATTGATGCCATACCTGGTGCAGTTGAATGCGCTTTTAATGAAATCGCGTCAGTTTGAATAGCCTGGCCTCAACCTGGTTAAAAGTGGCCAAAGCGACTGTAGGCCTTTGGTGTTTTTATCTCTATTGAGAGTTTTGAATTGCAGCCCTGCTTAGTCCATCTCCTTCAAAGAGCTCAGAGCGGTTACACTGTATGGAAGACTCCTTCAGCGACCGCATTTTCCCCCTCCCCACAGTCATTCACACCAGTGAGGTCTGTTCTTCCCTCCCGGAAAATTGCAAAGCGTGTCTGTGGTTCCACCGTCCCAGCATTCTGCAGTAGATTTAGTTAAAGCCAACTTTAAGTCACTGGATCAGTGGGGATATCTATAAGTTCCCCGTTATGGAAACATCAGGTAAGTGAGCGGCCCCTCATCCTGAATGGAGTTTCATTAGGTATGCATAGTATCTCACTGTTTGACCATCAGTGCAGTGAGTGTATGACTCTCGAGTGGTCACTGTGACCCCGTAGGATTGGGTTGAACAGAGGTATGACCCCCACCATTGGCGAGGGTTTTCGCCTCAGCTTGGTGCTCCGAAGGTTAGTGCCAGGTGTTGCCTCGTCTATAGTTGGCGGAGTCAGTTCCTGCTCGTCTGACAGGTGACGGGAGGTCTCCGAGACCCGTCGGTGGAAAAAAGGCGATTATGCTCAGTTCATGCGCATTCCGCCCGCTGATTAGAAGGCTGTGTTTGTTCATAACAGCTCAGATGTTTGATGTTTTTTTTCCTCTTCCTGGCTTCCTTTACATTTTTGTTTGATGTGCTGACAAACAACTCTTTGCGCAGTCCTCTTAAACATGGCAGCAGCTTGTTCAGGCTGGTATTTTACATGCAAACTTATTTTAATGAGATCATTGCCAACTTTCTTGTTTAAGTAAATGGACCAATTTGTGAATGCATTCTGCTTTTGCTACTAATACGATTAGTGACTTGAGAGAGAACTATTGCTTATACAACTGATACTAATACTGACTTAAAAGAACACTTCGCTATGATGTGTTTTAATTATGCATGGAAGCATAACATCTTTAATGGTGATTATGCATGTGTTTATTAATAATAATAAATTATGAAGCAGATGTAAGATGCTAAAGCGCAGAATTGCATGAGTGTTTACGATCCAGGCTTCTAAGAACAGCATTAAATTCACATTCGGGGAAAAAGACATGATCTCAGACCTCATAAACAGCAACTAGAGCTTATTATTAAAAGGCAACTGTCTCCTCCGAGCTTTTCATCTCAAACGACGTGAGCGTAGTTTGGTAAAAGGCGGATAATATATGTGCGAGATTGATCAGTGAGCACTGACCCCATTATCTCCCTGAGATGTTAATTACACTGCGCTCAGCTTGCATGTCAAAAGCTGGGTAATTGAGGAAGGTAAAAGATGTGCCACACTTTATTTATGCTTTCTCTTTCAGAGCTGGCGGCAGGTTTCTTCCCTCTCTACAGCTCCTCTTCCTCTCCGTCTTCCTTTTTTTAGCCCGTTTATTTATTGTCCGGTAATGTAATACTGTCAAAGATGATCATTTTCGCGGAGGTATTATTCTCCATCATTACCTCCATATACTCCTCTGGTGCTTGGGTCGCAGTCAGGCTCCTGATGATCTGTCTCTCAGAGGAGTAGTTGGCCTTATCTGAAGACGGCGAGCCGACGGCGATTACGGAAAAAAAAGCCCCAGCCTTCCATGTCTCGAGCTGCTCCGCTCGATCATATCGCAGTTATCCGCCACATACGCAGTTCACCTACAGTAATGCATGCAGGGCATCGGTAACCACAATGACTTTAATCTTCTACTGGCCACTATAAACTACACAGTGCCCTCCACAGATTTCTCCACTCCTCGCTAACTATGGATCTGGTTACTATTAATCATCCCAATCTTTTAATGAAAATATCGCAAAAGTCTTATCTTGAATTAAAATAGATTATTGAAGTAAAATTATGTTCTTAATATCTTTCCCAAAAATGGGTGTTGCTGTCATTGGCACCCATCAAAAAATCTTGTGGTAAAAACGATATTGGAAGTATTTTCCCAATCACGCCTATATTTTACATTTTTAAATTTGTGATAATGATATGGAAAAATCGTTGCCCATGACTTCCTGCCTCCTTGAGGTATAATTATGAGGTGACAAACCCTTTGTCAGTTTCCCTTTGTCATCCATTACCAAGGTCAAGACAAAAGAATAGAGCAATGATCACAAATGTTGATCTGGGAAGAAGCAAATGGCTTAAAAAAAAAAAAAATCCATTTTATTTAAGGCAATTAAGTAGTTTAAGGCATGTGACTGAAAATGTGTCAAAAATCTGCATTTTTGTCTATTTTGAATGCATTTACACTGAGGGTGTAGAGTAGGTGGTAGAGTAGACTGCAAGGGTGGTAGAGTAGACTGCAAAGATCACAGTTGGAGAATTGCAGACATTGGGCCAATGCAAGTGCTTACTTCATTGCTGATCAACTGGGCATGGAAAACCCATTCTAGTAATTTTGTTTCACAAGGTAGCAGCACAACTGTGGTGCTGTTGTCAGAAGGGTTGGTCTAAGACAATTTAACGTCCTGTAGCTTTGGTGTTTGGTTTGGCTCTATTAAGGCTATTCAGATCAGCTTTAGGTATTCCCTGTAAAACCAATATGTATTAATATCATAGCAAACTGGCAATTTCCTCGTGTCAGGGGAAGACCAGCCGCCTAACTATAACAGGCTTTGTGCAGATTGTGAAGAAGTTTAGGGGGATAGAGGTCAGTTTATCAAGTAATGCCTTCTGTATGAAAAGATTTGGGCCATTTAAACTGTATACAAGATGGCAATCGTGATATTTAAAAAAGAACTAGACTGAAATTAATTATTTGCATTTCCGCCAACACAATACCCCTCCTTCATCTCTTTTCCATTGCACCCCACCATGATTTTGTTGGCATTATTTACAGAGTAAATAACAGAAGCGAAAATTAAGAGAGGAAAGAAAACTATAGTAATTATGTTTGTCTGTTTGTTTGTTAGCAATTATGTTGGCTGTGATTCAATCCCATAAAAATACCTTTAAACAATGGCATTTGCATTGTAAGGTAGTCTGGGTAACTCAAAAGAATATGAGTTCTTTGACAGAAAGCTTGCAAAAACACTCGGTGTTTTCATTTTACATCTCCTAGTGCACTGCACAACTGACTGTGATGCTATGGGTCATTCCATGTCAAATGTCTGTATTTCAGAGAAACTTCCCTCTTGACCATCTCAGATTTGGCTGAAAAAATTTCAGCAGATGCATACACCTCCTAATAGGATAAATCCAAAATTTTAGCTCTCAACTCCTATTAGTTTGGTCATAAAGCATGACTAGGTGCAACCTAGTATATGGCTGGGCTGCCAAGTGCTGTCTGAGAATGTACACCCAAGAAAAGGGTGCGCATTGACGATATTGAATATTAATCTGAATTTATAAACCTCCCTTCAACCTCCTAAAAGGGCGCCCCTTTTTAAAATCGTTCTGGCGAGTAAAAAGCAGAAACAGTGGAGGTTTGATGTGCAATTCTTTTCCTTTCTCTGAATCCCATCTCCCATTTCAGCATTTTTTACATTTAAAACCTCTTTCTGTTACACCCTATGAAACATCAGCGCAGGACGTGACTTCATAAACCTCACAGTCGTGTGCCGTTTTATGAGCTACTCGATGTCTGCTGTCCCAAAATTAAACAAATAATCCTCTGAAAAAATCCTAAATTTGAATAAAGTGATTCATTGCATTATAAAGGACTTACTTTCTTAATTCAATCAACTATCTTTAATGAATGTAACTTGTCACTTCCGCCAACAGAAATACATCCAGGCAGCAGGCTAATCCCATAAAAGGCATAAAATAATGATAGCCTGATAGTCGTTTCCTTTGGGCTCATCACCAGAATTCTTAAAATGCTCCGAAACCAGTGATTATATTTTAGGCCGATAATATTCGCACTTATAGCCTACGTGTGGCCAATGCTGAATTTTTTTCTTGGCCACACTTCGCAATTGCACCTGCGGCCAATGCAGAAATTTTCCCTTGGCCACACAGCTTAGAAAATAAGTTTGGCCAAGAAAAAAATTTTGGCTTCGAACACACTTAAAGTAAGTGTGGGCAATGGAGCAATGTGCATACACTTATAAGTGCGTCTAATGCGAATTTCGATCAATTTTTGTGTTTGGACGCACTTAAATACATGCAAATAGTCACTTCGATGATTTTATTTCATCTCTTTACTGCGGGTACGTGAAAGTCATTCTCAAGCTTTCTGTAACGAGAGCATTCTCTCAAACATTAGCTGACGCATCCTACTTGTTGCGATGACTGCACCATCTGGGTGGTATTCCTTCATGGACCAGGAATTTAGCCGATCTGAATAAATTTTACAACACTTTCCCAGCAGTATGCTGATTCCGAGCTGCAAACTCCCGACAGCATAGCGCTAATTAGAGTACCTTAAAATCGTTCTGGCGAGTAAAAAGCCAAAAAAGTGGAGGTTTGATGCATAATTATTTCCCTTTTTCTGAATCCCATCTTCGATTTCAGCTATTTATTTACATTTAAAACAGAAACATTTTCCTGTCGGACTATATGAAACATCAGCGCAGGAGGAAGTGACTTTGTAAGCCTAGCCATCATGTGCTGTTTTATGGGCTACTTGAGGTCGTCAGTCCCAAAAATAAAGAAAAAAACCCTCAGACAAAATCCTGAATTTGAATAAAATGATTCATCGCATTATATATGACTTACTTTTTTAATTCAAACAATTATCTTTAACGAATGTAACTTGTCACTTTCACCAACATATACATCCGGGCAACAGGCTAATCCCATAAAGGGGACAAAATAACAATATCCTGATAATTGTTCCCGTTGGACTTATCGTCTTCATTCTTAAAATGCTCAGAAACTGGAGATTTTATTGTATGTTCATCTTTTTACTGGGGGTATGTGAAAGCCATTCTCAATCTTTCGGTAACTAGTGCATTCTTTCAAACTTAAACTGACGCAGTACTTGTCGCGATGACTGTACCCTCTGGGTGGTATTCCTTCATGGCCCAGGAATTTAGCCGATCTGAATAAATTTTACAACACTGTCCTAACAGTATGTTGATTCCTAGCTGTAAACTTCAACAGTGGAGCGCTGATTAGTTATTTAAATCAGAGCGAACACATGTAACGAATCAGACTGCAGGCCTGACAACTTATGCTGACCAAGTTTTCTTTTGCCTTTTCCCAGTTGCTCAATCCCCCCCTCAACAAACAAACTGTCACTGCAGTTGTGCAGATATATCAAAGAATACCGGTGGTTTCCTTAACACAATGCAACTTTTGCCATTTTTCAAACAAACCTCATTGAAAGGATCTGTTAAATCACACCTTGTCAAATTCTTTTCTAGGAAATACAATGCTTGGTTGGAAGGATCCCAAGAGCACGGCAGCCCTAAAGTTAATGATCCGCTGCTGATGCTCTTCACCGGAGCGACAAGCTAACTGGTGCTCGTTGCAAGCTATTGTGGTGACAGTTTTGTTGCTTAATTCTATCATCTCTAACGTTATTTCTTTTTTTTTTTTCTTTTTTTTTTTTTTTAAATTTGGCATCTCCAATCCCACCCGAATTTGGAATGCCCAATTGGGGAACTATGTACAAAGCTTGCTCGTATGCGACCCCTTGCTGCCAACTCAGGATAGTGAAGACAGTTCACGGCTCTCCTCCGAAGCACGTGCCTGTCAGCCACTGATTCTTATACACTCGCTGGTTGAATCTTCGCAAGTTCAGAGCGAGGGCGGAGGATACCCGAACATGAACCAAGTCGGAGTCTTCCTGACGAGCGCCCGTCTGGACAACAGGAGGCGCTGGAGCAACGAACAAAGCTGTATCGAATATCCAAATCCGGCAGTCCCTTCCCAATTTGTAACCCTGTAGCGCGATAGCCAATTGTGCGCTACTCTGAAAAAGCTGCCGACCCCTGCCGGTGGGTACGCCGAGGCTCGAACCCGCGACGTGGTCTCTAACGTTATTTTGATCACTGTCCTTACGTCCACGAGTAACGTAAGTGTTTGTATCAGTTACTTTAGTTTTGTTTTTAATATTGTTTGGAGGGGAAACACACATCCCTCTTTGCTTTCTGTCGTTCGCCGTTTTTTCTTCCCACTGCGTTTGTGTCAGCGCCTTCCGCTTCCTTTAGAAAGCATTCCCTCAAGACATAATTAAAAATGTGAAAAAAATTCAACCCAGATTTTTTGAAACAAAGGTTTTAGACATAGATTATAAAAAGCAGTTTTAACCCAATTCATGTTTTTTTTTTTTGGGTCTTAATTTTTACTGTTTAAAGTTACTGTTACATTGAGAATGCTGGAAGTCTGCAGCCGCCACCGGGAAGAGCTGCAAAGGGAGGGGCCTCCTTGTACACTTAAACATATTAAATACGAATGACGTCAATGCCTCGCCAGCCTGCCAGCAATTCAATCGTCGGCCAACCAATCGTTGAAGTTCTTCCCTGCTGGCCGACCAATCGCTGAACAGCCAGCCAGCCAATCGTCGGCCAACCAATTGTTTAAGTTCTTCCCCGCCAGCCTACCAATCGCTAAACTTCTTCCCTGCCGGTCAGCCAATCCTTGAACTTGATCACTCAGGCACTCACTCACTCACTCACTCAGCGACTTTCACATTTATAGGGGCCTGGCCGCTATTCGCGGCCCAGCCCAAAAATAGTTTTGCAGCTAAGTTCCGGCCCCTTTTGAACAGTGATTTCTGAGGAGCCACTTTCACATGGCTGTATCTAGAAAAGTCTTTCAGCTAGGTCCCTAAAATTTTCGGGGGTGAAAATCTGCTACTCTTACTTGAGGAATATGGACTTCTGAATGTGTCCCTTTTGTTCATCATATATTTCTAGGTGTATAAATTTGCTCAGAAATTTTACTCAGCGCTCTGCGGTAGCTTATTTGAAGAACTGTAAAAAGTGTAATGTCAAAGACAGGGATTTGATATTGCACTTACAGCTTCCCATATATGTATGGATATGTAATTCTGCCCCTCGCTTATAAATAATCTAGAAAATATTAAGGCTTGAAAATGTCTATTTTAGAAAGATTAGATGCCTGTTATTAACATATCCAAAATCTGTCATGGGATTCTGCTTTATTTTCTCAAAATAAATTTTTGAAAGTATGTGTATTTTTCTATTTAATGGCATCAAAGGCATATTCAAATATTATTTTATAAAATGCACAAAGTTAATGATGGAAAACATAAACTCAACAAAGTGCTTTATTTTATAAATGTTAAATTACACTTAAAGAATTACCCATATGCGGTGTTTAGATATTGAAATATTATAACCTCAACAGGGCCAAAAATTCAAATTTATTATGAATTCGGAAGTGTTACAATAATTCATTATCAAAAACAATATGGAAACAATATATCTTACAGAGGGCGAATGCCCTCTTATGAATGCCATTTTATTTGATCAGAGATTTAATGATTCATCATATATACACTTTGTATTACAACATTGTCATTTATATATTAATAAATCAACCTATAAAATAAAATAAATATTCATTATTAAATTTTTTAAGCTGTTAGTTTAGAAATGTGTTTCGTCATGCTGGAGCTATAAATTGTCTGTACAGTTCATGCATCCGCACGGCCCAGCAAAAAGTTTTTTCTGGCCCAGGAGGGAAGACCTCTGCTAGGTAACTGTGCAGCATATGATTGCCAATACTGAAGTCCCAAGCACTTCGACTAGATGTAGATATGCATCAAGGAGCTGGACACCAAAGTAAAAGAAAATTTCATGAAAGAATTCAAATAATTTATGTAGTATCTGTGCTACCTGCTATCAACTGGTCATTTAAAATGTTACATTATTTGCAATTCTGCAGGACTGTCAAAAGCTCTTTTAACACTGGTTATTATTATTATTATTATTATTATTATTATTATTACTAATTGAAGAATACAGGTAGATTTTTTTCTACTTGGTTGTAAATGTTCATTGATACAATATTTTAGCTAATGATTTGTAACAAGTTTGATCTTCCACTGATGATGGGACTACAATATTTCAATATATATCTGAAAATTGTATATGGGTTATAATTCAAGTGTAGGTTAACATTTATGAAATAAATTACTTTGTTGAGTTTAAGCTTTCTATCATTAACTATGTGCATTTTATAAAATAATGTTTGAATATGCCTTTGATGCCATTAAATGCTGTGTGTTCACAAAAATACCATATTTTCAAAAAATAGGGGTGCAATGATTCTGAATCGATTCTGAATCAATGTTTTCTAAGGCATTGGACCGCCATGGGGCGAACATCCAAGCTTTCCCTTTTCCTTCATTAAACCAGACGCAGTCTTGAACGAAAGTGCCAAATATCAAAAAACTTGACTGACATTAGTATTTTTCGGTGACATGCTGCACGGAGCCAAGTAAAGGACTGCAGAATCGTCTCCTTTTAAGCGATTAGGTTACTCTACTCTTCTCCCTGTTTACTTTGCTCAATTAGCAATCAAACAGGGGATTTGCTTATTTACTTTGCTGAATGAGTAGAGCTGTTTATTAAGACAGCATGTTTGATTGCCGCATTCTGAAAGTTAAATGGACATACATTTGCAAGAATGTGTATTTGGCCATTTTGTGTGATAATTTATTGCTCACATTCACGTTTCATCCGCTTTAATGTTTTCCACCTTGTGTATTTTTTAGACGCTTGGAATCCAGGGCGATCTGAACAAAAATCTCTTTATTTTTATGTTATCATTATACTCTACAGGCCAACAGACAGTGCCATTTCTACGCGAGATTATTGGGAGAAATACGCGAGACAGACACGAGAATATTGCAACACAACGTAAACGTACGAGTCACGTATGTCGTGTGTAAGAAAAGTAATCGGCCTAGTGATGGTGATAATTTGCATTTCAGTACATTACATCAGCAAAATCTATACGCTAAACAAATATCAAACTAATAATTACTGTACACTTAACCAATTCTAATTGAAGGAAAAAAGACATGGAATGTGAGCTCTGTCGTTTTCAGGTTACTGCAACAGTTGCAGAGATTAGGCGTGAGTCTCTGGCATTCACGTTCCTGTGCCGTAGTCAGCAATTATTCTATGAATGCCCAATGAAGAAATTCACTCGAGGAATTTAAGTCATTCTGCTAGAAGTTGATCAGTTTGACGTGCATTATGATTAATTTACCTACTGGTTACGCGGAATTCGATCATGACTTGGGAATTCTCACGCTTGTCTTTTCTGAGGGATTGAAAGCAATGGAACTGCAAAAAGACATTTCAAATGGTCTTATTTCACTTAAACAATTTAAACGATCATGAAACACGTGCAATGTTTCCAATCTCTGAGTAAAGAGATGCATGAGAGGTCGGGAGTCGCTTTCCATTTTACTTGCGGTGAGGTCCACCTTTAAGCAAGCAACACTGAAACTTCAATGCACAAGGTTTTAATTCTGCATAAGAATCTAATTAATAAGCGTTCATTGAATAATTGTGGACAACGGTGAATAAGCCTAAAAGATGCGTGAGACATCCACAGAATGTGTGAGACAGGGCATCT